>OY735213.1:44811328-44861328 GCA_963457665.1 Thysanoteuthis rhombus
CTTATAAAGTAGTAGCCACAATGACTTTGAAGTCGATAAATCCTACAACGGGTGGCATTTTATTTTCTCCTGCTCTCCTTTTTAGTTGATTTATAGAATGGTCCATAGTCAAGTGGCTTTTTACTGAAGAAGCAGGTTCCTGTGGTTGTTTTATATCCCGCATACTGGTGATTCGGTTCGAGATATCTTTGGTGAAAAGTTTGTCGACGGAGTTGAGTAGCGTTATTGATTTAGTTATTGATTTTCAGGTTCTTTTTTTTATATTTCAGCATTATTATCTTTTGGGGTTTACTTTGTTTTTGGCATAAGTTGGATAAAATGGCTAATTCCTCAGTGATGATCTTACTAGCCTTTGTTATCGGGCTCAGGTGCCTTTTATTCATTTGATTATTTGTTTGGTGGTTTGTTACACCTCCCATGGTGTAACTTCTTGGAAATCCTCAAATTGATTGGTCACACATCCTGTTTGTTGCTTTATGGTCCTTGTTTAGAGGAGTCGAGTTTTTAGTAGAATCATTGTGCAAGTTTATCAATCCGGTCTTTGACTGTAGCGAAATCTCCATTTTATTTTGAGCGCACTAGTTATTTGTCTCTGTCCAGTATTGACAGTTTTGTTGATAGCTTTGAAACCCCGACCTTTTTCGAGAATTGCTTTGATGACTGATCTCGTGTTTCTTCCTTTGTTCTTTCTCTGTTTCTATTTGCAAGTTTTGTTAATTTTAGTTGCTTCAATTTTCTCTTTTATTGTTGTCTGTGACTTGAGACTTTGGCGTTTTTCCATGACATTCCTGGTTTGAGCTGAGACTTTACTGATGGTTTGTGTTCTATTTGGTTTAAACATAGTTGCAACTTCATTTAGAGAAGCTCTTGCTTTGTTGTTGAACTTGTTGATGCGAATGTCGTTCACTTCTGATTCGGTAAAAAGTTCTTATTTGTTTCCAAATGCAAGCTTGTAGGATCGAACTAGCTCTTTTGGTATATTTAGTGGTTGCAGTTTAGTGTGGAACATTTTCCTGTGTTCTTTGTTGGTGTTAATTTCAATTTGACATCGTACCATTCTGCAGTTTTTCCTACATTGTCTTGATTTAGGACCTTAATATTTTTGACGGGGTCGCTTTTGTCCGCTGGGATGTAGTCTATTTCGTTATTGGTTTTTAGTTGAAGATCTTCCAAGTCCATTTTTCATTGGATTTCTCCTTGTTGTTTATGATTTTGAACTCATTCGCAGTCGCAAAATTTACAAGGTCTTCATCTCCTCCATTGCTGACGCAATGCTCATTTCCTTACCCTACATGCACGTTGATTTCTCCAGTGATGACATTTTATGGTTTCTCGGAGTAAGGAGTTCAAATCATCGTAGAAGTTCTCTATTTCCTGTTTGGTTGACTGCGATGTGTGTGTGTGGGGGGGTTAACTTGGATAATGATAAATTCACCTCTTTGAGAGCTGTACAGAGACACTTCCTATGCGGTCTGAAACAGTTTTTAAACCTACTGCATCGTCTTTGAGTTCCTAATTGATGAGAAGGCACACTAAATATTTTCCCTTTTCCGTAGTTGTAAAGAAGATGTTGGCTCTTTTTCTCGATTAGTTCTTCTCTGAGTTTTCTCATTTCGCTAGTACTGATCATATCCAATTTGATGTTTTTGATTTCACTTTCAAAATCGGTTAGGTGCATGTCTGTGCTCTGACTTTGTAAGTGCCGATGAATAATTTTGTTTTTTTTGGGGGGGCGGATGTTTTGGTAGTCACTGTTGGAGCATATCAGCCCAACCCAAAGCAAGAGATGTGGCTGGGCCTCATGGGACAAATGACCCAGTAAGAAAGACTAGGTTGATTTTGATAGTATGAACTCAGGAGTATGTTTGAATCTGCCCTGCCACACTCGACTATGACGTTTCGAGGGCTCTGGTGATCTGGTCATAACTTATATCAATCAGAATAGCCTAATAGCTCCTCAGGCTCTAAGCACTCATTGTACCAACTCGAAAAGGGATATATACAGCTGGTCACAGGATAAAATCAGATATGGAATATGGGACGGACATTTTTATGGTAAAGCTATGATTTCTACTCTTATCAACTCGTATGTATTAAAATATCGAAGCACAAGGTAAACTGGACAAAATTAACACTAGAGTATTCGGGATCATATCAAAATCATTCTTACTCTCATATGATATACTATCTGGTCTTACAATTTTGTTTTACTAGTAGTCAAGTTAGTAGTTTGAGTTTAGTTATACCTTTTCCCTATTTGAAAAGTTCTTAGCTTATTGAGTGTCCACAGGGGTAACATTTAAGTGGAAGAACATTAGAGCAGCTCTGATTAAGTTTAAAAGTTACTCTCTGTTCACTTTGCTTTCAGTATATGTGGATTTAGTGACAAATAACAATTGAGACACTTGTAATCTTTTTGTTTTTGAGAAGGGAGAAATAAATGGAATAGATTTCTTAAAATAGACATCGGCACTGGAATAAGAAAAGGAGAAGTTGCACTTATCTAAATTGAACAGGAATCTCTCTTTTTACCCTCACTTGGTGCAAGGGGTTAGATTATGCCATTGATATTTTGAAGGAAGTTTTGATGTTCTCAAGATTGGGGAAAATTCAACCCCTGGTGCGAATTTTAGGGTTTCTGAGAGGGGTTACAGATTCAAAAATCCGAATTGTTGGATCATTGATCTTTGAACAAGGCCAAAATAGTTGAATCGAATCACCATGGCCAGAAAAATGACCAAACAATCCGTGGGCTACAGATTCTTCTCTCTCTGAGTACCCCTATGTCTGTGTGTCTGCGCACCCATGCATTTCTGGTTATATTTTGGGGCAAGAACCTTCGAAATTTGCATCAGTACACGATTAGAGATCATGCAATCTTTTTTTATCATTATCAGAAAAGTGATTTTCGGTACTGTATGGTAATTTAAGACCAACGATGCCTAATTTTTAGATTATTTTAGATGAATGATCTTTTTTATGATGTAAACGATGTTTTAGATAATCAGCACTGGTCCACATGCGGGATATGGTGATTCACTTATGCAAGGTAGATATATATTACTTTAAAAAAAGAATTTAAGTGAATGTGCATGTGCACACACATACACACGCGCACACACATACACACACACACACGCACACACACACACGCACACGCACACACAAATATATATATGCATAAAGATTTTCAATATTACATGCACATAATTTGGGATACAATATTTAAATCAGATATCGTTGAAAGTAGAGAATTTCATTCCGAAATAATTTAGGAATTGGTAAATGACAACATAATGTTGAGAACCATTGGTTCAACTCTCATTCAAATGGATGCTTACTTTCAGTTGGGTTGAAGTTGGGTGCAAAAACGTGATTCAGTGACTTAGAAAGACACCTCAGACGGACAAATTAGCACTTCTCTATTCTGATATTCAATCAGGACAATGAAATCCTAAAATAAAATAAAAAAAGGCAATGGATCACTCTAAGTTGGTGAGCTTTCGATAGAGTAAGCTCAACCTTCAAGACCAAGAAATTCCCATTCTTCTTAGAAAGAAGGGTATACAACCAATGCATCCCCCCGAGAGTCAGCTATGGAAGTGAAACATTGGAACATAAACAAAATATTGGCAACATTCACAATAATGCTCAAGATCACATGGATATTTAACAAGACAAAGAGCATATTAATGGGAAAAAATAGTAATCAGAAATATCATACAAACTCTCAGAAAATCCAAATAGCAATGGGCTGGTCATGTTGCTAGGGTGCCAGAAAACCACTGGACATCACGACTCACCACGATGATTCCTGTAAAAAAAACTGTATATAGAATTGTATCCAGCAAAAAAAAAAAAGATACCATGAGTCAGATATGTTCTGAGAGTATTAGCTCTGCAACAACCATGATATAGGGGTCCCACAAATCTTGGGGATTATCTATGTCCAACAATGGAGGCCAGAAAACTGCAGCTATTGCTACTGATGCTAATGATGCTGATGATGAATGTTTGGTCAGTCGTCTCGGAGAGAAAATATTCATCACGAATCAATGTGCACAGGTGAGCCTTTGAAGTTTTATCTTATGGCTCACCTGTCATTTAGCAGCACTTGGGAGTTGTTCCTTATCTTGCCTTTTCAATTATTCTCCAAAATAAGTCACAATGTCCTTCATTTGACGTTAAAGGTGCACAAATAAAAACTGTTCAACTAGGTAATTTAATCAAAGCAATGAATATATAGTTTGTACCTTCACTTCTGTTTTCCAATAGATGATTGGAAAGTAGTCGAAAAAATGAAGTAGAATTCGAAACTATATATCATGGAGAATTCATAATTAACAATGTCACTTGAGAATTTCAAAGTCCATCGTACCTTTGTATGTAATTCTACACCAATGCAAACAAACATGTTGAGGACAACGACACACAAAACTCCAAATCGAAAACACAGACCTGAAAAAAGTATACCACTACATCTAGCTAGGACAACACATCTCTATGAAACATTCAAAAGAAGAAATCAAGCCAAGAATAATTCAAGGATTGCAAGCTTTCTGTAAAGCAAGCGCAACCTTTCAGAACAAAAGAATCCCATCAGTTTTAAAAAGAAGGGTCTACCACCAATGCACCATCCCGATAGTCTCCTATAATGCTGTAACATGGAACCTAACCGAAAGATTGACCCTTCAAACTGAGAACCATGCAACCTGCACATGAAAGAATCATGCTCAACACCACAACGCAGTATGTTAGAGAAATAACAATGTTGTTAGAATAGCAGACAACTACTTAACATCACGGCTCACAACGTTGATCCCCAGAGATCATATGCAGAACTGTGACAGGTGAAATATAAGATGGTACGAAGAGTATCGACGCCCATGATAGAGAATCTTAGGAAAAGTTTATATCTAATGACAGACACTTAAAGGTTGCAGCTGCTGCTACCGCTGAGTTTGATGATGATGATTTAGCCTCTGTATTGTATGGGAGATAGTTAAGTTAATTTTGGAGTTTATAACGTATGAACTCATCAAAGTAACTGTGTTTAAAAGATATTCACCATAGAGAAAAACTTATCAATGAATGGGGATGAAAGTCTCCAGAAATTAACTTCGGAATGAAGGCTAAGCTGCCCTGAATGAATCCCAACGAGCACACATCTAAAATCTTCTAAAAATATTAAAAAAAAAAATGTTGCCACCTTTGGTGGCTACGGTGTTTCAGCACTATCAGAAAAATTATGTTCCGATCGATTCTGGGATAAATGTCCCCTGTATAACTGCCCCCTGACAATAGCCAATGTTGAAGTTGGTGGAAATGAAGTAATTGGTAATGTAAATGATCACACACATGGGGAAATTGTCCTGGCGGTAATTGTCAAAACTCATTTATCTAGGGGGAGGGGCAGTTAACATTGAATCTTGAATCGAATCCTGAACCGCATTCAGATCAAAAGTTTATTTTTTTAGAAATGTAATGATAATGTCAGAGATTCATTTTAGATGAGGAAAGATTTGAATTTTGTTTAATACTACAAACATACTTGATAGCAAACATGATCTGTAATCGTTACGGCAATCTAATTGTCTGGGAGATTTTGTTGAGCAAAACGTGCAAAATATCAAAATTCAACCAATGTCTTCTCAAAGACAAGAAATAAATCACTGTCCGAATTTTGCTTGACGGGTTGTCAATTATTGTGTATGATGTAGTTAGACTCTTTTTCTCGGCTAGGTGTTCATTTGTTCTCAACGTTTCGGCTGTCTACCCCTCTGGCCTTCATTGTGGGTTCCAATAGTCGACATAAATAATAAAGAAATAATTTTCTTCTAAATTATCTTATATCATTTCATTACAATAAGCACTGAATCAACTTAGCCCCACAAATAGCTCGATCAACCAGCCAAATCGGTTACAGATTCTTCCCTGGTTTAATTAATGTGTGTGTGGGTGTCTGATATTGGTTTCCCGATCTTGAAACATTGATTACGTCTTTTGGTAAACATCAAATATGCATATATCCTACTCTTAGTGCCGAAAAACAATGAATATCATTGGGAGAAAATGAAAACCTGAATTTGGTTTTAATCCTGTATATTAGTACATCGCCTATATGAATCCCTGTGACTTACACAACTAAAAAAGTATCTGAAATTATTAAAAAAAAACAAGCGTTTATATAAAATTGTCTGAAAAGAATTAGATCTTTCATCTAAAACTATCTAAAAATATAGCAGAACAAGATTCAGACATTGTTAGTCCTAAATTACCATGGATATCAAAAAGAAAAAACAAGAAGACTCTATTTAAAAAACTAAAAAGAAGAACCGTATTTAGATGGTGCCTCGTGGTACATTCATGCAAGGTTTCATGGTTGTAGCAAACAAGATGTGATCAAGCGGAGCTGGAGACACCCACAGACACACGGACATTCATTGAGGGGAGGTTGGTCGACGATTTATGTAGCTAAGGTAATTCCATTTATATTCTTTTCTTTGCGGAATAAAGTAATAAAGTTTCCTTTACAAACAATAATACACTTCTTCATGGGTGGTACTTGTCGCACATAGCTCATCTATATTATATTTAATCTCAAGCTAAATGTGTCAGAGAATTCCTTTATCACTGTTGGTTATGGTTAGGCAAATTCTTTACTTTGTCTTTAATGCATCCCTACGGAAAAGAGGTTGATGAGATGTACACCTAGATGTCGAAAGAATCTGTCTGTATCTCCAAATCCAATGATTATGGAACATTTCATCGAGAAAATGGCGTACGTTGTAAGTTATCGGATATTACTTGATTTGCCATGCGAAATTAATAGCACCCATGTCGAAGTGTTCTAATTTTGTTAAAAACTGCATCACTTTGTCTTTATACTGAAACAAATCCCGTACAGTTACGTTAATTTTATTTTCGGTCAGGGATTAGGGGTCCAGAAGCTTAAGCTTCATTAGTTTCATAGTTAATCTGCCTCTGCCGGCATGACTCCAATCTCGATCACATTTGTTCATGTATATGATTTCAATAAGATATCTTTGCTTCTGTTCTGGGAAAAACTACGTTAATATCGCCAATAAAGATTTCTATCCAGAATCTGTAGCCAAAATTCAAACAATTACTTCATTTTCTTGCTATAAAAATCACCTTTTGTCATGAGCACACTCATTCATATAGATAAACAAAAACGACTCCATTTTCGAAAAATGAAACTTCAGTTTTCTGAAAGATGATTTTCAGTGCATTTTGGACTCTCTGTTTGATTGAAATATACTTGACTTGTTCTCTTTTCTTTAACTCTCCTTCGAACATTCTCTGTCAGTATCTATTCCCAATCCTTCCCATTCTATCCTCTTGTCTTACTCCTTTTACTATTTTAATCTTGTTTATATTTTTGAGGCTCAAGAAAAGATTGACACATCCGTTTACTCAAGTCAGATGAAGATGATTAGGGGGATGGGAATAAATGTTGACGGAGAATATTTAAACCATTTATGTTTGGTCGATGACGCTTCAATGACGTCAGAAGCACCAGAAGAATTACCAAACATCTTTACTGATATAAATAGGGAAAGTAAAAACAGTAAGCTTGAAGATGAACAGGGCTAAGACAAAAGTAATGATATATGAGAAATCATGAGAATTGAGGATGTGGCCATAAAAGAGATTGACGAATACTTTCCCCTAGGACAGGTAATGAGGTTAGAGAAAGTCCATGGAAGCAAAATAAAACAATTCACGACAATCGACCGGAAAGCATTTGGTTTGAATAGAGACATATTGTGAAAACGCCTTGCCAATGTGCTTACAATGAATGCATAATACCAGCTATGACTTAGGGATGCAAAACATTGAAGAGAAACAGCACGAACTGAAAACCAGATAAGAATCGTATTGAGAGCCATGGAAAGTGCAATGCTTAGAATAACTGAAAGAGATAGGAAAACTCAACACGGATAAAAGAGTGGACTAGAGTAAAGAATATCATACAAATGATTAAGTAACATGTTATGGGCTGGACACTTAGCAAGAACAAATCACGACTGATGGAGCAAAAGACTAACTGTTTGGTGCCCGTGGGACAGTAACAATAGAAAAAGATCAAATACAAGATAGAAGGATGAGATAAGAAATTAGTCGGTATGACATGACAAAAGCCAATGAAATTGCAGTCGTCTTGGAAGGAGATGGAAAATGCCTTTGTCCTGCATTGGCTAAATATGATGATATATGTGCAAATAAGTCTGAAAATGTGCGCTTGGGTATAGAACGTGATCTCTTAAACTCCTGTCAGCTGAATTAGTTATACCGTACATATATCTTATAATGTAATGCAATCATCACTGTTGTGATTTTACTAAACATGAAAATCGTCTTATCATTGGGACTGTCTTCCATTGAAATAATTCAGAATGAATATTTAAAGAAATTTCAATGATTTTGAATACATAGATTTTGAATAAATCAATGTTTCAAAGTAGATATTCATTTGTTTGTACATCAGCAGATACTTTGTATAGAAAAGTGCAAAAGTATTTTAGTGATTGTAAAAAGAAACAGGCATTAAAAGCCTGTTTGGTAGAAGGTAGGGAAGGTTGTGCCGATTATAAATTGTGAAATTCTACCCCCTTGCTCATTCGATGTGACAGACGGCAAAAAAAAAGAAAGAAAATAATGAAAGAGAAAAAGAAATGAGCATTCGATACTATTTTCTGCAGACAATAGTTCTAATCAAAATTTTCTCTTTCATTATTCATCTGATTTCTACAATAGAAGCCACCTTCCCTACACTGTGCCATAAGTGCTTCAATTGTCTATTTCTTTTTACACATCCCAAAATAGTTTTATGCTTGTTGTGCATCTGCATTCCACAGCACACCAAAGACTTAAAGCACCATGCACACATGTGTGTACGTGTCTCAGTTCAAGTGAGGATAATTTGTCGGAAATAAGAAAATAAATTCGCAGTACAGGACAAAGCATCATTGGGCTTTCCCCCCCGTGCCCATACGACGTAGGGTTTTGCAACCAGCAGAAATTGATACCGTCAGGGTTAAAGTTAGGGATTACGGTTGAGGTTATATATCTTTTTTTTTTTTACAATTCTTGGTGGGGACTAAGGGGAGACACCGTACGTTTTGGTTCTTTTTGGGAGAGAGACAATACAACCTCGTCTTTAGCTTTCGTTGGGACTAACTAAAAAGACCCAGATACGGACGATTTTCATCGAACTGAGAGTGATTTATTGGGAATAAATAGTGACTGTTCATTCGCTGCATGCCTTCCCTCTTTGGTTCTTTTGTATGTTTGTTATTGAGATTCGACAATGATGTAGTGTCTTCGGTTATTTGGTGAGACTATTGCAAGTCGAGTTTATAAAGTTCGTAGACAATAATACAGAATCAATTTTGGTGTTCGATGCAAACGTTGCAGAGGTCAGGCCGACCATTGTTTTTATGAACTAGGTTCATTTCTCTGGGCAAACGAACAATTCATCATGCAACCATTATTATTCGGTGAATAGACGATACTATTACTCCGGCCAAGTTGCCCGAAAATAATAATCTACAAACTGTCGAGACTACCAAATGATTTCCCAAGTTACTTTCTTTCCTCATAAAACATTTCCTGTGTATTATCTAGAATCTCAGAAAAAAGTGTTGAAGACGAAGCAAACTAAACATTAACCGAACTCTGCGGAAAAAAAAACAAAAACATTAATATTTAAAACTGACCAATTACCTTGATCAGGAAGAAAAAACATCAACTTTCCGAATTTTGTTCGGACAATCGAATCTATCCTCCCAATATTCAATGTTGGCAACGCAACTTTTCGGCTGATCCATTCTTCAGCCATCATCAGGTACACGATTCAGGAAAAGGGGCAAATCTTTTTCTCTCTACGTGAAGAAAATGGGTAAACCCCTTTTTTATGGCATAGAAAATTTATTTATTGGCATACCAACTAAAAGATCATATACGTTATGTTGATAAAATCAAACTTTCAAAGAAGGAACTCGATTTGCTGAACAGATGTTTGGGTCTAGATGACTCTTCTTAAAGTTATAGACAAGCACCAACGTCTTGTAAAATGTGACAATATGCAACGTGAAATACCTATTGTTTAAAAGATAGGCACAGCGTCGTAAAGCTTTCAAAAAACGCATGTGTATTAGAAATCGATATTCCCTGGCTGGAAATCTACAAAGGTAACAGGTCTGCTTTGACACTCAGAACAAGCTGTCTCGGTACCAACATCTTTCACATCATGTAGCATTAGGAGCGATCAATTAAAAAAGGAAAAAAAAAAGAAGCAGTATTTAATGGACAATTCTTTTCTGGTCTTTTGTTTGGCAGTAGTCACTTAGAAGTCCGAATTTTCAATGGAAAAAAACAAAATATGGACGCTGCTGGAAACAAAGTTACCAATTTAGTATAAACGTTGATTTTAAATTAAACCTCACGACTAAAAACTATTTTATGGAAGGGATGGAATGAAAATTTTTTTTAGAGATAATAAAGATTAGATAATAAAATTTTCAGTTCTCTAGCCTCATTGTCGCATACGATATAATGATTGTGTAGGCAACTCCTATATAGGTACCAAGCCAGGAAGAATCGCTTACTATAATCCTAGTCGAAACCTAGAGTCAATGTACGATACTGTTTTTGTGGGTTTTATCAGATTTGTAGCCAAGTAATTGTACTCATAGAAAATAACTGGGTTGCAGTTATCAGAATAAATTCCATTGCACACTTGTATTTATTATTTCATCTTTTAAAGTGCTTGGAAGCACGTTCATAAAAGACCTACATTGATATTAACCAGCAGAAGAATTAATCTATAACTTGATGTGTGCTCTTTAAAAAAACAATGTATGTAATAAAATACAGACTTTCTGAATACCCTTTCTTCTCCTGTTCGATGTCTTTTCATTCTAACTGATCAAAGGCTGTTTAAGTAATAAACATTGACTTTCATGTGACCATTACAGTAAAAGATTTACTTTCATGTGTCCATTAAAAGAATAAAGTGACTTTACCCATTCCAAAAACATACTCTGTTAAGAGATTTTGTTTTTTTCAAT
The DNA here is from genome assembly GCA_963457665.1 of Thysanoteuthis rhombus. NCBI lineage: Eukaryota > Metazoa > Mollusca > Cephalopoda > Oegopsida > Thysanoteuthidae > Thysanoteuthis > Thysanoteuthis major. Next base: position 44,822,425 of record OY735213.1, read on the forward strand.
TTCCCTAAATTTCTTGTCGATCTGAATTGTGTTAACCAATACAATCTTTGACTGATATGCATTTTTGAAGGCCTGTATCGTAACGATTCTGTTTTATGCAATTTTGATCTATCAACTCATTTTACAATGGTTGTTTTCAGTCGAGCCAGTTATCTTTTTAACTTTTGACGTAACCCAACGCCTAAAACGGTTCTAGTATGCCCCGAATAAATTGTATATGTGAGCAAAACTCACATGTGATCTCCCCTTCTGCTCTCATCTGATAATAATGAACTGATTTCCTTAAATTTCTATATGATACTATAAGTCTCGTATGCCTACTTTGGCATGCATACTCAAGGATTCCCGAGGAAGACTTTAAAGTGAAATATGTATGACAACACAAAGTCATCTAATGTCCTATTGATTCGTAGTTTTGAACCTCTGCATACCAATAAATTACTTATATTCAATATTCTGGGCAATCATTTTAGTTTATTAATAATATGGAGGAGCGAATATAGTCGAGGTTGAGAATGATAATATAAGCTTTTAACAACTACACCTTACATGAAACGTAGATTTGTGAGTCATTTGCTTCAACTTCAGCCCATCCAATATTTTTTTCCAACAACCATCATGATATTCTGTCACTATATTTTGTGATGCAGATGAACACAGCGAGAATGAATTTGCTGATTCTGTTTTCTTTTCTGATTACATTTACTCCATATATGCATATAAACACGTACATTCAACATCAAGGTGTATACACACACACGCACATACACACACACACACACACACACACACACACACACACACACACACACATATATATATATATATATATATGAGTGTGCGTGAGTATCATAATTGAAGATACATTATATTATGAAACATTCTGTCCAGCACCAGAATTAACCAGAAGATCCTCAAAAGAAGGAAAAATCAGGCAAAGAATCATTTTAAAATAGCAATCCTCGGACAGGGCAAGCTCAAACAAGAAAATCTCATTAGTCCAAAAGGACAGGAACATGGAACGTACCCAAGAGACTGGCCTGCAAACTAAGAACCACGCAACATGCACATGAAAGAAGGTCACAAGACAGCGCAATATACTGGAGAAAAAAGCAGGAACCTGAGACATCAGATATTCCATTGAAAACTCAGTTTCAGACTACCGACGGACATAACGACTCAAAAACTTAGTTTCTTTGGATCACATGCGAAACTGAGGCTTGCAGGATATAAGATTGCATGATGAACTAAACAAGATCAGAAAGTGTTGTCTCCAGGACACCAATAATACAGAAACCTTGCGAATCATGGGTGAGATCTGTGTCCAACGACAGACGATAAAAGACCGATGTTGGGGATGACGATGATGAAATTGAAGCTCCTGACCGCCGTAAATGACCAGAGAGATGAGCATCACAAAGCTATTGAATTTGCTACATGGTTAATTCCGGTGCCGGACGAAATATGTTTCCTAATACAAAATCTCTACTGTTGTCAATGTCGGACATGAACTGTCCAACGATAGTTCTTATTTACTCCATTCACTACAGATTTTTTTTTATAACGATAGGGGTATTCTCTGTTAGCACAAGTTGGTACACCAACTGAGAAAGGGATTTTTTTTCCTTGTCCATATTGGAAATTTAGAACTGAATTATTTGGAAATCTTAGTTTCAGTTTTTTGCTTATTTCGTTCATGTTTTTAGCTGATAGGGTGTCGTCAGCATAGCGTAAGTAATCGAAATTGATAACGCTAACTTTTCCACTTCTTCATATTAAAAACCCACTTGCATTAACTCCTGCCGACTGAAAGAAATTACATAAATTACGTTAACAGATATTGGGAAATAACCGACAGAAATGACATAAGTTTTAAGGGAAATTTTAAAAAAAAGCCTCCTAGAGCTGTGAAGCTTTCTAGACTACTCATGAATTCACGCACACACACACACACACATACAAATATATATATGTATACTTAAATATATATATACACTTATGCACACACACACATATATACATATATATATATATATATCAATATGCCTAATATATATATATATATATATATATATATATATATATATATATATATAAGTGTGTGAGGATATATAGGTTCTCTCACTATCCATAAGTTGTGTTCCTATGTAATTTCTGCAAGCTGAAATGACGTAATGCAAAAAAGCGTTTATCATTAATAATTTACAAATCTAATACACACTAATATTAACCAATTGTTATGTACACGATTCCCCTGGTTATTGATTTGATATGACAGGCATTTGCTTAGCTATAAGAATTCACAAAATAAAAAGAAAAAAGGTTATTCAAAGAACAAGCTCGATTGTCAAACCATAGATGCGCTAGTTTTTTTCAGGTGCAGATTCCTAGCAAAGGCAGTGTTACCTACGTTATTCCGTTAAGTTTGCATCTTAAATCATTTTGAACACATCTAGATTCTCAAGATATATATCTAAAATCTAGAAAATATACAACAGATTATTTCTGAATTATATGTGAATTTGATGTTAAAATCTTTTTTCAATTAAACTATCAATTAATTCATTTTACGAAATTACCCATTTTATTTTTGCAAATTGAAAAAAATAACATTCATTCTAATACAAATATCATCTAAATAGCAAATTTTGACATCTAGACGCAACTGAGAACATCTTGATTCAAGTGAAAGACATATAAATTGGCAACACTGCGCAGGGGACATAACTAGCATTTCACTATGTCAGTCAGTGACGGAAATCGATGCTAGATATGCTTGCACATCTAAAAATATCTGAATTGAGTTCAGCGTCGTCCCTTGATACAATTGCTTGTCAGATCGAAGTTGTCTGGTCCGATTAAAATTACGCTGTTGCGTCCTGCTGGGAGCTCATTCCATCTCACAGCAGTAACAACACTATTTGTCCATTTGTTCTTAGGTAGCGAAAGATTCCATCATAATTTCCTCCTGACTTGTCGATTATTCTTCGCTTCTTTACTTCTAAAATTTGTTTAGGTCTTCACAATCGATTCCCGAGGCGCAATATCATTTTTCTTCCGACAGTCTCATGATTTCTTTATAATTCCCTGACAGAAAAATTCGTTTTGGTTGACAGGCAAACAGACAGAAATGTGAGCGAAAATAGAAATCGCAATTACGGTGTTGGGAGTATTCATACATTTTAAACTGATTTTTTTTGTTATGACATAAAGATTTATTTTCAATGAATATACCATAGCTTGATTTGAATATCTACCGAGTGAATGAGATATATTCACATATTGTGGTTGGATGTATTGCATAAATCACATCGAATCATTTGCAAAATAGCCAGATTCATAAAATTGCCTAATATACGAAGTTTTAACTTCTTTTACAGAAAATAAATAAAATCGTAGTTTAGATTCGATCAAAATTGCACTTAATCAGAAAGAATATAAAATTATATATTCTGACAATCAAATTCTAGCTTAATCAAGGTGACATTAAAGGAGATTATTAAAACAATGATTTAATACACAGTTTTGACTTACATTAAATGAGTAAATATATACGTAGATTAATTTTGATCATAACTTTATTTAATCATTACAAGAATAAAAGCAACTTTTCGTTGATAACTAAGCCTATTTAGCTCAGTCAGTAAGACAGCTTCCTGTTGATCAGTTAGTCGAGATTCCAAGTAACGGTAGGGAACGTGAATCTTACAAATCGATTTACAATCCTATCTTCGATGAGGTTTGTTCTTCTCGTTTTTGGTCTTGTTCCGGTAGAAAAAAAAAAATTCAACTCCAGTTTTGAACTTTTACCAAAAAATAACACCCTACTTTATGATAATAGCAAAATTTGTTTTTAGATAATAGGATACAGAATCATAGTCTCTATTCCTGGTAGAGAAGTTTCTGATTTGATTATGGAGCAAATTATAAACATTTTATTCAAATGTTTCAGTAGTGAAGTTACAAAAGATAAATCTTATAATATAAACAGACGGGTCTAGTTGGTTATTCAACAGAAACCGTCGCGTGACCAACGTCTTTTGGTAGCATGCCGTGTTTGGGGTGATCAATTGAGAAAAAGTTAAAAAGGGTGATCTTGTGATGACGTTACCGTTCTCACCTTTTCCTGGCAAGTGATCACTATAAAAAAATGAATTTTCAAAAAAGCAAGCGTGGAACAGGCTAGTGGGGCGATCTAGCAAAAACCCATTTTAATTTGAGAAAAAAAAAAAATTGATGTAATAATGAATAAATTTTGAAGTTTCCAGCCCTCTTGCTCTGTTGGTGTGTGCACTTGATGCATAAGTAGCTAACCGAACCAACTTAAAAACTGCAGAAACCTATGTTGACAGATTTGGTTGACGGTTTCTAATTGTATAATGCTAATGCAAACACGCAGACACACAAACACACACACACACATTCACATTTGCATATAAATTTATACCCAAACAAAAAATATGCTGTGAATAATTTAGAGAGAGAGAGAGAGAGAGAGAGAGAGAGAGAGAGAGAGAGAGAGAGGTGGTTGAGAGGGAGAGAGTGTAAAAATAATGTTTTTTTCTTTTTTTCTCTTCGATTTGTGTGAATAGATGAAACGGTTTGAAAGGGTATCATTGTTAAGTCTATGTTTTTCTTGAAACAACTTCCAAATAATTTTTTTGATCGAATAGTGAAATAAAAACGCACTTTACCATCACCCTTTTTTTGCATCTTCTGCTTTTAAATACTTTAGGCGATTGATTTATTTGAAAACTAATTAACAAATTGATCAATTCTCTAATTTCGTTTTACTGTGAAAAAAAATTTCCCTAATATGATTCAAATGGTAATTTTCAAAATCAAATTCATCGTTAACAAATTTATTTATTTATTTCATAGTATATGGGTACTTGTAAATCGTTGAAAAGCAATGAAAATATTAAGATGAAAGCAAATTATATATAAAAAAATGATATTTTTAAAGCAAAGATTTCCAATACTTCATCTACCGAAGAGCAAGTACATTTGTTTACCGGAAGCGACATTCCCAGTTAGTTAATAAAATTAAAAAAAAAGACGGTGCAGAAGAGGTCAGGGTAGGTAGTGAGTTTTAAGGTTCGATTTTAACTCATTTTTGCCACTCAAGTCCCCGTATCTCAGATGGCAAGAGCGGTTGGACGAATACTTAGCCTTCCTCCAGCATAGACGGGCATGAGTTTGAGTCTGATCACCACTGTTTATTTACTCCAACCCGGTTTGAGAAAAATTCGGATAAAGATCAACAAAAATAATAAGATAAAGGAAAATAGTTGCAATTAAATGAGGAAAAAAAGTGTTAACAAATTCATCGAACTGAACAAAATATAAATCGGCAAAAATTAATGTCGAACGGCTTGGAAATTTTCTCCGTGGAGTATTGATAGGGGCGGTTCAAAGTACTGACAACACGTGCAGTCGCCGAGTGCGCCAAATTGTGTGTCTGAGACAGCAGGCGTTTGCTTACAAAGTTGTAAGTCACATATGGATTTATGTCATTTAATCAACATGGTTCACCCGTTCTTTCATCCTTTTTCTGCATTTGATTGCGACAAAAACGCTCAAAAAGACAAATTACGTCTCAGTAATTTGAATATATAGATATATAATATCTTTTTTTATAATAACGAATCCCCCATATCCATCAAATGTACGAACTGTTATCTTTTAGCTGACTATTGTAATAATATTTTATTCCAATATTCATGTTGATCACTGTAAAACATAGGTGAATAAAGTTCAGCTCTCCCAGGGGCACCAGAAATCTCATGGCTGTTGCAGATGTTAATTATGTGATATTGTCGTTTGGAAGCCTTACAATAGCTGGAATCCAAAGATAAAGATTATCTCTGAATTCTAAGTTTATAACTGAATATCTCCCGTGATTTGCTGGTACCAGATTAGTTGTATGAAAACGAAAGCATAGATGTCAAGTTGATTTGTGTAATGTTACCAAGTGTTAAGAGATTCCCAAAACTGAAATACAAATTTAGTTGTTGTTTAGAAATATTATATCTGTCTTCTCAAGAGGATAGTGACTTAGGGAAAGGCGCAGAAATTCAACTTGGAACTGTAGGGCTTGCCTTGGTGCTAATAATGCGATTTCGTGGTTCTGAAGCCTTATAAAAGCTCTAATCCAAACATAAAGATGATCTCTGAATTCTAATTTTACTACTTGATGTCTCATATAACAAGTATCAAGAGATTCAAAATACTAAACTTGAAATTTTGTGGAGTTCAGAAATATTTTATACCTATCTCAAGAAGAATGATTTTAGTATCATTTCTAAAATATTTTATATCTGTATCATGATGAAAAAATTCAGTAGTAGTTCAGAAATATTTCACGTCTGTCTTGCGAAGAAGGATTTTAGTAATAGTTCAGGAATATTTTATGTCTGTCTAACGAATTTGGATTTTAGTAATAGTTTGGAAATATATCTATCGTATAAAGAAGAATTTTAATAATAAATTGGAAATATTTTAGCGACTAATGGAAGGTATCGTCATTGTGCCATGAATCCAGGCTTCTCTCTTTCTTGTTATTATAATAATCAACTCTCAAAGACATTCTGAAATCAACAATAGTGAAAAGAACATAAAGCGATTCTATTTTAAGATAATCCAAGTCTCAAAAACGGCGACAGATATTGAATCAGGAATTTTCGAGACTTTCCTTTGCAATTGTGATTTTTTGAGTTTTCTTTCTCTTCAAATAAACCAAAAAGTAGGACACTGTTGGTAAAATACTGTACGTCTTGATTTGAACTCAAGAAAGTGAAGGAACTTAATTTGCTAATGTAGTTCATATAACAGGAAGGAGGGATGAAAGGAGAGGAAATGACAAGATCATATCTACGGTATAAAAAAGAGCGAATTCGTAGCAGTAAGCATTGTAAAATCTTTCGTAGTGGTTCTTTAGAAACATTGTTAAACTCAAGTCCAACTTGGCAATTAATTTGCCTTTTTTTCCCACTGTAACAGCATGAACAATCCTCACCCAATTCAGAGGAGTAAACTCTTCAATGTCTTTCTGACCCATCACGTTCAACCAAAACAATACATAAATTAGGAACTCTCCTGCCATAATTTGAAATCAAGACGAAGTGATCAGTGGGTGGCTCTCTAATCGACTGAACCAATTTAACAAGGCTAACATATCTGCAAAAATGTTACAATTGCGCTATAAAGTTAAAGTTGAATCTGACCCTGCAGCAGCTAGGCTTATTAAATATCTATCTATCTATCTATCTATCTATCTCTCTCTCTCTCTCTCTCTCTCTCTCTCTATATATATATATATATATATATATATATATATATATATATATATATACATACAATAAGTCACTCTCCAAATTTCGATAATATATATATATATATATATATATATATATATATATATATATATTATCAAAATTTGGAGAGTGACTAATAAAAGGGTGCCGAAGTTCAGCTTGTGTGGGGCAACAGGACCCCTGCTGGAACCAGCCCTGGATATACACTTGAAGTTTTTCTCGAATCAGAATCAATCAATTCACAGTTTACGTCTTTAGATCGATGAAATGAAATCAATCGATCTCCTGTCAGTTCATCTTTTTCTATCAGCGCTTGCTATTTTTGAACCCAGCTGACAGAGTGCGTGTGCGTGCAAAGGTCGAACAAAGTTAGTACGACAAGAGATTATAAAATTCTCCATCTCCTTCTAATGATGGAAAAAACTATTGATGCGTGAAGGAAATAATGAAGTTTATCCCTGGTTACATGATCTTCCGCGTTTTTGGCAAAGTTTTTTTTCCTCACATTCGATACAGCGTTGGTTGCAAGACGTCAGTGAAAACGTAATTGTTTATTAGATCTCATATCAGCTTAGCACGGGTTAAGGTCGGAATGTGCCATCAACAGCCTTCAGGACGAGATCTAAAGTGTAGTATCTGTTCTTATCACAACGGCAAAACATAGTGTTAGCTTCCCGTTTTCAATTCCAAACGTTTTCATGGCTGCATTTGGCACAATGTAAGTGTTGAGAAATAAAAACGTGTGCGTGCGTGCGTATGTATATTTGGTCTGGTGGCTTGTTTTCATGGATGTGTGAGTTTATTTGAGAAAGCCGAGAGGGAAAGAGCAAGGAAGAGAGAGAGAGAGAGAGAGAGAGAGACAGAGACAGAGACAGAGACAGAGAGAGAGAGGGGGGGCGACAGAATTTGAAAATGCTGTTTATTTTGAGATTTCAGGTATGATAGTAGCACATATGATAGTAATAGATCTAGAGCCTTTCACCCGACTTGGATGTAGTTAATATCTAGGGAGAAAAATAAAACATTTTACAGTGTTGGCGTACTCGTTAGTGTTTGCAGTTAATGCCAACTTCCGTCCAAAGTCATTAATACGAAAATAACAAGGTACCCTGGTCCCTGATATAGCCAGATGAATATTCATGATACATGAAGACTTTTGCGTTCGTTCTCAGAATGTTGCATGAGTGCAACTCTTACAGAACAATAGTTGTCGAGGGTTGAAATACAAATTGGTAATTCATCTCTTTTTCCAACTCTTTCCTTTTCCTTCTATTTTCGACTCGAGATTTTGTCACCTACGTTCGACCGTCCATACTTCAATCGTGGTTCACCCAGATAAACACGATTGTCACTTGATAAACATAATGCAGCACTTTTCGATGCAGTGACAATGCTACATAGGGGAAGTGGTCCCAATTGTAAACCTTCGCTCCCTTGATGTAAAAAAACAGTGCACTAATTAAAAAAGTGATAAGGGGAAAATTGAAAGAACAATGATAATGATGTTTAAAATTGGAAACAGGAAGCTAATGCTATGTTTCATTGACGTGAGAAAAGAAAATCCTATACTTTGATTTTAAACCCAAAAGTGTAGGAGGTGCACTTTGATCCAAACCCTGCTGCACTGATTGTGCCCATTTTTCCCATGACAGGTTCCGAGAGGGATACAATCATCTGAATTGAAATCACATTGGAAACCTATCAGCCAATGGAAAGTTTCTGGACATTCAAAAAGCTAAACAAATAATAAAAACAAATCAAAGCGATACAGGTCCATTAGTCATTCAATATAAAAAGTCATATGACTAACATCTCTTGACAGTATACCGCCATGATAACGATCAGTTAAAACAATGGAAAAAGGGGTGATCAATGTATGTAACTTTTCTTACCCTTTTTCTGGATAACTAAAATGTCTGGATCATCAAAAAGACTCTAACCAAGGGACCAATTTATCCATCGAATTACAAAGTAAATGGAACTCCTCCCCGCCACTAAAAATAATTTTGGGAGGGAATCAAAATAATGTTTTTCTAGACTTAATTAGGAGTAAGCGTTTAAACTTTCAGCCCCCTAGCCCCATTGATGGAGCCTGGACACATGATACATACATACATACATACATATATACATACATATATGAATACAAAACCAGCTAAACTGCCAGCCCGACAGAATCTCTTGAAAATTGGAGAAAAAAAATGTTGACAATCAGTTTAGGTTGTCACTGCTTTTAGCAGAGTTAGTTCGATTACTAGAAAGGACTTGTGATAATTTAGTAATGTTTCAAGATACGTTTTTGTCTGGTTGACCTGTTTTTATCGCGAGCAATATAACTCAGATACAGCAAGAGATAGCAAATTGCCCTTTCATTACCATGGACAATATAACTCGTCCCAGCATGTCGCCTGGCCAGAGCCACGGACCAGATGACTCGTCATTTGATATCTTTTCTTCATTCATTTGCAAGATGGCAAACCCTCAATTCAAAGTGTGAAGGTCGTTTATAAATTATAAAACTACGATAGAGTGAATACGAATGTATTGAATATAAGTTGGCTTCATTTTATTGCTTGAAATATTTCATATCCACTAAAGATAAAATGTTTCTCTTCAACACATTTATGTATTTATGTATGTAACATTTATCGGACATTCTGTTGAACATATCATTTGTATGAAAATAAAACTGTTATAAACATGAAATAGAAACTTTCTATTTTCATCAGATTTTTACGAGGCAAATTTGGCACAGAAAAATACAATGCTGAAAAATATTCTTTGGTACCGGAAAGATTAAACATTATGTATTTGTAAGAGTTAGATATTTCGGCCAACATGATGTCGCATATATTGCTTTTCTTCTCCACGACTTGTGAAGCATAATATATATTATCAGAGATAGAGTTTATTAGAGGGAATAATCATGAAAATAAGCCTGAAAGCCTGTGTGATGATTTAGCAAGAAGAGTGTTGTCAACTTCACCTTCAACTTCACATATTAGATTGAAAAAAAAAGCAAGATTTTGTAACACCCAAAAAACCCCACATTGTTTTGACTATTATCTAAAATCTGGGAAATATATCACATGTCGTCATTAATTAAATGCAATTTCAATCTTCAATATTTATCTATAAAGAAGTATTACTTAATTTATTGAAAACATTATTCAATTCATTACTACATTTAAGGGAAATATTGCTTATTTTATGAAAACCATCTCAATAAAAATTAACTTCTTGTAGATGTAATCCAAAACATTTACATTTCGATGGAGAAACTTGGCAACACTGAGTAAGAGCCGTAACTCACATTTCAGTTTGTTAGTCAGTGACGGTGATTGCTGCTAGAGACTCAAGCGTATCTGAAAAAGCTATAAATAAATCTTTTCGTTGGAAATTAATTCAAATTGAGTTTTGGTAAAGGAATTTCAAAGATGAGTCATTGTAATAATGTGAAGTATTTGGATAAACTTTACCAAGTTTTGCCCGATGCATCCTCCAGCCTTTCTTAGATGCTTACTGCATCTCATGGCCGTCACAAGCATCGAAATGAATATGATATGTTCTGACAATCCTTCACATGAATCAGACCCGGCCGTGAGCTGATACATGCATTTTATTTTTTCGATATATTTAGCTGAGCAAGCACCGATTGGCGTCTCTGACTGACAAGCTGACATGCTGAAATGAGAGTAACGTCCCATACTAAGTGTGGCCAATTTAGATATTTTTCATCTAAATCTACACGTTTTTGATCACCGAATATATCAGACGATACCAGAGAGGACTATCGGCTATATGAAGACTTATAAGGGGTTACAAAGGTTTCAGTGTGGAGAATTACAGAGAGTACTCGAACCTGGAAAAGGCTACGGATCGTGAAGAATAAAAACATAAAAGTCAATCCACATTTAACTGGAAAGTATACCCATCCCAACGTCAGACATTAAGGAAAAACTCCATGGTGAAAAAAAAAAGTTGAAAATACAATGTAGAAATACTGAGTTACTGATTTGAATCTAGCCTTTTTATAAACCATTTGTCTAAAACTTCTTCTCCTGCTGAATATAGAGAGATATCTATCAATCAAAACGAAATTCCTGGATCCACTCCCAAATTCAATTCATCCTTCATACACACTCTTTCTCAAACTTTCATTGAAATTCTGTGAGAACTTTTGGGGATACTGTGTAGGTCTATAGCGACGATACGATGGGGGGAGGGATTGTCCTGGATCAGGCCCAGAAATAAAACATTTATCCTCCAGTCAATGACCCATCCCTCCATAAAATGACATTGAAATTCAGTGAGAACTTTTTTTTAGATATTTTATTGACTGACAGACAGACAGACAGACAGACAAACGGAATCGAGTGAATATATATAATTTTCCCAGCTTCGTTGGTAGATCTAAACCAGCAAAGAAATCTAACTGTTCCAATTCGATTATTTTGAGTTATTTGATTTATATAGTTGGGTAGGAAATTGGGTACCATTTTCGCTAACAAACGACAACCGAAATAGTCATTCGGGCACGAGCATTCTCTGAAGTTCATGCCTCCACGACTGGACAATAACATCACGAGAGATGAAGAGTAGTGCCTCCTTGTCAACATGAGGCATAACTGAGGATCAGCCGAGAATTATTCGTCGTCGTTGTCGTCTTCTTAGCCACATGCAAAAGCAACGGGTTTAATCAGAAAAAGGTCATGATCTGTTGTTGATTGTGTGTGCCAAGAATTGTTTATCGGGAAACAGTCTTGGAAATGAACGGCATTGGATGCGCAAGAAGGAGGCGTATGTATGCTTCTTGATTTCCAGGTTTTTTTTTATATGTTCAATGTTCACTAATGGACGCATTAATGTATACTTATTTTCCAAAACCAAGTCTCACCGTACACTTAGTCCTCAAAACCCATTAACATCACTGATCACAGGGGTTTGATGATAGGGTGGTAAGCAAAACACGATTGATACGCGTACTGCACGACGAGTTCTTCAAAGTTCATGGTCCCATACCATAACTAGGTAGCAAAATCCTACTGGCTGGGTGACAGGTGTACAATATGTAGGAAGTAGAGAAAAGTATTTGTAGCAATGAATCAATTAAGATTTGAAATCAGGATATATCTACTGATCTCATCATTATTGATGGATAACGACGTTTAGACATTTTTTTTCAACCATGTACCGTTTTGGTAGCACTGCAGTTGCAGCGGAAGAAGGAACGAAAGATTCGAGACTCTTGTCGGGGGGTCAAAATCAAACCTTTTTCTTTCTTCTCCAGACAACAGGAAATCCATCGATAGTCTTTGTTTTAAGACCAAACAAAATCCACAGATGGAGAGAGAGAAGGGGCGAGTTTTTCGAAAGAAAAGAAGAGAGAGAGAAAGAGAGAGAGAGAGAGAGACAGACAGACAGACAGACAGACAGACAGAGAGAGAGAGAGAGAGCTTAAGTGAGAAGTTAATTAGTCCTTTTAATGCCAGGAACATTATGCTGAACAACTTTTCAACCTTATTCATTGGCAAAGATCATTTTTCTATACCGCTATCTCTTTTACTAAATCATTTATACCCTCTTCTTTTACTTGATACCAGAACTAAATGATCATGTACACTTTCCTTTACACCAATTTCCCTCTATTTCTCACACCATCAAACTTAATCTCTGTCTTCCTTCCCTCCTTCCATTGTTAGAATCCTAATACACCTTCCCCTTTTCATCAACCAATCTACTTAAGATGTTTCTATCATCTTTTTTGACTCCTAAAAAGGGTTATTCTGTAATTAGCTTATTTTTGACCACGTAAGTATACTCACACATTCCCACACAAAAATATCTCTAACAAAAATGCTATTTAAAGATTAAATAGAATATCAAAAAATAAAATATAATATTCAATTAAAGAGTCTCGTCGAGCCCTCGTATTGCAACATTATCATTGCTACCGATATTTATTTCTTGAAATATAAATACCCGAACGTAACAGTAGCTGAAAATAGTTGAAAAATAGTTGAAAAATGACATGAGACAATGGCACGTACAAATATTTTTTGTATGTATGTATGCATCATTCTAATATGAAAACTGTATTCCATATTCCATTTCGGCTTCGATGAGGGCAATAGTTCTAGACACTTGAACATGAAATGTATCAATATGCTGTGATTTTATTGCATATAGGTTCACTGTGTCACAACTGAAAACGTTTGGATAACCCCGGCAAAGATTATTGCAAAAAAAAAACTGCTTTCGAATTGAAAAGTCTCACACGCCTACCTGAACTACCCATTTTGATTTTAGTAGAAGTGAATCATTGGGACTTCGAAAATCATGATGACATCAAATTCGAAGCAGATATCATTCCACTATATATCTATATATTTTAGAGCATTGAATATATATATATATATATATATATATATATATATATATATATATATATATATATATATATATATATATATATATATATATATATATATATATATATATATTCCTATTTAAGAGCATTGAATATATATATATATATATATATATATATATATACATATATATATATGTATATATATATATATTCAATGCTCTTAAATAGGAATATATATATATTCCTATTTAAGAGCATTGAATATATATATATATATATATATATAATATATATATATATATATATATATATATATATATATATATATATATATATATATATATTCAATGCTCTTAAATAGGAATAGAGCACTCTGGTGGATTGGGAATTCAAGAAGCTAAATGAATATATTTCTTAAATTCAGCCACCTAATCCTTCTAGTTCTGTGACCCAGCAGTATGATACCGTCCTCCGCGTCTGAAGCGAGGGTTCCAATCCTGACTCGTGGAACTGGATGGGATGAAAGATTGTCTATAGTCACACTGAAGAGTTGTAATACAACGAAACGGCTCTGTGTGAAGATATATATATATAAGAATGTTTGATAAGGACGTCGACAGAATATGATGAACACAAAACATGATTATGTTGAACCATTCCTTATTGTCAGTTTTAGAGAAATAATAACGTATTGACAACAGCAGAAAATATCTAGGAATAGTTGTATTTTAACAACACCTATTGCATATAACAACACCTTTGGTGGATATCCTCCGGTCAATAACCCTAAGCTTATCTTCTTTAGTAATGGAGGCAGCATCCAAACAAGTAACAACATATAAGGTTAAAAATTTGAAAAGGATGCAGAAGCTCTAATCGTATATATTAAGAATAGATTTTAATACATCAAACTGTGACAGGAACAGCAGTCTTGTTCATGCACATTTTTTCTTGTAAGACTGGCGACACCCCTGAAAATTACTCATGGAACAAACACCGAGAAGTGAGTGTTTTACAAATAATATGCTAATTTTACTTGTGTTTTGTTATAAATGTTGTTTTCGAGTCTAAGTCTGAGTTGTGTTAACTCTTAAATGTCTCTTAAAAGTGTCCGACATCATATTTAACTGTTGTCGATGAAGCCTTTCCGTAAATAGTTTGAGGAAGATGATATGTATTCAGGGCCTTTCCCCAAGAGAATAATGAAAAATACTTGCTGAAAAGGTCATCAAAAATAATCTAAAGATATTCTTGAAAATAACCCAAACAAAAACCATAAGTTTCCCCACCCCTCATCCATTGGAGTGGTAACGAGACGTGGAGGGGGAGAAGAAACAAGCAGTGTTTATTAGTGTCTATTGATTCTCATTCTTGTAAAATATTGTGATATGGAAATATTCTTCGAGTATTACTTTTAATAAAAATCGTAAATGGCCATTTTTGGCTTCTATGTAGACCCTAGAGATTTTATCATGATATCAATAGTAGCTGGTATTAAATGACCAGAATAGATATTTCACCTTTTAATGACTCCACGACTTTTACTGACATCAAACCTCTTGTTTCCTTCGTATATCTGATGTTCTATATAACTTGAACAGAATTACCGAAAACCGGACAGATACAGCCGAAAAGTGTTTTTTTTAGAATCGTGAACACATCTAAAAACAAAGTTAAACCGTATATGCGCTAGTTTTTCTTATGGTGAAGATCTAGCAAAGGTAGTGTAGCCAATTAAATTTTCTAGCTTACTCCTAAAATTGAGTAAAAAAATATCTTAAAACATCTGGATGCTATAGATCTAAATATTGAAAATATATTGCATTTGATTAAAAAAGTACATGTTACTCCAATATGCATTTATTATATGAAAGTATTATTTAATTTATTAGAAATATTAATGATCTTATTATATGAGAGCTGCATGTGATGCTCAACCTGTACAGAGTATTGGTAAGACACAATTGAAGTATTGCGTTCCACTGTGGTCACTCTTCCAAACACACAGACTTTGATACGGGCGATCAAGGACATTCAGGGCGAGGAGTATACTTGAATGATTGATGGAAGGGGTTAAATGACCTACGAAAACTGATTGAAAGAATTGGGTCTCGCTACGCTTTTAGAAAGAAGGGCGATGGGTACACTTAATTGGAACATATAAAATAGTGACAGGCAAAACGAAGTATGGTGTGGATTTGTTTCGAAGGTCACGAAAGAAAATAAAATTTCTATCCAGACGGGGAAGGGGATGGGTATTGTGCAAAACATAATTCTTTTGCTCGGCAAGCAATTGAGTACTGGAACTAAATATCGTCTTACGTAATTTGTTACAGAACCGTGTGTGGTTTTTGAAGGTTTTTAGATAAATTTGAAGTGAGAATCTCAATAAGAATGGAAACTTTCTGTAGATGTCAGAGTCACTATTCACAAGATTTTCGAATATTACCAGAATATACACAACATGCTCAATAATCCTCAGATCGCCAGGAGGCGTGGCATCAATATCTAACCTGCCATGGGGGATTTTTGTATTGAGAATTGTTGAAATATTCTATTTTTAAATCTTTTTTCGCAAACGAAGTGAATTAAAAGAAGTAATCAAATGAGATGCCTGTGTACAGGATATACTATTATTTATTATTTATTTATACAATAAATGAAAAAAAAACAGATATAACTTATTACATCAAAAATAATCTAAATACCAATTTCTGACATCTACATGCAACCAAAAACATTTAGATATAAGTTTAAAATAAAATCTCTCAAAATTAGCAACATTGTGCCAGGAATGTGACTCGGCAACATATAAATTGGCAATACTAGGCGAAAGAAGTAAGTAAAAATTAGTTTTATCAGTCACTGATGGCGATTGGTACTAGAAAAGTAAAAGTAAAATAAATAAAAAAACAGAAAATCTATTGATTACTTTGTCTGTATTTTTAATCAGAATCAAGGCAACGCTTTTTTTATTTTATCTTAACTTGTCCCGGAAGAAATGCTTTGAATTAACCAAAGATACTTTTTTTTCTATTGAAGCCCTCGTGAGATTTCTTGATTGAAAAAAAATCTAAAATCACTTGATTGAAAAAAAAATGTCGCACCAGTCAAAAAATTTTTCTTGAATATGAGTAGAATTTTTCTTATTCTCTTTCGAAATGTTAACAAAATCACATTTACTGTCTTATATTTTGATTCGGTTGAATAGAGTCAGAATTAAAATATGGTTAATAGATATTAGAAGTCGAGTATATAAGTTTATTCATAAGAAAAAGTTTTCTATCATTTTTAAGTGATTTACGCTATAGAGAAAAATTGTGAGAATCAGGGCTCACAACGCTACATGAATGTAAAATACTCAAAGATTTGACAATTATCGTGAAGACTTAGCTCCCTTGTCTAATAAAACACATGATCTAATGGTACGCCCCCCCCCAAACTATGTGTTTCTTTAGCAAGAATATTGAAGTAGTGTCAATTGCTTAAAAAAAAGCAGAGACAAATTTCGACAAAATAAATTAAATGGTCAGTCTCGTGAACTCGCTTGGGAAATCTTAAAAATAATTTTTACTTATCGAGCATACATTATAGCAAGCCGATGTATGATGAGGCAATATGAACTGGAATAAGATTTTTAAATGTTGATAAGACGATGTAGTATAATGAGATGCCAATAGAAATATTATATATATATATATATATATATATATATATATATATATATATATATATACATATATATATATATATATATATATATATATATATATATATATATATATATATATATATATATATATATCCTAATTTTCAGTTACTTTGATCATAACTTCCAATAAATTAGCCTCATGCCTGTTAGTGCCTATCCAGGCATAAATAACCCTGTCATTTTATTGGCATATATATATATATATATATATATATATATATATATATATATATATATATATATATATATATATATATATGATATAATTACTAAGTTTGCAAATGTCCAGAAATGTTTAGTTTAAAACTAGCTTTTAATTTCATATACAAATAGAATTTCAAGAGAAGTAACATTTGTTCAAGTTATTTCCTTCCCCACACTCTTTGGGATTTTTTCCCTTTAATCCAATTCACTTAATAGTCTCATTTTTCCATCGTATTCATTGAAGAGTTCGACAGCGGTTACAAGCGATCAATGAATATGAGAGTTAGACGTTTACTCTTTTTACATGGAAGATAAGGACCCAGGCACTAGATGGGCACAGGGCCAGGTTGAATCATTTGCGTTATTGTTTGCTTCCAACACTTGATGGCGCTGCTGTTAACATTTTTTGATAAGAAAAAATTGGCTGTTTTTTCTACTAAGTTTGAGTTGGATGTATCACAAACACGAAAGTTTTTGCATGAAAAAACGTTTTTCACCCTCGTAAGTAACTTTTTTACATTGACAAACGAGCGCCTTCTTCACGCTGTATTCAGCTGTTAACGATGGCGTAGACTATATTTTTGAAACATGGCAATAAACAATGTATATACTACATTTTCAAGGAGTTTTTGTCATAAATTTTTCTTTGGATAGAATGTAAAGAAAACCGCGTGTGGGTTTGGTTGGTACATTGTAAGATGCTTGGTACGCTGTGTTTTTACGCAACTGAGACAGAGGAAAAAACAAAAAGGCTTGTTAAATGACAAAATGAACTTAAATGAACAAAAATTAGCACACAAGATTCAATCTGTACCTGACTAGTCCTCGCCCCATCTCCCGTCTAAAGTGAAGAAACATTTAACTTTTATATGAGTGTTGTCATTATTTTCTCGTTTTTCTTTCATCCATCTCCCAAATTCATCTTTGAAGTCTATCTTCATGTTATTCCACTTGGCTTACCCGATGGTTCTATTCCTGAAATCCTACACAAATAGATTCTTCTATCTAGTTCAAAATGTTATATTTCTCAATTATGAAGATATGATAAATCACATCTGTACTCAGAAGTAAGATAACTGACTAACACAATAAACTATACCCACTGGTGGGGTAGGTTTGTGCATTTTTCCAAATGTTTGATTGATAGAATTATTAACTTGGAAAGTATTTCAGATACAAAGGACCCATTGAAAAGAAGTCTCTTTTTCATGGTACCTTTTGGTCATATTTACGTTTTAACAAATTAAGTAACGACGATGTAGGTGAAACTAAATAAATCAACTCGCCCCGGGCTCCACTATATGCAGGAATAGAATCCTTTAACCTGGAGCTTACAAAAATAATTTCATGTTTTGAGGTCATGCTTTGTTACATGGAAATTCCCATCTTACTGACTCCTCTTGCACGCAATTTTTCAATAGTTGAAGATGAACAAATGAACGAGGAAGAAACAAGTCTGGTCAGTCACTCATATGAATACGTCACATGGCCAATGTCTTTCAGTAGCATGCTGTGTTAGGGGTGATCAATTAGAAAATTGGAAAAGAGGGTGATCAATGAAGAAGTCAAATTTTCACCCGGACACTGCCAGACACAAACTAAGAGACAAGTATGACATAAACTTAGATTGTAAAATGGACCCTCCCCCAACAAGATTTGGGGACGGAGGAGTTTGAAAAGAGAAATAATTTCTAGAAATAATGAGGGATAGACGTCTAAAATTTCAGCCCTCTAGCTTCATCGTTGAAACATGTACACGTGACACACAAAAACACATACAATCACTTTAAAACTTGAGAAACCCACATCGACAGTCTTGCTCGACAGTCTCAGATGAATAGCCAATCGTAAGGTGAGCTAGTTTGAATAGGAAAAAGACCAGACTTTGGTCAAAAGCTGCATCATTGTTTTTACAATTTCTGACAGCATTTGGCAAAATTTGTATTTGTAATAAGAATAAAAATAACACTTGTTTCAAGTAGATTTCCCCAGTCAAAATGCTCAAAATAGGAATGAATAATCATTGCAAAAAACAAAACAAAAACAAACGAAAACATTGTCCTAATTGCAATGAAAATGAAAAAGCTATATATATATATATATATATATATATATATATATATATATATATATATATATATATATATATATATATATAGATACAAAGTGTATATGCTTGTTATAAACACTGTATAGTCAGCATTCTTTTCGATCTTTCTTTCTTTTCACCACGAGAATTGATTTTACAAGAGGTTTTAATGTGAAGTAAAATATATTCCTGTCTTTGCCCACTCTCTATATCTTATACTTCTATCTTTATCAATCCTTTCTTTCTCATTACGCCCCCACCTCTCTTATTAAGATAACCGTGTATTGTATCGGTTAAAAACAATGTTTGTCTCTCCTCAACAATTCACTCTTTAAGTCAATCAATTCTTTACAAAACTATTAACCTATTGAATCTGGTCCTCACAACAACATTTCTTTCATTCATAGAAGCTGCGACGTCGCATTTGAAAAGTGAAACGATTAAAAGCCAGCATCAGAATAAACAATGTTTGAGAAGATTTTGCAACATACTTATGCTAAACCACGACTTATAAGCTGGACAAAAAGGAAAAAAATATTTGCAAAAAAGGCTTTCTCCACCATTTTATCAAATAATTCACAAAATTACAAAGGGAAGCTACTCTGATTTATGTTTATCAGATGAAGCAGTGCCAAACATTTTCAATCTTTTTACTATTATTTTCTTTCATCTGAGTTGCTTTAGTCGTGTACTATAGTAAATATGAAAGATCTATAATGAAAATAATACTAGTAAAAAGATTATTGATATTTGACGAAGATTCATCGAGTAAAAACGAGAGCAATGAGTTCAACGATGCGTCAGACATACATGTGGCTATATCAGTGATTTTTACTTTCAAAGGGATTCTAAACAAAATAATGGTTGAATCATTAGTTGTGATCGTAGCAGCTGGAGGAAGAATTGTTATTCAATCTGGCTATTGAAAAACAATAAGTAAGTCAAAATTAAAGTGAGTGTACGATTTTTATCAATAGTTTGTCCAGGAGTATTACTGTATGGCTATTTTGTTTGACAAGTTGGCTCCAAAAAGGTATATGTAATATTTTTAACAATAAATGTAGCAGGAAATTTATTCGTTTCCTCAGACAATTTTAGTTATAGATAACTGACGATACTTAACAACACCCCCAGAAGCAAAATCTTCTAATGACTCAACATCTCTTTATGACATCTCACTTCTTATGACATGATTGCAGCTGGTAAATAAAACATAAAACGTAATACAAACTCCCTCTTCCTTCCTGACTGACAGACTGACTGACCGACAGGGGTTTAATAGAGATGCATGGACACAAATAAAAAATCAGAATGTTGGTATTATTACTATGACATGTGAACGTGGAAACAATAGCAAATATCGCATGGAACGACCGGGGAAAGATGGAGGATGTGTTTAGGAGTTGGCTTAGTTCTTCTACTAGCCATGTGAGTTCTAGTAGCAGTCATTTTTTCAAGTGGGAAGGGCTTAAGTTCGAGTCTCACTACACTTTTTTTTAATAACCCTTTACGGTAGACTAACCGTTTGAATAAGCTGCGATAAAAAGCAATTTCAGATTAATGGAAATATTGGTAAAAAATCAATAATACTTTGATCATGTGGAATCTATGGAAAAGATCACGCTGTGTATGTGGATACGGTGGTTGAGTCCATCGATGGGTGCACCACTTAAATATGAGTCGAGCACTGATTAACCCGGCCAGGTCGCCTGGGCGAAGTTGTCTAATGACCAAAATCCTAAACCTATTAAGCATGAATTCATCACTTAAGATCTTGAATAGCAGTAATCGGTGTTTTCAAGACTTCCTTAACAAAACTTTTTCTTTGTTCTTTTCCCATATGAAGCAACGAAATATGTGTTCCTGTGTAGTGAATGTTATTTTCTGATTGCTTATCTGTAAAAGTATAGAAAATGACTATTATACTTTGCAAACATTGCTTTTGTGGGAAAGGTAGTGATATTCATTTGTAATTTTTTTTCTTACTTAATGTGATTAGAAATTTGAAAATTCGTCTGTTTTCTAAATGAAAATATATATCTCAATTTATCATTGTCCTGGTCGCAAAAGCAAAGTTATTACCCAGGAACGAGCAGAAGGAGATGAAAAGAAAGTTACACACTTGAAAATCAATGCGTGATCTTCTTTAAGAATCAAACTTTACTGAGAGATGAAAGCTTGGCTGGAAAAAATCGATTTAATTCGATAAAATTCAATTACAACAAAGTTCAGGACGTTGTCAAAGAAAAAACTCATTTTAGATTGAATGGGAAAAAGCTATAAAGTTGTTGACTTCTTGTAATTGAATTTATATCTTCTAAACAAAAAAGTCCTGTCGATAAAGAAAAAATGTAATCTTGGAAAGTATAAGAACAAAATTAGTAATGAGATAATTAATTCAAAGTTTCGAAAAAGATTCAAAGAAGAATTTTAGTCACGTGTAGATGTTAGGAATTGTTATTTAGATGAGCTTCAAGGAAATATGTAACATTTATATTCGATTCATTGTAATAAAATAGTTAAATTTTTTAAATAATTTAAGCAGTATTTCAATAAAATGAACAGTGTGGTCACGTTTACTTTTATCATCATCATCATCATTATTATTATTATTATTATTATTATTATTATTATTATTATTATTATTATTATTATTATTATTATTATTATTATTATTATTATTATTATTATTCACACCAGTTGCCTGGTAAGAACACATCTGGAGACTGAGTGCCAACAAGTCTCCTCAGGTCTCCAGACCTCCTTTCCACACTCATACAGTCCACAGCAGTGCTGGGGTTTACAGTTCCACATCGGTTACCCGGTGGTTATCACTGAAGGCTGAGTGACAGTAAGTCTCCTCAAGTCTTGAATCCTTCTCTCATCTCTCTTCCATCTATCACGGCAATAATATTGTTCGTTCTTCAACCACCATTTGTGTTTCTCTCAGCTTCCTCTACTAGGCCTCTGCTAACAGCTTGGGTTCTGGGTCTCACATTTTTAGCACTTTCCCTAGTATTTGTGCAGTTCCTAGCAATGCTGTGATCTGCACTGTTTCGATCCTTCTTTTTACCCTTAGTTCCTCTAAACTTGCCTTCGGAGTATTTGGTACAGTTCTGAGTGCACCTATTATTATTAGTGCTACTGTGACTTTCATGTTCAACATCTTCTTCAGTTCTCTTGCCAGGTCCTAGTATTTCTCCAGGTTTTCATTCTCTTCCCTACTCATTCTGTGGTCTACAGGCACAGTCATATCTATCATTCGCCGTATTTTCTTCTTCTTGTCCACGATTATTAGGTCCGGTCTTCTCGTTTGGATAAGGTGGTCGGTTTAGATATCAAAATCCCAAAGTAATTTGTGGTTTTCATTCTCCAGGAATGTCTCCAGCTTGTGCTGATAATACTTTTCTGCATGGTTGAATCCTATTCGTTTACTCAATTCCCAGTGTATTACTGTTGCTTCTCTATCGTGCCTGTGATTATACTCCTTCTGAGCTTGTTGACTATTCAGTGGTTAAGTAGTTTACAGTATCTCGCAATATCTCGCCTGCCACACCTCTGTATCTGTCTTTTTAGTTCTCCGTATACTTTTTTTCTTTTCCCATTTTCCTTTCTTTGTTTACTTGCTGCTCCATTTTGCTTGCACATACTTTTCTAGCCCTGCGTTGGCCCTCTGGGCACGTACTCCCATGCTGAAGAGCCCTCTGCTGCCTTCTTTTCTCTTCACGTACAGCCTACCCGTGTCATCTCTAAAGTTAGTGCATCTTCCTTGTTCGCCGGTCCATTGACTGGAGTTTTTATTTCCATCATCATCAGTATTATTATTATTATTATTATTATTATTATTATTATTATTATTATTATTATTATTATTATTATTATTATTATTATTAGGAATCTCACACCAGTTGCCTGGTGGTAACCGCTGGAGTTTGAGTGACAGCAAGTCTCCTCAAGTCTTGCCTGGTGGTAACCGCTGGAGTTTGAGTGGAAGCAAGTCTACTCAAGTCTCCAGCCCTCCTCTCTTAGTACTCATAGGTCGCAGTAATACTGCTGTTTACAGTTTCTCACCGGTTGCCCAGTGGTCATTACTGAAGGCTGAGTGACAATAAGTCTCCTCAGGTCTTCAGCCAGCATCTCTTCTCTCTTTTGCCATTCATGTCAGTGCTGCGGTTTGCAATTCTGCTTTCATTCCCCTTCCCCTGTTGGGTCACTGCTGACAATTAACGTTGCAGTATTATTATTATCTTTTTCTCTTTGATGTTTAGAAGTTTTCCATTGAGTTTCGGCTTAAGATTTGAGACTCAGTAGGCACAGGCAAATGTTTTCTTTACTTTTTATATATATACAAAAGGGGATGTCAATACAGGACCAATTAAGGAGGCTGCACGAGTACATAGTTATTTAACAAAAAGCATTTACATGGACAGTGCTTCGCGAAGGAAAATGGTGGTGCCTATGAGGACAATTTTGTGTACCTCATAGATGCTTTGGTTTCCTGGTATTCTACCTAGATATTCGTTGGCACTTTTTTATGACCCCCAGGGTTTCTATAACAACTACTATTGTTACAGTCGTAGGTTGCCACATTTTTGTGATCTCCTCATTTGGCAAATTTATTATTATTTTCAACAACAACAACAACAACAAAAACAAGAACAACAACAACAACGACAATAATAATAATAATAATAATAATAATAATAATAATAATAATAATAATAATAATAATAATAATAATAATAATCCCCCCGAAAAAAAAATGAAGAAAAACAACAACTAGTATCGCATAATTTTCAACCTCGTGATTGTTCTGGAAGTTCCAAACAAAACTACTGAGCTGCTTTCTCCTCAATGATCTTCTTAAATAATTCTTTGCTCTCGAGGATTTTGGTTATTTGTGGCCTAAAGACACCGTCTTTGAACTTTACCTAAGACGGTACTCTGTTATAGTCCCCAATAAGATGTGTAATACCAATACATATTTCGACCTGCCCTTAGGGGATCTTGAAAAACTCCAGATGTCTCTTTTCATCTACAATGCAACGGTGTAAACATTTTGCTGGAAGCTCTAAAGTATGATAAGTACGGCTAGAAGATCTTCAGAAACTTCAAAATCGTCGTATTTGTGATGTTTCTCCATGACAGCTCTATCAAGTATCATTGCTGCCTTTACTTTTCGGACTACGGAGACACCCTTGCAGAATTCCTAAGAAGGAACTGGCTTTATCCACCTGGATCCTGAGCGTGAATGAATAATGTTACATGGGAACAACTGGTTGACCTTATGATGGTTTTGTAACCATCACTGCATATATAATTCATCATCATCATTTAGCGTCAGTTTTTGTACATAAACCCTCCCTAAACTTAGCCAGACTTCTGTATCAAGCCAGTACCTTCTGAATTTGTCCATCTCTTCGCGCCATTTTACTTTCCGTCCGCCACAATTTTGCATATGATCTCTGGGATCCATGTTGTGAGGTATGATGTCCAACTATTGTCTAAAATTCTTGCAACATGTTCAATTCATGGCCATTTGAGTTTCCTAATGGTTTCTAAGGCTTTATGAAACAATTAGTCACAGCTTAAGATAAGGGGTTCGAAGCCTTCAAGTACCTTCCCTAACCTGTCCCAGGCAAAAAAAGTAAATTACAGAATATCAATCATATGTAGAGGATAATAGCCATTTTCGATACTTTTTACTCGTAAACAATCAGAAAACACCACTTATTTCCGAGGAAAAAAATATGAGAATGTTCCATATTGTTACTGACCGTACAATAACGGACAATAGAATGAATTTAGATCATATATGCTAGTCATTGGATCTTTTAGCTCTTTATATGGGAAACGTATCCTGGAATTTGTCTCATCATTTATATGTATGTATGTATGTATATATGTATGTATGTATGTATGTATGTATGTACCTATCTATTCATGTTCATCTATGAATAAAATAACCTGTATGATGGCACTTATAACTAGGACACTTTTTGTCTATCTTTGTCAATTGATATTCGTTGCAAGGAGCAATTTTGTATCAATCAACATCAGTCGGTATTGATCTTTGTATAATATTTTTACTTTCCCTCATCTTTACCGTTTCCATTATCCTGTATACATTACATTGTACCACGTAATTTTTGTTCTTGATTGTGAGTGTTATTTTCTGGTTGTTTATGAGTAAAAAGCATAGAAAATGACTTCGCTTTCATGGCCAGGATAGCGATATTCATATGTAATTGTTTTTCCTACTTTATGTGATTAGAAAAGTGCAAATTCGCTCGACGTCCAATTGAGGATATGCAGATTTCAAAATACTAATGTTCTGGTCTCAAAGGCATGGTCCAAAGGGAATAAAAGCCATTTTCTATAATTTTTAGACATTATCGAACAAAAAATAAAACTCATTATCAAAGACAAAAAGTAAGTGCAAAGAAAAAAAATGTAAAAGGTTGCACAGGGTAATCTAGATATCCAGATTATTTATACCGATTACAATAACTTGGACAGAAAGGGGTTGGTACATGGTCTTCAATGATGTTGACGAACAAGCTCAAAACGACCAGAATCGAAAACGCAAAGCTGGAGGAAATAGATCATTATATATACCTGAAACAACGAATCTCCATGAATCTTCAAAAGAAGAAGAAATTAAGAAGAAAACCACCTTCAAAAACATGAAAAATCCCCTTAGTCCTTGAAAGAGGGGTATAAAACCAATGCATCCTCCTAATAATCACTTATGGAGCTGAAACATGGAAACTAACCAAGAGACTGACCCTCAAACTGAGAACCATGCAATGTACAGACGAGAGATTCATGCTTGACCTCACGTGGAGAGATCAACAGACAGTACAATATATATAGGGAAAAACAGGAGTTTGAGACATCACTGAATCAACCAGAGGACTCAAATAGCAATTTGCTGGTTATGTTGCAAGAATGTCAAACAACCGTTGACTCTCAAAGTTGGTTCCCAGAGATCACTAGTGAAACTGTGGCTGGTAGAATATAAGATGGAGAGATGAACTAGACAAGCTCCGAAAGTATTGCCTCCGCGATGCCCATGATGCAGGGATGTGGCGAATCCCCAGGAAGGTGTATATACCCAGACGGACAATAGAAAACAGATGATAATGTTGACCGATATTATTCAAACCACATGTCGCCAGCCATAATGTTTTGGACTAACTCCATGAATAAGCATATTGTGAGCAACAGAATATATTATCAATGTATACCTCAGTTTATATCAGCATCTGTTTAGTAGGAATTCTTTAAAATGGGAGGATTAATGTTCATATCCCACCCATTAACTGCAAACCGTTGGGGGTTAGTATTTACTTTTTATCCTCCCATATATATATGTCAGACATGAGGAAAGCAACTCTTTAATGCAAATTTATTCAAAGTAATGTTTTTATGAGCACCAGAAATTTAATATTCAAAAATGTATATCAAGCAGATATTTTCTGCGCACACTGCAAGGGTTCGTTAAACTGAATGTGCACACCAGGAAGCAGTTATTTAATGGAGTGCACTTACGCACAGAGAGAACGTGAAATGTATCTAGATGAAAGTTAGAGAAAAACAAGAAATACAAAGATTTTCAAGAGATTTTGCTTGTGATTAAAAAAAATATTGTCTGTGGAAAAATAAAGAATGATTGATTCATAACAAAGGAGGAGGATTCATAGAATGAATTTATAATAACAGTGGTAAAATTCCTTTGCTCATTTTTAGCCATCGTAGTACCACGTTTTCATGACGTTAGCGGGCCACAGAGTAGTACTGAGTATATTGCAATGTAAGTGTAGAAGTAAAGATTAGTTTTTATCGCATTTTATACGCTGATATTATGTT
Source organism: Thysanoteuthis rhombus (assembly GCA_963457665.1). Taxonomy (NCBI): domain Eukaryota; kingdom Metazoa; phylum Mollusca; class Cephalopoda; order Oegopsida; family Thysanoteuthidae; genus Thysanoteuthis; species Thysanoteuthis major. The sequence goes on from OY735213.1 coordinate 44,849,991, forward strand.
TTTGGCAGTTTTATACGATCTAGGCTTTTTTTTTAGCGCATCTGTTTCTTTTTTGTTTATGGACAACCTGGGTTTCTAATTGTCAGTTTCATTGCAACTGTCGCACTCACTATCCACTATCATCCAATTAGGATTGTAGGCAAACTGAATTAAAGCTATTAATTCACCTTCTTTTGAGAGATTCATTACATTACCGTTCCTGTACAAATTTGAATGAATACCTTGGAAATATTGTGTTTTTATATGTCATCTCGCTGGGTATTGTACGATTCAATTATTGGGTCAGAGGGTTGCCTATAACCACAATTCTGCCTTGAAAACCTGATCAAACTGTCCAAGTCAGAAACTGGAGTTGACTCCCCTTTTCTAACAAGAACAACAATCCTCACCTGAGGAATAGGCTCTTCACTTTTTGCCATTCACCTCAGGTTAAACCAAACTGATATATAAAAAAGACATTTGCCTATCGTTATTTGAAATTCCGAACAGGTGACCCTCTTACCGAATGAGCCAAACTAATAAGATCATAAACCTACGAGAATATCTGGTGCAAATACGCTGGGAATCGTTTCACCCTAATTTGATAAGTAGATTTTATTTATAGATAAATATGTTTAAAAAGTATTCCTTTCATTCATCATATACACAATACAAAGATCAGGGTGATGATATTCAGTCGGAATAGTTTGATCCTGCAGCAACCAGGCTTGTATTCGTTCATCTCTCTCTGGCTGAGATGCTATGAACGATCGAGAAAGCGACACTTTAAGAAAGCAACTTCTAACATTCTTCCCACGGCGGAATACGGTTAAACAAACAACTCATAAATTTTAGCGTCGGTGGGATTCTTTGATGCACGAGCTCTCCAAGTCGAACTGTACAACAGAATATTTATGTTAGCATTTCAGAACAATAAATTGAAACTCTTTCCATCTTTCTCCCCACTCTCTCTTTCTCCTTCTCATTATACATAGCTTATTACGTTGGCTATTTCTCCATAATTGTCTGAAGCATATAAATAAAAACGGTGCATCAAAATCAAGAAACTTATGCACTTACCAGTTAAATGGGTATGAAAATTCATGATATCAATATAGCATAATTTAATTATGTCATCAATCTATTATAATTTAATAGTATTATACTTTGATCATAAATATTATGATCGATTTATGTTAATCCTGATATCAACATAATATAACTTAGTCATGATATCAATGTATTTTAATCGTCATACCAATGTAACAGAAGTTAATTACATCAATTTAGTATGAGTTATTCATGATATAAATATAGTATAACTTGACCTTGATATCAATATCATTTAATTTGATTGTAATATCTATATAGTATAAATTATTCATATCAATGTGGTATATTAATCATGGCATCGATGAAGTGTATATACTTATTGTCTATTCTGAAAGCAGTCCAGGTCTTGGAATATCATTACAAGGCAGAATGTGAAAAGTTTGGGTGAGCAGGCATCACCTAGTAACACTCCCGCCTCAAGTTGAAATAGCCCAGAGTCTCCTTGTAGTCTCATAAACGAACTGTTGTGTCAATGGATATGTTACGAGACTCTTACATTTACGGGATCTACGCCTTGTATGATAGCATGGATGACTTTCCTCTGAGTTGAGGGACTTATTGAAGTCAACAGATCTTGCGGCAAGAGGCATTTCGTATTCTGCTGCTAATCATGATATTAATGTAGTATTAATCAATTGTAAGATATACGAGTTAGTTCTGTTAATTTATTGATTACAAGACAGAAAATCAGCTACTCTCCAAAATCAGCTACACCCCAAAAGCGGCTGTACTTCAAAATCAGATGTACTCCACTGGATGAGACATGTTTACAAAGAAAACTGCACAAAGAATAAAAACGACTTGTTGCAAAATGCTGAATTCTGTTTCTGCTCTTATACTAAAAAAGCAAAAATGTTGCGTAAACTGAAAAAGCATGAGATACCTAATTTGTTTATGTTTACTACACGATATCTTCCTCAAAGAAGACGCCGATTGATGTCATGAGTGACGCTACAAACTTGAAACATGAGGGGGTCTGGATCCCCCCCAAATCATCTCGTTCAATGATTGTCAAACTTTATTGTTTGACAGCATATAAAGATATATATTTGGTCAACTCAGCCAGCTCACCAACTATTCACACCATTGAAGTATGAATATACATTGGTATTTGATCAATGAATCGCAGTAACAAATGATAAATCATTTGTATCAAGTAGCCTTCCAATATTGTCCTTTCACTCTCATCAGTTTCAGTAAGACTTCCGATACTGTCATTCCAATATTGAATTGGTATATACCAGGCCATAATTAGGACTTGAAATGTTACACATATGATTCATTTAGAACCTCATTGCAAATAATGTGACAATAACATGACTGTTTTAAAAAAACAAACAAACTGAATAATGAGACACTTGTGAAAAAAAACACCACATTGGCCTCTATCTAGCGGCATAGGCATGATACTCATACTAGACACACTCAAGGCTTAGAATATGTTTTTGAACATAGAAAAAATTACGCAGTAAATTTGGGAGATACCACACTCCATTGATGTGCGACGCACAGGTTGAGGACTGCTGAGTATCAGTTCTATAAAACTATAATTTGAGAAATTTCCGTGCGTATACACTTGGATTACTGGAAAACCAGCCATTGTACGGAGTTAATATTCATCAGATATGTTGCTCTATGCACAAAAGGTTGTAGTCGTTTTTCGATTTACAATGAAATCTATAACGAAATTAACACACATTTTGCAACCGTAAGAAGTGACGTTTTTATGACGCTACCTAACCCTTTGATCATTTTTGAGTGGTTTTAGAATAACATTGAAACACAAAGAGAGGGTGAGATGCTTTATTTATGAAATGAGATTAAATTAAATCAAATTAAAGCGAGGTCACGTAACGGCATTTAAAAAAAAAAGGGTCTTGATTGTAATTACGATTAACGATCATATTTATATTTTGTTTGTTGCTATTAGCGACATCATAAATGAATGGAGACTAGTGTCTCATTATCTCAAATTTAAACTTCCTGAACATTTCTATGAAATCGGAAAGCACTTTTCTAGCGGACTTGTCCTAGTGATACAAACATCAGGAACAATTATTAAGAAGGAACTAGACAAAATTACATCAATTAATAGCTTAGTTAGACAGGGTCAGAGGACAAATGCCATTTTAAATGGCTAAATATAGCTAGATTTATCGATGGATTGTTCCCTAATTGCTATAATTAGCTAGATTTAATTCCAACAAAGATGAAAAAAGCAAATTAATGGCTTTTAATTTTCATCATTTTGTTTAACATCTGATCAATGCGTTGTATAATTATACATCGTGGAGCCTTCCCTGGAGTCTATGGAGTGTATACACACACACACACACACACACACACACACAAACACACGCACACACACACACACACACATACAGATATATCTATCCATCTATCTATATATATATTTATCTATCTATCTATCTATCTATCTATCTATCTATCTATATATATATATATATATATATACATATATATGAATATAAAAGGATCTACATAATTTTATCCATTTTTAAAGGTGGCCATTGGGAAATTTAGCCAATTTTTACTACTTTTAAATATACCTTGCCCCTCGACACAGAAGATAACTAAAATCATATTCGACCTCTTGTGCAATGACTCAACGTGGTGATCGAAAAAGTTTTCCATCTTGTCAGGGTATGCACGATGTTTGACATGTAACTGAATCGAAACTCTTTATAAACTTACGTAGACATCGCAGAATGTGTCGATGGTTATTTAATAACTCTTTTGATACTGTTCCCAAAATTCCCAAAAATTGAATAAGAATTCTGTGACTTTAAAAAACAAAAAGGGACATAACAAGAAACACACACACGGGGACATATCAATACACTTACATATACACACAGAAATACAAACATACAGAAATACGTATACATATATGCACAATGAGGGTATTGTAATTTTTAAATTGGTATATTTTATCAAAATTTCACGTATGTCTCTTCTTAGGTAGACTTTTATGCAAGATAGATACCATATACGTGACTACGTTTGCTAAAATATGCAAACATTTATAGAATATCATCCGGAGTTCTGGTCAGTCCTTCAGTAGAAATTGTAACACGAAGAACATCCTTTGGCAGTATGCTGTGTTAGGGGTGATCAATTCAAAATTTAGAAAAAAGGGGTGATCGATGGATAAATTACTTATTTCGCTTTTTGTTGGATGAGTAAAGAATCCGAATACAAAAAAAAAAGAAGAAAAGCGTGGCATAAACTAAGGTATCAATTTAGCATAAATTTACATTGAAAATCGAAGCCTTATAAAAAAACAAGCCGAGGAAAAACTGAATTTTTTTCCCTAGATATGAGGAGTTAATGTTGAAAATCTCAGCCCTATAACTCCATTGAAACGACTAATACGCGTGATTCATGCATAGCCAGTCAGCCAGACTAACTTGAAAAGTGAAGAAACCTATTTTGACAGTTTTCGTAAAACTTTTGGTTAACAGACTCTAATTTGCAAATGAATATGCCTATGTATTATCTACGCAAATAAATATACGCTTCCATGCAAGCACAAACACGTGCGAGCGCACGCGTGTTTGCATGATTGATAGTTTTCGATTTGTACAATTGTTCATAATGCTTGTATCTATATTCATGTATATATGTCATGGACGTTTTTAGTGCTTCAGATCTATAGGTGTGTGTGTGTGAAAGAGAGCGAGAGAGAGAGAGAGAGAGAGTGAGAGTGAAGGAGAGGTGAAGGCGTGTCAGTATCTATAAAAATGATATGAGTATATAAACATAAGTCAACATGATACTTTATTGTGTACAGTGTATAGAAAATTATATATGGTACATAGAAATTATCCAAATTCTTGAGAATTGAATGGACCTATACGTCTATCAATATAATGCAAAGTGTGACTTTATGTTTGGTTTTCTGTATAAAACCATGAACTCGTCCACTTAAAAGTGATGATTCTACTGATTAAAAATATCTCTTACCCACCGTTTGAAACAATAGACTCTTCCACTTCAACGAGATTTTTTTCTGAGAAATAATCTTATGTGGTTTCAAATATATTTCCGTGATTTCATTTTAAAGGGAATCAACTAGTATATACTTATATGGTCTCACTTGCATTCTTATGCTTATGTATTTTAAAATACATTACATATATTCTGAAATTTAAAAAAAGTATATTGAATTTCTACAATGTCTAAAATTAAATTTCTTAGATATTCTAAAATGTTTCCAATTTCTAAAACATTTGATATAAAATTTCTAAAATATTTTAGTCCGTGTTAAATTCCTTTCAATTAATCTCGCATTAGAAGATAAATATAGATTTTTGTTTTTTTCCCAGTTCCATAGTGATTCTCTCATATTTTTTCATTTTTCTTTTTTCTTTTTTGTTTCAATGCTGTGGAGTATAGAGAACAGATTTTTTTTTACCAAAACTCATAATATAAAAGAAAAACCTTCTCAAATAAAAATATAACAGGTCTCATCATCATCATCATCATCATCATCATCATTATCATCAGTCTTTTAACGTCCGTCGTTGGACATAGACCTTTCCCAGGATTTGCCACAATTCCATATCATGGGCATTGCGAAGCCAGTATTTCCTGAATCTGTCTAGTTCATCTCTCCATCTTGTGTTCTGTCGGCCTCAGTTTCTTATGAGATCTTTGGGGATTCATTGACTCAATAGCGTATTTCAGCCCTATAGCTCCATTGAAACGACCAGTACACTTAATACATCCATAGTAAACCAATCAACCACACCAACACGAAAAGTGAAAAAAACCTGCTTTGACAGTTTTCGTGACAGCTTTGGTTGACGGTATCTATTTTGCAAATTTATGCACCCATGTCGCTGTTTTGAAGGTGATCAATTAAAAAATTTGAAAAAGGGGGATCAATGAGTGAATTACTTCTCTTGTCTCCTGTTGGACAGTGATCATTAAAACATCTCAATTTTCAGAAAGCAAGTGTGAACGTTGCAGGACAGAAACTAATGGGGTAATTTAGCATAAACTTAAACAGTGAATCTCCCACCCCATTCCTCAACCAAATATTTGTCAGGAATTTAAAAAAACAAAAAAAAAAAAAACGATCGGAACGTTTTTTTTTTTCATTATAGACATGATGATAAGTAAATGCTGAAGTTTTCATCCCTCTAACTCTATTCGAGCGTCCTGTACATGCAACACATCTAGCAATTGATAGATAGCCAATCAGCCAGTCCGAATAACTTGAAAGCTGAAGATACCTGTTGATTCATTTTGGCAGTTTCGGATCATCATCATCATCATCATCATCATCATCATCATCATCATCATCATCATCATCATCATCGTTTTAGCGTCCGTTGTTGGACATAGACCTTTCTCATGATTCGCCACATCCATCTAACATGGGCATCGCGGGGCTAATTCTTTCTGAACTTGTCTATTTCATCACATCATCTTATATTTTGCTGACATATGATCTCTGGGGATACATGAATTTAGTCATGATCAGCGGTTGTCTGGTATTATTGCATCATGACCAGCCCATTGCCATTTGATTTTTCTAATGAATTCCATAATATCCCCATGTTTTCTCTGATATACAGTGCTGTTTTGTAATTTTTCCATGCGACGTTGAGCATATTTCTCTCTTATATCTTTTGCACAGTTTTTCAATTTGAGGGTCAATCTTTTGGTTACGTTCCATGTTTCAGCTCCATAGGTGACAATCAGGTGGCTGTATACCCTTGTTTTTTTAAAAAAAATCATTGGATTTTTGTTGTTCTCTACCAAATGGTTTGCCACCCTAGAGTGATTCTTCGCTTGATTCCTTATTCTATATAGTTCACCCAGGTTGGAGAATTGCTTCATCCACCATGAAAAAGTACTTGCAAATTTATAAATTGAAGCAAATAATACTTTGCTCTGACCAGGAGCAATTACTGTATTTCAGGATATAAATTTCACACCCACAGATAACCCGTAGCCTCGATTGTGCTTCAATTCCTAATTGAAAATGCATCACACATGTATACAATTATATATATATATATATATATATATATATATATATATATATATATATATATATGCAATGCTCTTCTGTAGGAATTGAGCACTCTGGTGGATGAGGGATTTCTGTGTAATTTGAATATAACGCTTATATTCAGCCTTACTGCCTGTTCAGTTTCGTAGTTCAGAGGTAGAATACGGGTCTGAGGTGAAGGTTTCAATTCTGCTTCGCGGTACTGGATGGGATAATGGAAAGTCTACAGCCACACTGAAGAGATGTAATACGAAACAGCTGTCTGTAAATGACACAATATATATATATATATACATATATATATATATATATATATATATATATATATATATATATATATATATGTATATATATATATATATATGTGTGTGTGTGTGTGTGTGCATTTAAAACATGTCCCTGTTGATAATAGGTACCTCGATTTTAGCTCGAAAATTTCCAAAGGAAATACGGGTTACATATGGTAAAATACGGTTGTTGAAAAGATTTTATTTCCCCAAAAATTCCTGTCTGCTATTAAAGGAACATCTAGTTAATATCTGATCACATGTTTATATCGTTCATCTGCTGAATGCTAAAACAGAGGTTGGCAATCCTTCTTAATTCTACGGGCCAGATTATATTGATTATTCGGTCAGATATTGACGTACAAAAATCTTGAAATATGGGAATCATCCATTTAAGTACATAATGTAATATTCCGCCTGAAGTCGATGAATTACGCTTGTTGGGAAATCATTTGTGCTTATACTAGGATGGCAATGAATTACCAAATAACTTGATTTAGTTGCATTTTATTTCAGTCGAGGCATCCTTTAAATCTTTTAGAATAGGCACAAATCATCATCACCACCACCACCACCACCACCACCACCACCACCATCATTATCATCATCATCATCATCATCATCATCATCGGTCTTTCATTGCCTGTCGTTTGAGATAGTCTTTCCCCAAGGATTTGCAAGACCTCTCTATCATGGTCGACACAGAACTGATACTTTCTGAACCTGTCTACTTCCCCTTTCCATCTTGAATTCTGTCGGCCTCGGTTATGCGTGTGATTTTTATGGATCTATGATGTGATTTGTGATGTCCATCGGTCGTCTGACATTCTTGCATTTGCCATTTGCTTTTTTTTTCTAATTGATTCTGTGACGTCTCAGACTCCTGATATAAATTCCCTGACATATTGTACTGCCTTGTGATCCCTGCATGTGAGGTTGAGTATGATTCTTTTATGTGAACGCTGCAAGGTTCTTAGTTTGAGGGTACGTCTTTTTGTTTGGTTCCATCTCGAAAAAATGGTTTATTACAACTACTGCAGTGTCCGTTACCAATACGAATGTTTGTGAAGGGTTTGACTTTATGGTGTTTGGAGCAGCCGGCCATGATTGACATCTAAAATAATTGTCTGTCCATTGTACGATACCCCGGTTTCGAATTTTCCAGTTACTCATAATCACCATCACCATCATCATGGCATTGCAGAACCAGTAATTTCTGAGATTAACTAGCTTGTCACACCATCTTACTTTCTGTCGGCCACAGTTTCGCATATGATCCTTGGAGGTCGGCGCTAAGCTTCCTGATGACCAGCAGTTAATTAACATTTTTGCAACTTTTCTAGTCCGTTGTTATTTGAGTTTTCTAACAGTTTCTATGGTGTCCCAGACTCCTGTCTTTTCTTTAATATTCTGTGCCGTCTTGTGATGCCTCCATGTAAGGTTGAGCATGATTCTCTCATGTGCACGTAGCATGGTTCTCTGTTTGAGGGTCAATCTTTTGATCAGGTTCCACGTTTCAGCTCCATAGGTGACTATCGGTAGGAGACATTGGTTATATACCTTTTTAGGACTAGAGGGGTTTTCTTGTTCTGTAAAGTCGAGCTTGCACGACTGAAAGCTTGCCAAACTAGTGTGATTCTCAGCTTTACTTCCTTTTCTTTTGATGACATCATGGAAACTCTCCGTCCTAAGTAAATGTAGTGGTTCACTTTCTCCAGCCCTGCATTTTCAATTTCGATCGTTGTGTTTTTCTGCCCCTAATATGTTTGTTGTACATGATTTATGTTTTTCTCAAGTTTACATGGAGGCCAACTTTCTTGTCTGCTTCATTTAGTTCGTTTGGCATTATTATGTGACCGTGAAGATTGTCAGCAAAGAGTACGATGTCATTAGCAAATCTGAGATTGTTTGGGTTTTCACAGTTTATCTCGATTCCTTTGTGTTCCCATTCTAGGTTTCGGAAGATTATTTCAAGGTAGGTTGTGAAGAAGTTGAGAAGTATCACCTTGTCACATCCCTTATTTTTCAATTAAAAAAAGGAAATATTTCTCGAGAACCGCTGATCCAAACAACTTTAAACGTCACTGCACTGATTTTCGTACCGACTAATAAATGACGAATGTTGACAAGTAACTACGATCCACACACATACACACACACACACACACACACACACACACTCCTATATGTTCATGGGATATTAACCAAATACTGATACGTATCTAGACAAGAATACATTAATAAGTAAATGTCAACTATTCGAAACACCCGGCTCCTAGTATGGAAATTGTTTTCATTACTCGGAAAGAAATCAGTGAATTGACTGCTGCCAATCGCGCCACAGTTATTACTCAGAAGAAATTTGCACAATTGAATTTAGCCATTTTATTACATAGTTCATTCATTGTGGGTCTATTGAGGTAAAAGTTAATTTGTCAAAAGGGAAATTTTATCAAATGAAGCGTGCACAACTGACGAGTAATTAACAATCAGAGTCAGACATTTCAAATTACTTACTAAACTCCACTTATATAGGATCTGATGCGTACATTATTTGATGAATTTAAATTTCCTTGGACTTTTCTCATTGGGTAAGCACTCATTATGCCAATGGCGACTTTCCATTTAAATCAAGTTGTTTTTTTCCTCTATTTCTTTAAAACATTTACGGACGTGACCAGACTCAAAACGAAGCACGTCTAGAAATAAAATACAATTTCTATTTTTCTTTACGATTCTAATTCAAGTGTGAAGACCAAGTGGTTTGATTTAATTCAAATTACTATGTAACAAACGAATAAAACAAAATATAGTAAAAGGAAAACAAACACTGTCTTCGCTTTCGGAATATTGATGAATCTGATATAACAGCTAACAACGCAAATAGAATAATATTCTTAATATGTCTGGTTAGTCACCGAATAGAAACTGACGTCTTTTGGCGGTATGTCGTGTTGGGGGTGATCAATCAAAAATTTGGAAAAAACTGGTGATCATTGAATAAGTTACTTCTCTCGCCTCCTGATGGATCCGTAAAATGTCGGAATTTTCAAAGAACAAGTTTGAATGCTCCCAGACATAAATTGAGAGACCAATTTAGCACGAATTGTGAATGAAATCCTTCCCCGCTAAAAATATTTTGGGTGTCTTTTTAAAAACGAAAAGGAAAACATTTTTATAGACTTGATTGCGGTAAATATTTACCTGTTTATTTCATCGGCTCCGTTGATGTGGCCTGTACGCGTCACACATAGATAGATAGATAGATCGTCAGCCAGCAATCCAATCAGCCAGCTACACTCACTTGAACACCGAAGAAATCAGTGTTGATATTTTTGTTGACAATTCTAGTGGGTCGTTTTTCATAAAGGAATGACATTTGAATAATGAAGTTAGTCGAAATAATTACACATTGGTGATTTGCCATAGGTTTTAATGCATTAATAAAAATCTCGCACTTCAAGTTCATAGCTACAAGAGACTGAGTGAAGAAGTTGCGTTGTGGCAAAGAAACCATTTATAAGTTCCGTCACCTCCCCCCAAAATTACAGATTTGACTGTGAAAAATAAAACAATGTTTTATTGTTTGTTGAGTCTAAATTCAACATGGTTGCGTCAGATGGAGTCCTAGAAACCTACCTGACTCCATCCGACTCAACCATGTTGAATTTTAGCTTGCCAGGCCACAATCATTGCTCATTGCTCATCTATTTAGGGACTTTCGGAAATTATTTCAAAGGGTCCTTACATTGATGTACATCTGGTCAAAATATTGGTTAACCTTTCTTGGTGGGCAACAATACTCTGCGTTTCGTATGGTGCCAGCTTCCCAATGCTTTCCAATAATTCTGCAAAGAGTATTATCATTCGAATCCAGTACACGACCAATATCTGGAGACGATAAATCAAATTC
>OY735213.1:44866328-44898828 GCA_963457665.1 Thysanoteuthis rhombus
CGTGACGCCCATGGTAAAGAAATGTGGCGAATCTTGGGGAAGGTCTTTGTCCAACGACGGACGTTAAAAGACTGATGATGATGATGATGATGATGATGATGATGATGATGATGATGATCATATGTATTCACAAATATATGAGACACTGTATGAGCAATCTGGATGTGTGTGTGTACGTCTTTTCATGTACGATCGTATGTCGCACGAATAATCTATAAATGTAAATAATTATATTCATCCGTGTGAACACAGAAGTACGAGTTATTCTTGGAAACTAAAAACGTGTAGACTTGTGAGCGTATGAATATGTACGTGTGCATATACATGTGTGTACGTTTTTAAGCGTGTAGACTATAGGAACTGCATGTACACTGAGAATTGCAATCTCTTGCCTTTCTGTCATATTTTTGGATGTTCTAGCATCTCTAGCGCATATGTCCGTCTCTAACTGACATACCAAAATGTGAATTACGTCCGTTGCACAGTGTCCAATTTAAATGTATTTTCAACTAAATTTACCTGTTTTGAGTTGCTTCTAAAAGTCAAAAATTTCTAATCTGATGATTTTCTATCAAAATAACTATTCTTATCTAACTCATAATGATGAAAAAAACAAACGTATTTTGAATTAAATACGTTACATTTGAAATTTACATTCAATCTATTATTAATAATATATCATATTTCCTTGAATTTAGATGTATATCTAGATAATGTAGATCTTCCTAATTGTGTCAAGTTATTTTTGAGTCAATGTTAGACTTGGAACTGATCATAAAGGTTTTACACTGCCGTGCTAGATCTTAACGAGAGAAGAAACAGCGCATCTATGGTCAGACCTTCAGTCTTCTCAATTAATAACCGCTGAGAATGTCATATTTTGAAAATGTAAGATTCAACTATTTCTTGTTCGCAATCAACATCATATTGTGTGCACAGTGAAGGCTCTCTTATGTCCACTTGAATGAAATCAAAGATGAAGTCAGGTCTCCCATTCGATATTGTGTCCTTATGCAAAGGTCTTTCAACAATTTTATTATAATTCATAGAAGATGGAACACCTGATTCATTTTTCTTGTTCACTTTTGTCAGATGTGAACATTAAATTACCAACTTCTCACATTTCTCTTTCACATATATTTGGTAGATGTGGAATGTGTTAAAAAGTATTTCATACAAAGATCTAATGGCTAAGCATATTCTCTTGTCTTGAAGGTAACATATATATATATATATATATATATATATATATATATATATATATATATATATATATATATATATATATATATATATATATATATATATATATACAGAATGCATATATATACACAGAATGTATTAAATATATATTTCATGCACGGATTTAATTGCAAAGTATATGTATTTTACTTTGGAGGAAATTCATATCCATCCATCTATCTATCTATCTATCTATCTATCTATCTATCTATGTATGTATGTATGTATGTATGTATGTATGTATGTATCTATCTATCTATCTATATATATATATATATATATATATGTATTATTCAATATTATAAAGATTTGCTTAAGTGCTATGTCATGAAATCTCACCTCTACGATTATATTTTTTATCCCGCTATAACAGCTGTAGACTTAAGATATTTTGCTTTAGATGGTTTTTGACCATTTTCAGAGAATTCCTTGATTTGTGGGACGCTAGAAAAACGTTGTTAAGACGTTGAAAAAGTAAGTTTTAGAATTTTTAAGTATAGAATACTTATAGGGCCATATAATTATCTGGTCATATATTAAAAAATTATGTAGTTAAAATTATTATTCAATTTGTTTACATTCAGAGCATTGATTTCGATTTGGGTTTATGTATGTTTTTGGTATTCATATCTTCAACATCATCATCGGCCTTTTAGCATCCAATGTTAGACATTTACCTTCCAAAAGATTTGCAAGTCCTCTCTATCGTTGGTACCACTGAGTTATAACTCTCCGAACTTATCGAATTCGTCACACCATCTCATCTTCCATAAAGAAAAAAATCGCAATGCAAATAACACCGATTTTTTTTTCACCGATACCCATTGTAATTATTTCGATAACTATTCATATCATAAAGTACATAGAACAACCATTTTCAGTAAAATACTAAAATACGTATCATAAAAAAATTAACGGAAAAAAACAAAACAAAAAACAGTTTGAACCGGATTTCAATTCTTATTTTTTATAAATACTGAAAGTTACTACTATATCAACTCAGACTTCGTCGTTGTTTTCAATTTATCAGCAATAGATAAAACTCAAGAACTAGACAGGTTTTACTTGAATTAAATCTCATATTTTCATTTGTTTGGATGAATTAAAAACTTGACTGAAATGAATGAGCGATAAGAAGTGCATACTATTTACATAAGAACACCTAATTTAACTTTTTTTTCTATCAACATGAGCTGAAATATGCCTCGTACTCTGGGCATTATCTCCAGCTAAACGGAGCCTGGTCCCGTGTTTCATGCACGTAAGCTCCTCGTATTTATATATATATATATATATATATATATATATATATATATATATCATTTTGTCATCCACAGACAGCTATTTCGTTGTATTACAACTCTTCAATGTGGCTATAGACTCGATATTCATTCCAGTATCGCTAGGTAGGGTCAAAACCTTTGCTTTGTACCCAGAGATAGATGCTCTACCCCTGCCCTACACCCCCAATTTTGGGCAGTTGGACCGAATAAGGCAATATATCTACTTATGTATGATACCCCATCTACGAGAATGTTCCATTCCCGGGTTGGAGGAGCATTGCATTGTTGCTATTATTAAATGGGTGACCTACTTAAGAGTGCTCAACCTTAAAGAGGGAGGAGTTAATTATAATTAATAATTACACACACACACTCACACAAACGTAGAGGGAGACAGAAGTCAAAGGTATCATGGAAACCATTACAAAAACTCAAATGGCCATGTTGTCAGTCAGACAACCGCTCACAACATGGATCCCCTAGAGATCACGAGCGAGAATGTGACCGGCAAAATATGAGATGACCTGACAAACTAGTCAAGTTCAGAAAATGCAAGCTCTGGGACGCCTACGGTGGAGAAGTGTGGCAAATCTTGGGGAGGGTCTATGTCCAACGACGGACGCTAAGAGACTCCTGCTGCTGCTGATAGGATGATGAAGATATGTAACATATTGATACTTCTCTTTCGTTGATTATCATATCGAAATAATCACTCCTATTGAAGGTAATATTTGAATCAAGTAGCTTATCTTACATGCCAATTCGTTCATAAAGGTTGACGACATATTACTATTATAATAGAGCAAGTTCAGAATCAAAAATCGGAATTATTAGTTTGCAATCATTAAATGTGAGACGTTTTCGGGGAATTTCAGTCCAGGTAGCAAATGCTACTTTTGCTAAGTATTTGATCCGCAATGCTTTATATCATTTACAAAAAAAAAGTCAAAATCTTGCCGACAAAACAAAAATTAGGAGACAATCTCAATTAAGAAACTTTAATTCGAGTAAATATTAATATTGAAAACTTGAAAAAATATACTCAACAACTGACTAATGAATGTAAAAAAAAAAAAATGGATAATTGGACCATCGTCAATTGGTAACGAAATTCTGCACGTGAAACTACCTATAGATGATTCATTAATTGTTGCTTTAGGCAAACGCTCTGTTTGGAAAGAATTTCTCTAACGAGTATTCTCGAAAATTGTCTCTACAGCTTCTTGCTGAGTCCAAGGCGTCGAGCTCACTGAAATATTGACACAAAAAATATAAGCATGAATTTTACCCAAATAGTTAATTAAAACGTAATTGATTTTTCTTCCCTTCATCAATCAAATTGTCATATTGAAAATTGCATTGTTTAAAATTAAAATTGTATGAAGTCGATGGGGAATTCAGCGTTTAAATGAAAACGCTTTCATGAATATAGATGGAGGATTGGTTATTCTGTTTTGAACAAAATACTTGAACTGACAGGGAAAATTATTTTGATTATCAATCTGATATTTGTCTAAAACTCATATCTATTTGTATTTTGCATGCCAAAATTCATATATGTTCATTCTCATAAAGGAATGAATATCTGCATAGGAAGAAGATTCGGGTTAGTTGATTATTCTGAAAACCAGTGACGGATATATTTGGTTTGACGGGTCCAAAATACGTTAGCATGAGACTGGCTTTGAAAAATGGCTAAAATTTGCTTAAATTTTCTTTTTGATTCCAAACTAACTATAGCTAAAAATATCAAAAATCTTTTTACTTATTGAATATCTTACTAATTGTATTTTTGATGCCATTTAATGACTTCTGGAGTCTTTCTCTCTCCCCCCCTCTCTCACTCTCTCTCTCTCTCTCTCTCTCTCTCTCTCTCTCTCTCTCTCCATATATATATATATATATATATATATATATATATATATATAATTTCATAGTGCTCAATACATTCAACTTTAAATTTTGGTTAACTTGGTTTAGAGTGGAGCTGAAGAAATAGTAGAATGAGGCTTCGCTGCAGAAACAAGTTTATGGTTCTGTCCTGTTTGGGCATCTTCAGGCAAATGTATATATATATATATATATATATATAGATACACATACACACACACACACACACACACACACACACACACACATATATATATATATATATATATATATATATATATTCCTAATGCATATTGCTATATATATCATAAGATAAAATTCATGTATTTAAACTCCATATGGAAAATTTTATCTAAGATTTTGAGCACTGAGGATTGTTAAAAAACATATAAAAATATAAGTATGAAATTCCAAACATAGTACTTTGACAGGGGTTAGAAAGCATCTAACTTTCACGACATGACATCATAAGATAATTTGCACGACTATTTTTATGAAATTCTTTTTCTGTCCAACGTGTAAAGCTTATGACTATATATATATATATATATACATATATATATATGTATATATATATATGTATATATATATATATATATATATATATATATGTATATATATATGAATATATATATATATATATATATATATATATATATATGTATATAAACTTTTTTAGCAGTACAGCTAGCTAGAAATGTAACATCTATCCATTTTTGAAGCAAGTCTTTTGCCATCACATTTTGAACCTGTGAAACCGAAGATTACCCCAGGGACTAATGTGCAATTACTTGATTAGCACTAATGAAACTAACGATTTGCGAAACAGATGCCATTGACACCTTCACTTGGTCGATTCTGTCTTTTTCAAAGAACTAGAAATATAAATATATCGTCAGTGGACAATGAGACCATATTGGCTGTCAGGTCAAGCAAATAGGAGAGCTCCTTCCACAAGTGTTTATCCAGATGTTGATATGGACCGTTGTTGTTACGAAACTATAATGTTATTTCTATGGAAAAACAAAGAGATCTCATTGCAGAGAAACTAGGTAAAGGAAACACAAAAAACACACATTCACGAATGCACAATTTTCAAATAACACCAGACTTTAATCATGAATTGCAGTTAAATTGTATAAGTCTGAATACAATGTGATTAATTCATTGATATACGATGACGATGATATTAGCTACATCTCGATACGGGTATCGCTGCTCCAAGAATATTACACTGTCACATGTCCTTCGTAGCGCAGTGTGTGAGTGAAAAAAGGCTAGATACACAGTTCCAGCCTAGCTGGGCAAGTTGATCTATCGGCGGCAGAGTCTAGGCTGAGACAGCCGTAGAACAATCTACTTGCAGTATACGGCACCTGTTATTCTCAGACAGTCACTCATCTGGGTAAGTGGCCATGCTCCACGTTGCTTAATTTCGGTGGTCGTACGAGAACCGTTTTATCCAACACGATTCGACAATATGAAGATGATACTGTAAAATACAATCTACGTTACATCATCACCTGAGTGTTTTATTTACAATGAAGTATGACATCTCGTGGAGGAATACTGAATACAGTTAAGATTCGAACGTTTTTGTTTGTATTGAATTTATGTCAACACCATCAGATTTCGTTATATTCCATCATGCAAGGCTGGCCAGCCAGTCTCAGGTCTGTCTACGATTTCGTCTGAGGAATCAAAAACGCGCAGAGCGGACAAATAAGATCAAAGTGAAGATGGAGTCTCAAGTTATGAACAGAGACGAATGGTGCTGCATAACACAAGCGCCTGTACATCCTTTCAAAGGAGCAGAAAGGAATGGATAACCACCGTCAGAGAAGTTGGGATTAGTTTGTCAGGGTCAAAGTCAGTTTATGGTGCGTAGAATTCGAGTTTCATCATCATCATCAGTCTTTCAACGTCCATCGTTGGACATACACCTTCCTCAGGATTCGCCACACTTCTCTATCGTGGGCGTGGCGGAGCCAGTATTTTCTGAATTTGTCTAGCTTGTCTCTCCATCTAATATTCTGCCAGCCTTGGTTGCGCACTGTATAACCAACAAGGAAATGAGTTAATTTTTAGAAATATATCTTTAAAAGAATTTTAATACATTTGAAAGTAGGCACATGCTTTCCGTAGGGAGTATAGACGGATGCACAGCTCACATAGGTCATTTTTCTCTTTCCCAATTACTTTATTCAATGCTACAAACCTCGACCCTAAGCATAACGATAATTCAAAATTATACGCTGGATTAAAATTTCAAAATCTTCCATTTACTTTAAATACAATCAACTCTAGATCTTTTCATATTATTGAAAGGATAAGGATTTTAAAATCTCAGAAGGATATACTTCGAGTACACCGTACTTCCGTGAATAAAATATGTAAAGTGTGCCTATTCTATCATTATTGTTACATCATAAGTAGAAGCCACACATAAAACCACATTTTTTTCTTTCTAAAAACTAACGTCCCGATGGTTCAAAGTTCTAATGGATTAAAAGCGCTTAAAATTGAAAGAAAAAAAATCATCTTTGAGGATTGCGTGCTGCTCAAAACCGGATCTTAACCCTATCTTTTTCGATTACTCTCTTATGACAACGTCAAGAAAAAACTGATAACATAGCCGAAAGCTACGTTATGTACGTAGAGCGTGAACAATCGGCTTGCTTGACACCCATGAGGATGATTGTTTTCAGGTTAACCCGACTGTCGTTTTATTCCCAACAACCGATATTGATGTGTGAGAGTGGATACAGCTGTTTGGTGAATGTCAATATGTCTTGGAATTCGAATGATTGGACACACATTACTATTCCGCTATGTCAACCGGGTGGAAGTTCACAGCGACATGGACAAATATTTGGTACGATGCAGGGAAGAAAATAGTAAAATTATAAATCTTCACACCCTCACTTATTCGATGCGAAAAAAAAAACCCAGCGCGCAAACAAAAAGGAATAATAGAAATAATGATAGGAAAATAAGAGTAACCACATGAAATATATTGGTACAAGCATTTACTGGTAAAAAAAATGGCGGGGTTATTCATGTATGAGTCGACACTAAGGACTCTATTGGGTAATTTATTTTTGATGATTAAATTATTCTGATTTCTAGTTTTTTAAAAGAAAGTTTCAACTCAGCCTTAAACATTTGATCATTTTCTTCTTTTGTCTTAGTTTAAAACACCCAGCGATTCTGTGACTTATTATCGATTGTTATGTCAGACTATTTCATTTTAATGCAACCGTTCACTTGTTCTTATTAGCTATGTTGATCTATTAACTATGTACTGATCCATTATAATTTTTAGGTTATTGCAGGAATCAAGCTGAACAATGATACATTCGACTATATAATCGTACAATTAATTAACATCAATATGCCGGTATCTATTGTCATGTATATATCGTCTTCTTCATAGGGTAGATCCAGCTATCAAACTAAGCTAAATTTAGGAAAAAGCAAATATACTTAGCTTCAGAATATACTGAATATTTACATCTCAGTTCGACATGAAGACGCAGTTATAGGGCAACCAGTGAGAATTGAACTCATTGTCGCAGAAATGATCAGTACCTCTAGCTTTTTAACAAGCTTGTGCTACATTAATTTTGCAACTAGGGGTTTCAATGAAATTACTGAAATGTTCTGGGATTTTGCAAAATCCGTAGAGATTTCACGAGGATCAGGAAATTTCTCAATCTTACTGTGACGTACTTTATTACGCTTGAATTTCCGGGGCGTCGGAGTATCAGTCTCCAACATGTTTTGGGGACGGATCCCGGATTTCTCTTTTATTGGTTTAGTGTACGGCGTTGGTGGAGGTATGCACTCTCTGAGTGCTTTTTAGTTAAAAATTTTTAGTGTGGCCTCGGATCCAAACTGGTGGACTGATTTCACTAATGAACTTAATTGGTACTTTTAAATTGGCCCATTTTAGAAGAGTATCTGGTTGCCAAGTAAATTTTTGCATTCAGATCGCTACAATTCTCATTGTGGTATGAAAACAGAGATAAAATTTTCCACACTTTTGCCTAGAGCGTTGAAAAATCAATGTTATATATATATATATATATATATATATATATATATATATATATATATATATATATGTGTGTATATATATATACTCGAATATTTTATGCAAGTCATGATAATTCTCTTAAAATAGGTAGTGGTCAATAACAAATCAAATGATTCACTTTGTGTATTTTTCATTGTTTACACAGCGAAATTTGTGAAAACTGGAATAGATTTTCACTTAAATTCTATTACAACTTATTTCTGAAAATAGATCCGTTTTTGCAATGCAGTACGCTTTATTAATAAACCCAGAACTTCTAGCGTATACGTATAAAAACAAATCAAATATTTGTGAAACTATCCGACGCAGTGGTTTTTGATTAGGGTTGTACGCATCCCCAAACAGTGCACGAGGTGATTGGTGTTTGTGTGTGTGTGGGGGGGGGTGAGAAGAGGGTGGTAAATGTTCTTTTACGTTTTATTGCTGATGTATAGAACTCTGGTCATTTTCTTTCATGGCTATTCATTCATTCACTATTTTGACCTTTCCAAAATTCAATTTAATGTTAAGGGTTGCGATAAAGCTTTCGAAATCTCGAAGGGGTGCCCTTCTAGAAGATAAAATACCCAGGGATCCAAGGATCTATTTTTGAGTTGTCAAATGTTATCTTATTCAATACCTTCATCTCTCTCTCTCTCCCTCTCTCTTTATATCTATCTCTGTCTGTACATATGTATATATCTACCAGTGTATCTATATCGATGTCTATTTATATTCATTTTTTCTATCTATCTATCTATCTATCTATCTATCTATTCATCTATCTATCTATGTTCATATGTACATATTTATCCATGTATATTCATAACTATCTATTTATTTATCTACATATGGCTTTTCATCTATCCATCTCCTTCTCTCTCAGTCTACTTTTATATGCATCTATCAATCTATCTAACTTGTCTATTTATACCCATGTCTATCCATCTATCCGTCTATGTATCTTCATATCTATCTATTATGGTTGCTTATTTGTTGTTTACGTCTATCTGTCTGTCTGTCTGTCTTTCTCTCTCTCTCTCTATGTATGTGTGTGTGTGTGTGTGTGTGTGTGTGTGTGTACGTGATGTATTAAAGTTTAACTAAGAAATTGACTAAACATATGAAAAGGTGATTGTCATCGTGTCCAAGAGAACACATTTCATTGGTTCTATTAACGACAGAATGTTTCTACGGCAATCAATCAAATGATTCTCTCATGTATCGATTTCTCTCTAGCCCAATCTACACTGTATCCCTAGAACTATAAAAGGGGGTAACTTGTATAAATTTGGTGAAAAATAAAGTCTCTCTCTTAGATTTGAAAATGTCATGAAATGGGAAAAAAAGGACATTTCTCTCGTAGATTTTGAAATGCCATGAAATTAAAAAGATGGCTTGTCTCCTTATATTTGAAAATACCATAAGCAACCCGTCCCTAAATAGACCTATACAGATTGCCAGAGGTCAGTGCAAACTATTCCATGTTCAATAGGGGTTCAAATTGTATTTGTACAAAAGTTTACAACCCATAGAGAGAAGCCGTTTGGGATTCTTTAAAACATTAAAAAAAAACAAAATAAGAAATTAAAAAAATCTGTTTTCTTCGGAGTATATATATATATATATATATATATATATATATATATATATATATATATATATATATATATATATATATATATATATATACTTTCTATAATACTGAAAAAGAAGAAAAACATGTCAAAGTCCTGAAGCATCCTTGACTATTGGCTAAGTAAGTCACTCTTAGTACGATCAGTGTTATTTCAATGTTTTGTTTTTCAACTATTCCATTAACAAACTCTAGTTTCGTGGTGCATGTAATTTGATTATTGTGGTGTTTGTTTATGTCATTTCAGTCAATTAAGAGAACTTTTTTTCTGTCACTTCAGTCAATTATTTCCCAATATCTTCTAATGCAATTTATTCAAATTTCTCTTGAGTTTTTATGTTCACACAAAATTTGATATTATGGTACCATATGTGATTTTTTTGGTTTGGATCATCATTTGTTTACCATGTCACTGTTCCTCGGATTTAAAACTGTTATAATGACATGGCTTCCCTGCTGTGTTCATCAGACACAATCTCCCCGTTCAACAATGATTTTAATTAGTTAAAGTCCACATAGGTTGCATTTTCAGAAGTGGGGATTCGGATTTGGTTGAACAAATTTGTTTTAACATCAATAGTTTTGAAAGAATTAAACTATTTTGTTTATTGTTGAAAAGTTTAGGCTCTACCTCTTAACTCGTCGTTTTTTCTGATAGGAAATGAATCCTACAAGTATGTCTTTGGTAGCAGTCCCCCTAGGTCTTAGGTCAACTTGGACAATGAGCCTGTAGTTTGTTTTATGGTCATCTCAGAGGGGGAAGGGGAAACTGATGTTGTTTTGGATTGGATTATTTTAAATTTACATTTCGTATTCAATGTACATTGGGTTTGTGACATATTACAATCAGATAAAAAGTAAATAAAAGAAAATGAAGATTAAACCCTTACAATCTCTCTTTTGGTGTGTGTTTTGGAGAGAGGGTGAAATAAACTTTAGACTTAAGTTTTCTACATCGTATATCATCTCATTTCAATTAATATCATAAGTTCTAAATCATCAGATAAATCAAGCTTGTATACATAGTTGAGTCAAAACTAAGAAAAACATTCCATTAATATACTCACACATTAGTTATTTGATTCAACCATCTCAAAGAACTTTTACACGGACGAAGACTAAATCCATCTTTTTCAGTTACCGAATTCCCCTAACATCATTAGAAAAATATTTGATTACATATATATACATATATATATATATATATATATATATATATATATATATATATATATATATATATATATATATATATATATATATATATTGGTATTTGATGTACTTTCTGATTTATCTTCCACTGGGCGTAAACGTTAGCTTTTGATTGGCTGAATTATACTTAGATTCATGCCTAATTTAAAACTTTGTCAGTAGGCCTTATGAAGTTCAGATAAAATATTCTATTTTCATAACGTTTCATTACAACAACGATCTCTTCAAATTGATTTTCGTGCAACAGTATATCATTCATTTATCTAATATTAACTTCCCATTCCAGAAAGCATGGAACAAAACTGTTACCATTGGTTCCTTCAGTTTCTAGGTGATTATAGTTGGCTGGCTATGTTTGCGCATATCACGCATACAAACTGCACTAATCGGGTTAGATGGCTAAAAATTTAAATATTTTTCCCATATTATGTCTGAAAAAATAATTCTGTTTTTTCTTTTTTTTTTTTTTTGAAAAGAATTCTCCAAATATAATTCGGGTTTGGGGAGCGGGGTGATTTACGTTATAAGTTTATGTTAAATTGGTCCTTTTCCCGTTTGTTTATTTGTTGAAATTCGAGCTTTCCAACGATCAATCGAAAGGCAAGTGAAATAACTTGATATGCTGCCAAAAGACATCGGTCACGTGATAGTTTGTATTGAGTGACTGGCTGAAACTCCTTTCATTATGAAACCCCTTTCATTATGACTTCTAATTGATTTGGTTTCAACAGTGCATCAGAAACCGTGAACCCAAACCGTCACCAAATGTTATCATAGGTTTCATCAATTTTCAGGTTGGTCTGGCGGTCTTGTCTAACTCCGTATGTATGTATGTATGTATGTATGTATGTATGTATGTATGTATGTATGTATGTATTCCGTGTACGGGTCACACCAATAGTGCCCAAGGGCAGAAAACTCACACACACACACACACACACGCATATATATATATATATATATATATATATATATATATATATATATATATATATATATATATATATATATATATGTGTGTGTGTTGTGTGTGTATATATGAAAATACAGACTTTATAGTGATCATTGTCCAAACAAAAGGTGAAAAGTAACTTCATTCATTGATCATCCCTTATTAATTTTTTTTTCAATTCATCACGCCAAATATGGGATACTGCTGAAAAATGTTGGTCACGTGATGGTTACTATCGAGTGACTAAACTGATCTATTCATCCACTCCCCATAAATTCATTGATCATATCAGTATGCAGTAAGCGTATTTATGATTTCAAAAATGCAATTATAACTTTTGAAATCTTGAAAACAAATTTATGGTGCGCTAACGTTTGTTTTATTAGCCTGTATAACGGCTGCCCTCCATAAAGTGATAATTGATATCACAAGTATAGTTCCTCCTAAGCTGTGCACCTTCTATAACCAGCACATAAGGAAATTAGATTCCGGATTCTGTGTATTGCTTATTGATTTACATCGAATTAATACTGAACTCACTGAAAAACATAAAGTTTTGCATCCACTGATTACAAAAAAAAAAAAAAAAATGCAACTATAAAAAAATAGTGGGAACGCAAATCATAAATATAGTGAAAAGATTTAGCGCTCTCTTTTTTGAATGGATGTATTTTTAGAAATCATCCACTGAAAGGTTTCTTCAGTTTTTAAGTCAGTGTGACTGACTATGTATGTATGTATGTATGTATGTATCACGCGTACACGCCTAGCCAATTGAGCTTGAAGGTTGAAAAAATAACTATTTGATCTTATTTTGTCTAGGAAAAAAAAGGTTTTATTTAGTCCCCCCAAAGCCTTAAAAAAGGAATTTGTTTTTTTAGGGAGGGGTTACAATGGTAGTATAAGCTAAATTGGTCATTTTGTTTGTGTCCGGCAGCATCCACGTTTTTTCTTTCGTTTTTCAAATTCAGGCCTTTTTTTTTAGTGATCAACCAACAGAAAACTGGAAGTACTCTATCCTTTGATAACCCATTTTCCGTATTCTTTCTTTAATTAATCACCACCAATATGGCATGCTGTCAAAAGATGTTGGTCACATGTTAGTTTCTATCGGGTGACTAATTCACGCTCTTTGCTTACTCTGTCCAAAACCATCTATCCGTCTTTATGTCTGTCTCTCTATATATCTCTCAATCATGTGCGCATAAGTACGAATACTTATTTGTTATGAGCGTCTGTGTGTATGTATATATGTGTATATGAGCGCAAAAAGTATTAACCCTTCATATTTTGGAATATATATATACATACATACATACATATATATATATATATATATATATATATACATACCTATGTATATATATATATATATATATATATATATATATATATATATATATATATATATGCATAAAGGTAAATGACAAGGATCTACAAGACCAAATTTATAATCAAAGTGGGAGTAGGTTCAAGAGAGAGAGAGATAAAGAGTCATGCCCATAAAGTGAGCTAATGAAATGGCACAATAATGAGATGTTTTACCGTTGCCAGCGACTGAAATATTATGTTACAATGGACTTCATCTTTTGCCCTCCCAAAATCTGCATCTAGCTTTGATTAGTTTTGAGCTACACGCTCCTGGGTGAAATTGTGTGTAAAAAATTTGACGATATTTCTTCAGGAGGACAATGACTAACTACCTGTTTATCCCTCGTCTTTTGATGGACAAAATATTTGGCAAATTACAAGACAACTCTCGCCCTCAAGGAGCCATTCTTTTGCAGAAATCGAACGAGCACGTCGCTTTCCATTATTCATCTTGGGGGCACAGGTTGCACACCAAGTTCTTTACACATACCTCCACTCTGGGGGCGTGTAGCACAAAAACCATCCCATGTAGCATTTTTATACAAAAGGTCAAAGTTACTGACTAACTAAAACGTCTCATTATTGTGCTTGTTCCAAAAGTTCTGTTTCTTTATGGACGCAAATTGTATATGCACACATAAGATATAGATAGACATCATTGGTTTTGAGTTAATAAAAAGTATAAACAATAAATTATCAATTATCACTTTATAGAGTTAATTAAAAACACACACACACACACACACACACACACACATATATATATATATATATATATATATATATATATATATATATAAGTGGAATTGATAAATTAGTCTAGTAGGTGCATGTCAATTCAATGGTTTTAAACCGTACTGAGTGGCCCACTAATGAGGACCCGTGCTAAACGCAGCTAAATAATTAATCGTTGTTTATAGTAAAAAAAAAACAAAATACAAAATAAAAGTGGCGTGAAATGTAAAATTATAAATTAATATCATATAATTAACTCAAAATGAAGCAAATTATTTTCATACTGAAAGGAAGATTTAACCATTAAATCGACTGCAATTCTTAAGGCTGTTATCATACCGTTAGCAGTCAATAATGACTTCTCATGAAAATAACTTTCAAAGTTAACGACTACATTTCAGAGTTTAACCATTTTAAAAACATTTCATGTATTAATGTAGCATTAAAAAAAATGTAATCTGCATATCCTGTGTAAGGTCCAGGCTGCGGATAAGATTTTTGTTGCTAACGCTCAAAACTTTCTTAGTCCGCCATTTCAAATGTTCATAGCAATGGATTAATTTCGTCATAATAGCGCTACTAAGACAGGCTCGAGTGAAATACATGTTTACTTTTACCGGTCTAGATGATAATCCCTCAATCAATCCTGTATTTATTGTCATTGATGTCCGACAAGAAGTCTTAAGCAAATAAGTTATGCCAGTCCTATTCAGTGTTATTTTTTTAACAATGCAATCACCATAAAGCAGTTTCCACAAAAAACTCAAGGTCTTCCTCTATTAATAATTTTCTGTTGAATCACTATTTTCAGCTTTTAATCTTCAAACTGTAATCAATGAAATACAATAATAGTCAATTTTTGACCTTTAGAAATCTTGTTTCTTCTAATTGGATTACATCCATTCGAATTCTGATATTCTGTGCGGAGGTTGGGTCTATTGCTCTACATTCACAATGTCAGATTTAAAGGGGAACACTGCTGTGGACCCAAGGCATTACTTGTTGACCCCTTTGGATCCACGGACCTCAGTTTCAAAAACACCGAAGAGAACTTATTAGGGGAGGACAGAAAATAGTCCTTGTTGCTATAAGTGGATTCCTGGTGTATATAATGGCACATTTTTCCGTTTCATCTCATAGGTCGTGCCTATAGGACATTTTGATCACGTGAAACATTTGAGATTATATTTTCCTCTAAGGTATTTTCATGTGTACACGCACATGCGTTTTGTAACCAGCACACCAAAGAAATTAATGTGCTCACAAAAAGTTCAAATTCTGTAGATAGCTTATAGAGATTCTATTGAGAAATATCGATTCACTTTGTCGAATTCAAATGCACAAGATGAGATTTTTGGGCACACTGGCTACTAAGAATAAGAAAGAACATTGCTTCAAACCGCCAACTAATTGTCACTTTTGCAACGGTTATCCCTTGTGCTATATAAACGAGAAAGCTCAAAACGACTTCTCTTGTTGATTGTAACTCGTGGCCAGAAAACAAGACTGTCCACTTCAGCCAATGCTTGGTTCCCGAAGCACACAAAGTATAGGGGGTAAAAACGAGACACTTAATGGCGTTCAGGTGATTTTTATTATTATTATCATCTTATGATTGATTTTAACTGCTGTAAATTTCAAAGTAACCAGTGTCTAATTAAGTTTGAGGAAACCGAGAGAATTGTCCCTTACTTAATAGCTTGCCATTAAACAAAACAGCCAGTTATCAAATTAATGGTTCTGGTTCAAAAAATTACAGTCTCTAAACACACCAATATGCTAGACACACGCGCCCACGTATTCATAAACGCACGTGTATACATACACGCACACACACACACACGCACACACGGAGTAATTTTCCAATTACAGGACCATTTCAGTTGCATATTATGCGAGTCATAACTGTTTTTGTCGGATTCTGAACATTAAAATATTATTCGTGTTTGAATAATTATTTATTATAGAAGCTCTCAACTAAACACTCTTGACATCTCTGACTTCATTATACTACACTAGACACACACAATATAAGTTCCTGTCTGAATGTGTCAAGGCTTTTTTGACAGAGTGGTTTGCTAGTTGTTTTCAAATCGATTACAGAATATCTTCATGGAACAAGAACCCGTGCTTATTCATTCATTATGACGGATTTCGAGGGGAAAAAAGCCTAACTCTCGATCTGTTGTCTACTCATCATAATAACTAATGACCATTAATGTCAGGTGACTTCGCTTGGAAAGAAATCATAGCGTGAATAACCAGGGAGTGATGAGTCCAGAACGGACTACAATCGTCGGACAAGAGCCAGAAAACTGCGCTGGCCAGATTCTTTGTGGTCATTTGTTTTGGCCTTATCATTCACTTGCTATTAGTTCAGTCAGCATTGGAACAAACCATTCTGATGTGTTTCTCGCTCGCTTTTTCGATCGATTCGAATATTTTATCTCATATATCACGAAGACTGCTCAGTAAAAACCTAGGCACAATGTAAAAGAGATGGTCCCAATTGTAGATCATGAGGTTTCATACCGTTACTCACTCGGTGTTGAAAACGACGCCCAGACAAAAAGTAACAGGTTTGATTAATCACGTTTTCTGAAAGTATGCTACGTAGGGTTCGATCAATTAAGATACGGTGATCAATGAATCAGTTACTTCTCTCACCTTTTGCTGGGCGGCAATCACTAAAAATTGCTGATTTTTTTCAGAAACCAGCAGGCACAAACAATGGACAAATTTAGCATAAAATTTCATTGAAAACTGAACCCATCGCAATTAGAAACTGAATCCCTGCACTAAAAAAAACAAACTTGAAAATAAATAAACAGTTTTTTGTTGACCCAAAAAGGAGTGAAAGTTGAGCTCTCGGTCTCATGTTCCATTGGCGCATAATAAGGAACCAATGAAAGAAAATTAGGGATAAAAAAAGGAACATAAACACCTTGCTGCTACAGGGTCAAATTCCTATTCTACTTCTATTTCGACCGAAAATGATTAAATCAACTTAAATTTGATTTTTGATTAAAAAAAAAATCTTGTCAGTTTAGCTCAGCTGATGAAGTGAAGGGTTGTAAATGACAGCTATCGTTTGAAACGGCAGTTGCGATTTGGAAATAAGTAATTACTATCCGAACACCTCAGTATATTCAAGAAGTCGAAATAATGTAAAGATCAATTGTCGTAATCCTGTCCCAGTCAAGGGCTCGGATTCACTTATTTTTTTTTCCTCTGTTACAACTAAAGCAATCCTCACTTGATTTCCGGGAATAAGCTCTTCACTGTTTGACTGTCATCCAACCAAACCGATAGAACTAACAATTTCACTGGAGCCATGTGTTATGCTAAACATATATAAAGTTTTGAGTATTGTGTTGAACTGTGATCACCCTTGCCAACACATGGCCACTGGACTTCCATACTGGTCATTGAGGACATCCAGGCGCCGTTTACGAGAATGATTGATGGAATGGGTTTAATGACCTCCGAAAACTGATTAAAAAAATTGGGTCTCACTACGCTTTTAGAAAGAAGGGCGATGGGGACACTTAATTGAAACATATAAAATAGTGACAGGCAAAACGAAGTATGGTATGGATTTGTTTCGAAGGTCACGCAGTGGGAGAAAATTGCTCTTCAGACCGGTGTATGGGAATTGTACCAAACATAGTTCCTTTGCTCGGCAAGAAAATGGGTATAGGGACAAATTATCGTCTTACGTGATCAAGATCAATCAGAGAAATCAAAATGAAACGAATGTTTTACTTTTCAGAATTACAACTGTGTGTATAAAGTTTATTGAAAGTGAATAACATATTGGAACCATCTTTGCATTTTGTCCATTTCCATTACAGCTATTCTATTCAGAACTCCAGAAGTTTGTTGCATCCCAGAAACCAACTTATATTATACTTGTGAAAGATTCCACACAAGAAATGAACTCACTTACACGAGGAACGTAGAAAAAGATTTTCACTATCAAGTTTTAGTGCTCTCTATATACCCACAAAAATGTTTTTCCCTTTCTGGACACATTTAGATATTTTTTTGTTCCGTTCTTAAGATACACTAAAAATGAGATAATCTTTGCTTATTAGAATGAAAACTAAGGTTGTTTTTATGCTGTCCGTTTTTTGCATCCATAAGAAAGGATTATATACTCCAGGAAGAAAAAGAATTCTACTCCCCTAACTAATCAAAAACTTGTCGCTATAAATTTCAAAGTAATTGGCCATTGATTTGTGAAAAGCCACATGTTTCTATCTTCATTATTTTCCGAGTTATTGAATTTCAAAAAAGCATAGCAAACGGATGGGGTCAGCCTGGGTCTTCATGCAATATAAATAAATGAATATCCAAAACACGTGCTATTGACGGGTAAAAACTGCATGCTTCTATCTTGAATGGTTTTCGAGATATGGGGCAGTTCTTTACTCAATACGTTCAATAACAGTGACATTGACAACTGCTCCATTAGGTCAATCCAGCTCTATGTTTTAAAAACAAACAATGGAAACGTGATCAAAAAAGAAAGTCACGATAGGTCAGCAACAGTGATACACTGGGAACTGGACAAACAAATAGGATTCCACCATGAAGACAAGTGGTATCAACACAAACCAGAGACAACCATGGAAAATGGTAGCTATAGATTATTCCTGGACATCTAAATTGACCACCCCATCTAAGCAGACTGAGCCTGGTAATTGTGGACAAGGAAAAGAAAACCTGCCAAAGAGAGCAAAACACTAGGAAAAATACCATAACTTGGCAAGGGAACTCAAGAAGTATGGAATATTAAAGTCAGGTAGTACCAGTAAGTGTAGATGCACTCAGAATCGTACTAAAATGTTTGAAAATGAGCTTGTAGGAAGTGGTAATAAAAGGGAATATTGAAACAATACAGACCACATCATCACTTGGAACTGCATGCTGGTAAATATGAGATCTATGACCCCGGTAAGAAAAAAAAGAAAAAAAAAGCACGGTGGAGAGGGTACAAATCACAGCAGCGCTGCTGTGACTGGTGAAGTCGATACGAGATGAAAGCTGGAGACCTGGGAAGGATTATTATCACTCAGCCCCGAACGATAACCATTCGGCAACTGGTGTGAAACCGTAATCCACAGCATTTTGGTGGATTGTGAAAGATTGGAGAAGAGGGCAGGAGACTTGAGGAGAATTACAATCACTCAGTCTCCTCAAGATTTTGATACCGGTTCCATTACTCTATCAGGTCAAAAACGTTTTTATAGATTGAAGTCCCTTTTCTAACAATCGGCCCTTACAACTTATGGTCAAAAGTCCTGAGGTGTTCGATCACCGTGCAAATTCTCCCTCAACAATGTATGAGTGATCACTGTCCTCCATAGTCACCCATCTGGATTATGACCAGGCTCTGATATATCTTAACATCGGAGATCTCACTAAAACTGGTGTAATCAAAGGGATTTGGCCTTTAATAACGTATCATCACAGAACAAGAGAGCTTGTGTTTGCACTCAAATATTCCAGTTTCCAACTCGTATTTGATTTAAGATTTTTCAAAGTACAATGTGGAATTATTCTCTTTGAGCCCTAGTAATCTAATGTCCATATCATTTGGAAAACCCAATTAAAAAAAGTTTTTTTTTAATTTTTATTTATATATGTAACCTCTCCTCATGTAGTCTTTCCATCAAGGAAGACTACTCATAATATTTTGTGGAATTCAAATCGTCAAAGTGGAAATTTGTTTTACACGATACAGGTGAGTTTTGATCGGTTGAAATTGAATTATGCAATGCAATTAATTTTATACAAGACAGATCTGGTTGAACACTCAACAGAAATTGTCACGAGATCAATCTATTCTAGAACCTCTCCTTGTTGGAGGTGATCGATTAAAAGATCTGGAAAAGCGATGATAGAATGTCTCCTTTTCCTGGGCAGGGATGACAAAAAAATCCCCAATTAAAAAAGAAAGACAAAAAAAAATCAAATACTGATTGGGACAAACTAAGGGAAAAATTCAGCATAAACTACATTGCAAATCCCCCCCTCCAGCGTACATACTAAAACCTATTAGCAGGGGTTGTACTTGAAAAAAACAAACAAAAATAAACACTGTTCTTTCTAAAGAAAATAAAGAGTAGATGCTAAAAGTCTCAGCCCTCTGGCTCCTTTAGGGCGGCCTGTACAAATCATATCTAGCGATCAATTTAAAAACTGAACAAATTTATTTCGGCAGTCCGGGCTGATAGTATCTAATATAAACAAGATAATTTCATACAGCATCAAACATCAATAGAAAGAAAAAAATAAACAAGAAAAAAATAATCTGAACATAAAGTTGGAGATTTCATCTATGGCAAAGATAAAAAACAAGGATAAAAGAAATGCAGAAAACCCTTTCAAACATAATTCGGAATATGAGGAGCTAACAGAATACTGAAGATTTCTCTGCGATTACAACTCATCAATATAACCCAGGTAGTGATTAACTCATGAACAGCTTCAGAGTGCTCTTTAACACAGAGGTACTTTCCAATTGATAAAAATTGTAAGAATGGAACTCTTTTGAGAATCAAAGAAATTAAAAAAAAAAGTACCAAAAAGTGCGAGGAATTATCTTTGATCAGAAGTTATTCCTGTTGATTCGAAATTTGAATTATTTTACACGGGTTACCTAATTAAAAAAAAAAATCTCTGTACAATTCCCTTATTCGGAGCAAAATCTACACTGGCCATTGCATCAAAAGCCATCATGTCAGAATTTTCGATTTGAGATAAACGATTCCCAAGGCATCCAAAGCAGTGTATTCAAGGGAAGAAATGATTCAGAAAGAAAGATTTCACTGTTCATAAATCTAAAACATGAACAAGTTTTCAGAATCGTGGATAAATTCCCATTGGAAACCACAAACCAAAAATGTCAAGATAGGTTTCTTCAGTTTCAAGTGATTCTGGCCCACATCATATCGTTGGTCATTCAACTGTTTATGTTCGGTGGCTACCAAGATCTGTTTCCTTTTTCATATTTCAAAACTGATGAGAAACGTGTGCCAGCCAGTTCTTTTTTTCTCTCTTAAAGTTTACACCCACATCTTTTGAATTCCAAGACTTTTATTCTTATACCGATTGTTGCCGATTACTCTGGTCAACAACTATTCTTCATCAGACGTTTGTTGTGGTATATTTCATGTAGTTTTGGGTGCTGATTCCGAAAATTTACAACCTGTTTACTTGTATCCCATGTAGTTGAAATGATGAGATGAAAGCTGTATTTTAGCACATAACCCTTGCTGAGTCACCATAGGGTGTCCAAAGATCAACGTTTCACACTCCCCTTTCCGTATAGGATGTTTTTGTATATCATAGAGAGATTTTGATTTTCTACCTCGAAAAGAACTGGCAGAGACGATTCTTGTTTTCATTTAACTTTCGCCTATATTGTTTCATACGCAGTAGAACCGGAAACAGAATGTGTTAGCATCAAAGGAATGAGACGTGATAGGCTGAAACGGGCTTGAAATTGGTAGTGTACGTCGGAAATTGGTCCAGTTTGCACAACAACTTCTATGAGAAAAAAAGATTTCAATTTTACTGACCAATGAACGATCACTAACATTCTACAAAACGAGTTGAACTCATGCAATATTACGCAAAAAGATATCATAATCTTTTTTTGCCAAATAAAGGTTCCCAACCAAATAATTTTTTCGATAGAGACATGTGCAAAAACATAATTTTAAAGCCATTTCCAAGTTGACAATCTATCTATGTATCATGCGTATAGGCTGAACCGATGAAGATATAAAAAATCACTTTTTGTTTTGTCTACAAAAACTAAATAGTCTTTTTTATAGGGAGAGATTCTATAAAGTAATTTTTTGGCAAATTGGTCCCTAATTCATACCAGCTTGTTTTTTTGTTTTTTTAAATTTATAATTGAATAATTTGGAATTATGCTAGTTGAGAATTTATATTTCTTTAAGAAACTAGTTAGTACTGATGATCGAGGTGTGGGGAGTTCATGCACGTAACAGCACGGAGAATGGACTCCGACTGGGACAATTTGTGTTCAGATCGGACTAATGTCCTTACAAAAGGCACGAATTTATCTCAGCAAGGGATCAATTAGAGAAGAGTGAACTGAGTG
Organism: Thysanoteuthis rhombus; assembly: GCA_963457665.1. NCBI lineage: Eukaryota > Metazoa > Mollusca > Cephalopoda > Oegopsida > Thysanoteuthidae > Thysanoteuthis > Thysanoteuthis major. The sequence continues at coordinate 44,888,868 of OY735213.1, forward strand.
ACGCCACCTCCTGTGATTATCGCCTTGAAGTCTAATTGACGCATAGTGAACAAACGTAGTAAAGACAGCAGTTCTGATAATGAAAACTCAACATGGTTACAACGTTGAGCTGATTACGTCCTTACACAATCTGTACATCATTCTAATGTAATATTAGCGCTGGTCATTTTGATTTCAGTGGGAAGTCATTGTGCTCTACTCGAATTGTAGCCAGATGTGTTAGTCAGGCATAAAACCAGTTTAGTAGCGAGCAAAACTATGGAAACATTGATTTGTTTCCCTTAACTGCAATTTAAAACAAAGAAGGTTGTTTGACCCGAATACTCTACGAACTGACCTTTTTAACATAAAAGGTATACAACACATCCGAAAGACAACCTACTTTCCTTCAATTGAAGCTTAATAAACATTGTATAAGTGTATCAATTAGACAGAATCGGTAGTGTTTATGGCCACCATAAACTAACGGCCTTTGTGTAGAATATAGAGAATGCATAATTGGTTTTGACAGTGGCGCGCCGGTCGTTCCCCAGAGTGAAGTTTCCGTTCTCTAGAGGAAAACATCAGTCATCAGATTTCTCTTAGATTTTCTGGCCTGCTGCGACCCACATGAAAAGCCTGCATTGCTAATCGTTGCATACCATCTATTTCAGATCTCTTCCAATGCATATAAATTCCTCATAAAATTCTATAAAGGCTAACAACGCGGCCGTCTATGAGTAATGTTGCTATGTGGTGAATAGGATGATCTGGAGTCATTAGACACACCATTTTGACTTCAGAGAACACCAGTGTAAATATACCATTTATCAATTAAATACATAATATAGTTTTGCCGCGTTGTTTGCCAGGGTGCTTACAACCAACACGTAAATAGCAATAGCTAAGTTGATAAATAGATAAATAGATAGATAGATTGATAAATAGATTGATAGATATGTACAGATGTGAAATTATCATAATACACCCCATAAATATAGCTAACTTATTTCAGATAATGGCTAGAGAGCGTAAAATACTTCGTTATAGATGAAACAATATCAATTTGTTGTTACGTACTTGTCATATACTATATGCTAATTTCGAAAAAAAAAAAAGATCACATGTTCTGCTGGTGGATGTCAGTGAAAGAACATGACAAAAATATTTTCTGATCTTTGCCTGAAGTTGGATTAGATACTCCCTGCTTACCCACCTCTCCATTGCAGTTCCCGAGGGACCATAACAATTTTTTTTGTCTCTATCCACATCTCCAATGTCTTGAGGCCTCACACCGAGCCTAAACTTATGTCGAATTTTCCCTCATGGGGAGGCGTATAAATATTTTTGAAAAAGTTTCTGAAGATTTCGAATGGGATAACTTCGTTCAAAGCGGTGTTCAGTGATGATTCAATCAGCGTATACATCACACATATTGCATTTATTTTCATGTTTTAGGGATAACAAGAGGACGATTCATCAAAGAAAACCAAGCTAATAATTCAGTTTCAGCGCTATTGCACAGAATTAAACAGATCCAGAACCATCATTAGTGATGCTCAGAAGCATTCGGAAACAAATAGCACAAAAAATGTACATATTTTGAGAGACATCAAAAACAGAACTATGTTTTGAGGGCTCCCCAAAATAAACTTGATCTAAATATCACAGAAGAGGGCTGTTTGGCAAACCTTCAATAAATCAGGCAACACTAGATCTAAGTCCAGAAAGTAGGCTCCCGCTTTTACCAATGCTCACAAGAACAAGCGTGTCAAGTGGACTAGAGAAAGGGTGTGTTGAATAAAAAAAAAAAATAATCGTAGGTGATATTCTCTTGTGAGGAAGAGAAGTTCGATTAAGATGGCTGCAATTAAATTCAATGTCACAAATGCCATTTCTGGAGGAAGGGAGTCTTTTCTTTTTGAAGATCAATTTTGCAGGTGAAGGATATGTTATGGAGTAGACAGTTTATTTATCTAAATTTAAATCTGGATCAATTGCAATGGTGCTGAAAAAAGCGTTGTGTATACATCCCTGGACAAGAAAATACCATCCAATGAAAGATCTCAACACCAAGGACAACACACTGGCCCATATAAAGGTTAAATATGTTAGGAGAAAACTTGAGAGCACTACTTTTTCTTGAGAAGCGGTCAGAGATGAATGGGACAATATTAACACAGCACACTGTATACAGCTATTGAACAGCTCGATCAAACGGTTTAGTTCTCTTAAGTAAAACAAGGAAAAAACCTACGCAAGCCTTCTTGAATAACATCATCAAATATTTCGCGTGCAATATTTAGAATAAAATAGTATGATCAAAAGAATCTTGGACTGGATCTTTTTCAAGGTGTGTTAATGAGCAGGGCAATTAAAAAAAGAGGAAGAGCTCTTCCTCTGACATGAAGTGTTGCTTGGATGAACTTCCATTGGTAACCTTGAAAAATCTTGTTTCCCTGATGCAAAACTGCTGAATTCAGGTTTTGCGGTCAAAAGGAAAGCCTGATAATTATTTATAACTGACACTTTGATGTTCAATTATAAAAAATTCATGGTGTCTCATACATATGTAAACAATCGGAAAACACACACAGCCGCACGTGGGCGCCCACACACAAACTCCCCCATATATATATATATATATAGATATAAATATAGATATAGAGTCATCCACAGCTGTTTCGATTTATTACATCTCTTCAGTGTGGCTTTAGACTTTCCATTATCCCATCCAGTACCGCTAGGCAGAATTGAAACCTTCACTTCACCGTAGGCCGATATCCTACCACTGGAATTTAAGCATTACATTTAAATTACACAGAAATCCCTCATCCACCAAAGTGCTCAATTTCCTATAGAAGAGCATTGCATATATATATATATATATATATATATATATATATATATATATGCGTAGGTTTTAAGAGTTGCTTCATCTTTTGTAATATAGAGCATAAATAGGAGGATTGATGTTTAGAATTTTTGTTGTAATAGATCAGTTTTAGGCTGTCATTCTGATAAACGCACAACTATTATTTCTCTATTTTCTCTTGTCTTATAATATCCCTGGGGTTTTGTTTTTACGGTTTATTTGTCTGTTGTTGATTTATGAATAGACTTACCACTTAAGGCCGGGGTTGGCAAGCAGTTTTGGTGGCCGTTAGGATTAGAAATTGTTTTATATCTTGCAGACAAAGGCTAATTAATAATGAAACGATGGTCATAAAAGTCTGTGGAAGCAGCTTGAGATGATATAGAATATTTCTAGCTATGAAACATTGATTTGTTTAAGGCCACATCAAAAATGATACTGAAATTCACTTTTCGCAAACCAAAGGTAGATGATGAAAACGAGCAATGCCGTATGTCCGATGGAGTCGGCGGGCTAGATGAATAGAAGCTATAGGCAGGGTTTGATCTACAGGCAGGAGTTTGCCGATCCCCGATTAGAATTATCTAAAGTTATCAAAAATAAAGATTTGATTTAAATCATCTACAAAATACAAGCACAATATTCGGGCATTCTTGGTCCAAAATCACTAGAGACCCGAAAAAGCACTGTAAGACATCTAAAATTGAAAAAAAAAAAAATACAAACTTAAAACACATAGAAACATCTAATATATATATATATATATATATATATATATATATGATCTAGGGAATATGTACCATATTACTCCTTAATTCATTGTCACTTTAATCTTTGATGTTTGATTTATTATAATATCGCTTAATTTACCATGAATATTACTAATTAAATTATCCAAATGGAAATTTCGGACGTCTACATGTAACCAAAAACATCTATATTTTGATGGAAAAATCGCAGCATTAGGCAAGGGACATAACTTATATTTTGGTGTGTCAGTCAGTGACAGTAATCAAAGGTAGAGTATCTAAAAACATTTTCTAATCTTTTTTTAAAAGTCATGCTTTGTACTGTCATTCGATTCACTGTATCATTAAATCAGCTTTTATAGGTGAGAATATATATTCAAATTTCAATAGATTTTGTTAAGAATCAGCTTTTCCAAATGAAACCACATAATCCTACTTTTGTCTGACTTTTTGTTACCCTCAGCAAGACATTTAGGCAACTTTTCACATCAAAGGGTTGGTAATAAGGGGATTATTCATACCACAAGATGAAACTAATAAAATAAAAAGCTTAAGATAGCTTATTGATGTTAAAATTGCTGAGTTCAAAACACTAAAATATGACATGTTTGAATTGAAAACTTGAATGACTTCAAACGAAATGCGAGATAAAATGATTTATTACAGTTAGAAATATTCAAATGAAGAGCAGTTAGAGATTGAAAAAAAACTGAATAAAGCATTTTCCACACTGGATTTGAAAATGCCGAGATTGCGCTTATCAGAAAACATTCAGAAAAGGAATTCATTCAAAGAGCAGATGTTTTCGGGAGGAAGCTATTTGTATGAAACTTGTAACAAGTTTTTGATTTTTCTAAAAAAAAAATAAAAGTATGGAGGTGCCTTCGTTGTAGACCGAGTTTCAACTGAAATTTACACGAAGTTTTCCCAAATATCTATTTACAGGTATCCCCACCGTTTAGCTTTTACAAAATAGAGGTGAAAAGCTAACGCAGGTTGAACATCCGAGTTCTTTGCACCACCAAATCATCAAGCCTCAGATGACTCGGTCTGAAGTACCATCATCCCAACCATCATCATCATCATCATCATCATTTTATCTCCCGTTGTTTGACATATACTTTCCCCAGGATTCGCCAAACCTCTCTATCATGGGCATCACAGAGTCAATACTCTCTGAACTCTGTGTAGTTCGTCTCGCCATGTTATATTTTGCCGGTCACAGCTTCGCGTATAATCTTTTGGGATCCACACTGTTAGTCGTGATGTTTATTGGTTGTCTGAATTTTTTGCAATATGACCAGCCGATGATATTTGAGGTTTCAACTGGAATCTATTATATCCCTGTATTTTCTCTGATATACTGTGCTATCTTGTGATATCTCAACGTGATGTTGAGCACTATTCTCTCGTATGCACGTTGCATGGTTCTCAGATTGAGGGTCAATCTTTCAGTCAAGTTTCATGTTTTAGCTCTATAGCAGACCATCGGAACAATGCATTGGTGGTAAACCCTTCTTGGTAGGACTAATGGTATGTTCTTATTCTTTAAGGTTAAGCTAACTCTACCGCAAGCTTGCCGTTGTAAAGTGAGTTTCTGCTTGATTTCTTCTCTTTCAGAGGGTTTCATGAATTTTCCTTGTTTGATATGAATGTTGTGGTCTGCTTTTTTTCAGGTCTGCATTTTGATTTTGATCTTTGTGTCTTTGTTCCCAACATGTTTGTGGTACTTGACATTTGTTTTACTGAATTTCGTACCCAACTTTCTTGCTCTCTTCGTTTGAGTTGTTTGCATTACATGGAGATTGTGAAGGTTTTTTCTTTACAGAAAAGACAAGGATATCTGCAAGGTTACTTAGGTATTCACCATCGATTATAATTTAATTTTTTCCCTGTCTGGATGTCGGAAATCATCTCAAGGAACACTGTTGAAGGTTTTGGTGAGCTGGTATCACTTTGTCTAACTCCTTTTTCGAGATGAAAGGGCTCAGAGGCTTTATATTGCCTAATGAATGAAAGCTGTGTCGGTACATATGTTGCAAGACTCTAATATGTACTTGGCGTACGCTTTGTTGTATGATAGCATCGATGACCTTTGGGATTTTCTCTGGGTCGAAGGCCCTATTTCAACTCACTGACAACAAGAGAAGAGATTGAAGCAACCAAATTAAACACAACCATCTTAAAGAAACGAACAGAAGATTAAAGAAAATGAAAATCTAAAGCATTGTTGAAGAAGGCAGGGCTGTAAAACTATTAAATAAGCTCTCAGTACAGAGAAAATGCAAATAACCAGTATGTTTGAAGAAAATTGAGTCCATCCCAACTTTAAAGTTTGTCGGAGCTTGAATTTTTTCCCCATGTAATTGCTTCTCAACTTTACTCCATTCATGTTTACACAAGATTTTTACAGGAATACTTTACTTTCAGATATCGAAAACAAACTATTTTTTTTTAAAGTGTCCTTTCTACTTTCTATATTTTCTGTTTAATTCATTCGATAATCATTCGGAGAAACATTATTGGAACAAATTTCTATTGAAATGGAAATTAAGTTAACAGGTAAAGCGAACTCAAATATAACAGATCCAGTTTATCATTGAATGCAAGCTGTCAGGTGACCAACGTCTTTTGAGAGCATGTCGTGTTGGGAGAAAGATTCGGAAAAGGGTTGGTCAGGGGTGATCAACGAATAAGTAATTTCTCTTTCTTTTTGTTGAGTAGTGATCGTTGAAAATGCTGAATTAAACAAAATTAAGAACGATCGTGAATGATACTGGATAAACATTAAGGGGATCAATTTAGGATAAACTTACATCGTAAGTTGAAGGCTTTGCTAAAAACCTATTGGCTGATTCTAAAAAAACAAACAAAGAGTTTTTTCTCGACACAACAAGGAGTAAACGTTCAATTTTTTCAGCTGCCTAGCTTCATTAGTAAAGCATGTACGTGCTTCACTTACATTGATTGCCAGCGAAACAGACCCACCTAAAAACTGGATAAACCTATGTTAACAATCTTGGTGACCGTTTCGATCCATGTTTACTAACGGTACGGAAATCTTTGCGTTACTTCTTCCGGTATATTCGTATATTCTGCTCAATTCATTCTCCGATGATACTCAGAAAGGTTATAGAATCAAAGATATAGGCAGTGGAAATATGAAATATCATCAATATTTGAACTTTTCAGGCGAAAAATTCAGTTAACAGGCAGTGCGAGCACAAAGGTAATAGAGAAGAAACTCAAAGAGTTCTGTAATTGCTGCAAGCTTTTGATACGGTGACGGAAATATTACGATCACTGATAAGTTTGGATCCGGCAATCAGACAGAAAAGTCGCGTGCCACGGGTCTTTTGAGAAAGTGAAGTACATTGCAATCTTCTCACCAGTGTTCTTTTCAATTTGCAATAAATGTCTGTGTAGCCTGGTGCAAAATATATTTGATCAGGACGGTTACAATCTCGGTATTGCCAGACATCTTCTCTTGCAAGGTAGATTAATATGTATCGGCTTTGCTTAGTTTTAGAATACTAGTTTGCGACTATTTTTCATCTCAATTTTATCAAACTCCCAAACTGGACCGGACTGGACTTTATTTTTACGCTGGAGCAGGAAGAAAAATGCCCATCAAAATTAGGGTTTGGAGACTGATAGGTAAAATCTACATACCCCTACTGTGATTTGAACTCACGATCAACTTGATTGACAGCTCTGAGTGATCTAAATTGACAAGTCTTAGATGATATATATATATACATATATATATATATATATATATATATATATATATATATATATAGAGAGAGAGAGAGAGAGAGAGAGAGAGAGAAAAAGAGACAGAGAGAGACAGAGAGAATGTCATCCACAGACAGCTGTTTCGTTGTATTACAACTCTTCGGTAGACTTTCCATTATCCCTTCCTGTACCACGAGGCAGAATTGAAACCTTCACCTCAGACCAGGAACTGAACGGACAGTATGGCTGAATTTAAGCAATATATCTATATACACAGAAATTCCTCATCCACCTGACTGCTCTATTCCTATAGAAGAGCATTGAATGGGCTTACAATGGATGAGTTACCTCAATCAAAAAGTACTCAACCCTGAATAGAGGAGCATTAATTATTGTGTCATCCACAGACAGCTGTTTTGATGTATTACATCTTTTCAGTGTGAGTATAGACTTTCCATTATCCCATCCAGTACTGCGAGGCAGAATTGAAACCTTCACTCCAGACCCAGAGGCCTGTATCCTGGACTACGGAACTGGACGGTCAGTAAGGCTGAATGTAAGCGATATATCTATTTATACAGAAATTCCTCATCCACCAGACTGCTCTATTCTTATCGAAGAGCATTGCATAAGCATATATATATATATATATATATATATATATATATATATATATATATACATATACTGTAGATCCTGAGTCAGCCAGGATTGTTTATCTTGAAAGTTTAATCGATTATATACACTCTTAATTCGGTTTTCTATGGCAACAAATAACATTGCTATTGGAAAAAAAGAGTAAGTGTTTGATGAGAATTGAACTCACATACTTATTGCCTCGAAAGAGTCCATTTTACCTCTATGGTGAGAATTGATTCGAGAATATCGATGTGAGTTTGATTCTCACCTGAAGCTTAATTCTTATTTTCAACTGCGTTCTTATTCGTTGTCATAGAAAAATCGATCAGAATCGAAAGCTGTACGGAAGCAACTGAAAAAAAAATAACAAATTAACAAATGGTTGAATTCTAAAAACTTTGAACCATGACCGTCGTATGGAAAATCACGCAACTTTCAATCTAAAAGCCTAGTCTGACCACGGATAAGTAGTATTTGATCTTGATTTTTATTTCAAATTACATTTACTGTATTTTGCAAGAATTTTGAGAGTAGATTCCATGCTTAAAGATCTCTCTCTCTCTCCCCCCTACCTGATGAGGTCTGTGAGGCTAGGAAGGAAATGCACGTTCCCTAACGAAGTAAGTAATATCAAAAAACAAATTCTATGTACAACTTCGTCGATTCATTCCTGAATATATGTAAAACATTTTAATTAATATTGAATTCTGTATCCTGAAATTCTCTTGAAAACGATGAGATGAACCGGAAATCAGGGCCTCTGAGAGGGATATACAGGCGTTATACCACAACGTGGACCGGAGAGCCAAAGTGTTTCGAGAGTGTTGAAAGTGGCCCAGGAGTTAAATTTTCAATGCGATACGATATGATCGTTAATAAAATAAGTTCGCTGATATTCATTGGTGAGCAAATATAGCATGGGTAATAGCAGGTGAAAACAGGATGGCTAAAAGACAAGGGTATTTGTGTATTGTACGTGATAGGGAGTTGGTGGAGTTATACAGCTTTCTTCCGCCTAAAAAAAATTAATCTCTGGTTGAGAAATCCAATTATATTTTGTTCTTTCCACTGAGTATAGAAAAAAACAAAAAACTGATTCAATGCCACAGTGAGATGACGAAAATTATTTTAGCAATATGGTGATTAGTGCTGTTAATCCTTTCTAGTATTTTCCATATCGTTCAAAACCGCACTGTTCAAGGTCTTATGATTTTATACATGTATTTTCAGCTTCTGTTTAGTTACATTAATTTGCACAGCAATATTCAAACCCGCTCTAATCAAAACCAATCTATTCAAGTAATATTTGTATTTAACTTCAAGAAGAAGAAGTGATATTGATATATGAAAATAAGATCACCTATTCGAAAAAAATTAACTAAACTCCTGCTATGATCAGATTCGCCCGCTAAACAATCAATTGGAGAGATCTTGTTAACTGAAGAATTTTGTTGTGTAAAGAAAGTTACACAAATCTTCTAATAGCAGATCAAAGGATATAAATAGTGTGAAAAGGATTTTCATATCTTTACGCGTTGTAGGGATTGATAACTTTATCTACAGTACTGATGAAGTCGATTTCATAACACAGAGCAAAATATTTTCACTTTTTTGTTCCTGGGCAATCAGTGTTATTTTCTAATTGATTATATCTGAAAAGTATGGAAAATGAGTATTAATCCCTTGAAATTTTGCTCTTGTGTCTGGGTCAGTTGCAATTTGAAATTGACTTATTTCCGATTGGACAACGAGGAAATTTGTACATTAAGTAAGAAAAACAACCATATATTTGTACTTCGCGTTGATGAATTTTTGTAGCCCACCTGTGTACCCAAACTAATCACCTAAAAAATTATCTGAAAAAGATTTTTTCCATCTATAATTATTTAAAAAGAACATACCAGCACAATATTTTGGCATCGTTAGTCCAACATTACCTTTCAAATCCCCGAAAGTACGAACAGTCTTTAAATGATGTCTA
>OY735213.1:44903828-44906328 GCA_963457665.1 Thysanoteuthis rhombus
AGATTTCCCTCAGATCCTGATACTCAGGCGTCCCGCGCGATCGTGATTGATCAGACGAAATGGGTTTTACTGTTTGATTGAAGATGAAACATGCTCCTTTGTTCAAGCTAATTTTCTCTCTGATATACAATCCGAATAAAACAAGAACTCAACCACAGCAGGAAAAAATCCGAGTTTCATTTTGATAGTCCTAACTGCAAGAGAAAGAAGATAACTGGCTGTTTCTCAACTGGTGAATTACATTTGTAACCAAGAAACAAGACCAGTTCAAACCTTTGACATTGTTTACACAATTTGTGCAGTATTGGCAATACTTTTCCTGTAATACGACTATTTGTTCCAAATTTATTTCCAAGATAACCCTGCTTAAGATGCCGAAAGAAGAGAGGAAAAATGAGAGCATAAACAACAGAACAAACTTTATAGTCCGAAATCCAATATAATTCATTCGAATGAAAAAGTTGCAAATACATATACGTGTGTTGGTAAAATGAAATTTTGATGGTGAAGAGAAAACCATGAAAAAAAAAATAGGTGTTTCATTTCAAAGATTTTTACGTTGGCATATTCTAATGCTTCTCGATGGTTGCTAGCCACTTAATTCAGACTAAACCTGACTCTCACCTACACAGATACAAATACATCACCTTCCACTGCTACTTAACGACCCACAACGCAAAAATATTCCCATTTCATTCGTCAAATCTTAAACTTGTAAAAAGCATACAGTTTTTCTCTCCAACCGTAGCAAGTTAACTGAGAAAGGTGGTTGGCAATCATCGAATTATAACAAAACACAATCACGCAATATTGAACATTTCCACGATGTAACACCAGTTTTTCTCTTAAATTTCCTCTTGACCTTTAAGTGTCATTTCACCAACAATTAAGATCATCTCAAATCCAAAAAACACACATGTTTTTTTAAAAATTTCATATAATTTTTCTTGCTTTACTGTACTTTTTTTTTAATTTCGAAAATTGGTTTTTAAAAGGTGAATAATATACTATTGTGCGATGTAAAAAAATAAAAAATAAGCATTCTTTCTCACCTAACTCTCTATATCACATTTTCAATAAAGTCTGAATGAATATTATTTTACCGTCAACAGAAGTGACGACTTTCGTCGCAGATAAAAAGTGCCACATCATTATCATAGATACAAACATAACTAATTCATTGATTATGTTCATATAAAAAACCGTCACCAAAGCTGTAAACATACGTTTCTTCAGTTTTCAAGTGATCCAGACTAGCTGCGTGGTTTTTTGTGTATCTCACGTGTACAGGCAACATCAATGGAGCAAGAGGGCTGAATAATTTAACTATTATTCCTTTTCATATCTAGATAAAACTTTTTAAAAGATATTATCGAAGACCTCCCCCCAACAAGTTCTCAGTGGTGGGGGATCAATTTACAATATAAATCTATGCAAAATTGGTTCCTCACTCTGTGTCCAGTTGCAATCATGTTTTTTTTTCGATTCAGACCTTTAGATGATCCATCAAAGTGCGGGAGAAGTAACTTCCAATTTTCCGAATCGACCCTCTCCCACAACACGGTATGCCGTCATGAGACGCTGGTCACTTGACAGCTTTGATTGGGTGACTAACCAGACCTGTTTTAATAAATTATTTTGATTGAGATATCATTTGCATATCATTGTTTCTGGAATATTCCCTCTTGGTTCCTACCATTGTTCAAATGTACCAATAAATACTGCCATAAAATATGAGCAAAAAAAAAAAAAAAATATTCAGGTAATTATATCCAAATTGAGATCATAGTTGGTATTCCATTTTGGTATTATTGATGTGAATCTAATATTGTTGAAATACTCATTTTGCTAACATGTATGTTTACTAATGGATATGAGAGCTATATTTTATATTTTACTTATAATCAAAGACCAGAGAAAAAATCAATTTCATGAATGAAAGTATTTATCCATTAAATGAAACTGCCTCAATGTGCATCCCCATACAAAATTTACATTACGAATACGTATTAAACATCAAAATACACATTTATATATGTTATAAAAATGTATGAAACTTATCTGGAAAATTATAAGCTTATAAGTGCAGAAAATAATTACCGTGTACATTTCATTTATTTTTCCCAAAATTGCTCGATATATTTCACCTGATAACAAAAAAAAAAAAAAAAATTGCCCTATCAATTAATTTCTCGCCCAGATGATCTCAATCTATCTACGTAATTCTTGAAGGATTTATACTTGCAATATTTTTTAGTTTGAAATGATAAGCTATTCCAGTATTTTAAAATTCTTTGGGGTATAAAATTGATTTTTTGTAATGGACTTAGTTGGTGAATATCCCATCTTATATTACTTACTGAACAACAGGATTCCGTAATAAATAATAAAAATTCATAAAACCAACCAATATGAACGAAATTTAAATGAAAGAATAAGTTTTTTTCATTCTGATTCATTTAGTTGATGAATTATCATTGTGCAAAGATTCGTTCCGATT
>OY735213.1:44913828-45318828 GCA_963457665.1 Thysanoteuthis rhombus
GATTTAGATGGGAACATTTAAATTGGCATGAAAAGTTGTGTATCTCAAATTTTAGTATATCAGTATGTCAGTCAATCAGTCACAATTGCATCTAATCGAGACAAGTGGAAAAAGCTGCTGTGCTGTATACATATTTCAGTCTTGGTAATTTCAAACTATACAGAATTTGTTATCCTGATGTATTTTAACGAAATTTTGTGAACCATTGAAAATTTTTATCGAAGTCCAAAACTGGAGTTGACTTTATCCTTTTACCATAATCAAAACAAGAACCACAAGAACTATCTTCATCAAAATTGGGGGGAGGGTGATATGTAAATTTACATTAACGTATTTTGATTTGAACTCATGACTAAGTGAGTGAGTTCTGTTTGGATGCTTGTTGCAACCGATCTAATTAGCAAGATGCAGAACTCACAGAACTAGACGAGACTTGCAGTACGTGAATCCCTGGAAAGGACAGTAGACACCGTAGCCAGAATTAGGGCATTACTCTTTTAAGCACTTCATATGGAATATATTCCCACGTACATTACTGACAGAGCCTGAATATATGTGTATAAAAATACCTTCGCTTAAAAGAGAGTAAATTTTATTTCTTAGCGGGTAGGATGTCACCACATTTTGTACATGTTCACTTTCAAATGTTCAAAATCAGCAAATATATTGAAAAGTGTCAAGTTGTCTGGATCTTTGGTTTTTGGGAAATCTAATAAAAATAAATTTAAAGAAAATAAAGATTATAATTCTTTCTTCACTATTTCTACAGGCTGAGTGTTGAACACATTATAAATGCAACTTTCTATATTCTTGCAAAACTATTGTCTATAGCAGCGATTTTCAACCTTTTCATTTCACTGAACAGTGGGTCAGGTGAGGCAAAAAGCAATACGTGTATTATAGCCAACATTAACATTGCGTCACCACCGGTTTGCACACGTGTGTGACAGCATGAGAGAGTTTGTGCATATGTACATGTCTGTCTCTATGGGTGTGCATGTGTGTGTGTGCATGTGTGTGTGTGCGTATTTGTGTGCATAGTAACCGATATTTGACCTTGCGATAGCACGCAATATATTTGAAGGCTGCTATTTGATCTTCGACCTCGCAGTCGCACACTTGTCGGCCCTTGAATTTAGGCAAGGCATGTTCTGTCCATGCATGTCATTAATGGCGCCTGAAAATATTCAAGAATGCACTTAACACTTTTCGTGAGACAGAGCCATTAAGATTCCATTAACAAAAGGTATCCGGGATGGGTCATTTCGAAATAATTAAAGGACACGACTCCACCATGCTTTTAGACAGCGCCCGATTTTTTTGTCGAGGCGGGAGGGCGGACCCACCCAACCTTCAGCCTCGTCCTACCCCTTCAATCGAAGTGGGTGTGGCCTAATCTGATGAATACTGTGTCACACCGCTAGTCAGCAGAAAATTCTGTTTTTGGGGTCGGTCTAATGAATAGGACTTTGGTTCTTGCCCTAGAGTAAACTTTCTATTCTCACTTCTCACTCCATTGCGTCCCTGATAATTCCACAATAGGTCCTCTATTTTCGATATCAGCAAAAGTGTCTTAAAACCAAAGAAATATCTATGATACAACGCAGATAGTAAAATGGACATGACACACCATCAGTTTTAAAGGATAGATTTAAAAGGTAAACAAATTATTAATTCTATTACCAGAAGAATCTTGTTTATCATGGTTCCCTGAAGATTTTGAAAGTTTGTATGTATATTCGTTATTACTACATTTTGAAAGAAAAATCATTAAAAAATAATAGGAACTTTCCAGATATATATTGTTTCCAAAGTAAATATAATACGTCTGTGTCTACAAGAAATATCAGTGGGAGACCTGTGCTCGATTTTATGTATTTATTTGGGTATTGATCAAATACACTCCATATAAGTGGTGGTACTGCCAAAACGTATTCAAATGTCATTTTGGTGTTCATACTGGAAGTAGTGTTCTAGGGCCGTTGTTAAAGGGAAGATACGCCCACGGCACGCCTACGAATTTTTGTGGCATATATGTTGATTCATTTCAATTGCAGACCTGTAACTTCCAAAAACTGGATGACCCCATGAATCCCCCCCCCCCCCGAAAAAATGTACAACCAATGCATTCTCCCGATAGTTACATATTTAGCTGAAACAATGGACCTGTTGAAGAGAATGACCAGCAAACTGAGAAGCATGCAACGCATGCATGAAAGAATTACATGGAGATATCACAAAACAGCACAGTATATCAGGGATAGAATCTATTAAAAAACTTGAATGGCAATGGGCAGGCCATGTTGCAAGAATGAAAGACAACCGATGGACATCACGACTCACAAAATGGATCCCCAGAGATCGCATGAGGAACCGCTTCGGACAGAACACAAGATGGAAGATGAACTGAACAAATTCAGAAAATAATGGCTCAGCAACGCATATGATAAAGAATTGTGGCGGATCATGAAAAATGTCTATGTCCAGCAATGGAAGATAACTAATTGATGATGATGATAATGAAACCGTAGTCCTAAAAAGCAGAATATAGAACCAATGCATCCTCCCGAAAGTCACCTCTGGAACTGGAACATGGAACCTGACAGAAACACTGACTTGCAAACTGAGAAGCATGCAACGTGGACACGGAAAGATCATGTTTAACCACGCATGGAGAGATCTGAAGAATCCAAGATATCATAGAATCCATCAGAAAACTAAATGGCAATGGGCTGGTCATGTTGCAAGAATGGAAGACAACCGATGGGTATCATGACTAATAATATGGATCTGCAGAGATCACATGCGTAACCGAGGCCGGTAAAATACAAGATGGGGAGACAAACTAGACAAATTCAGTAAGTATTGGACCTATGACTCCCACGATAGAGAGGTGTGGTGAATCTTAGGGAAGGCCTATGTCCAACGACAGACGTTAAAAGATTGATGATAATGATGATGAACCTATATACATAGCATTATCCTGTGGTATGGCAACACTACGTCTGTATTTTCTAATTTCTCATCATTAATGCACTTTATATAAAATCAAACCATTAGAAACGACAAACAAATTTTAACGGCGGTCTCACATTAACAAAAGTATCATAAATTGGGATGTTTGTATTTAATTTTAGATGTTTCAAGTTTAATTGTCCCCAGTACGACATATTATACTTTCAACATTTCCCATATTACATTTCTAAAGCTAGACCTAGTCTCGCATAGGGCACAATTGTGGTGAGCCCTGTATTGACACAACTGACTAGCACTGAGATTCGTGGTAAGCTAGATTCGTATGACAAAATACCAGAACTCAAAAGCATTACTTATGATATCATTATATGTTAACTTCCCCCTTGATAATGAGCCCCCCACTTACAACAGCGTATCAACTGTAAATCCGAAGGTAAAACTTGTAGAAATGAAATAGTTGGTGAACTAAATGAGCACACCCATAAAGAATTAGTCAAAACATCTTTATCATGGAGGAGGGCAGTTATCCAGGGGGCTGCTGTCCAATGGGAACGATTGTTCCGTTGGTAGTTTTCCTGATAGCTTGGTAATATCATTAAAATACACCAGTAGTCCCTCTGAGAATATAAACACCACGTACGAGCCAGTGCTGAGTAATAAATCATCCGATAAAGGTCGCCTAAGGTGACATAAAACACCTTCCACGTTCAAGAGGGAAAACAGGAAAAAAAAAAAAGTTTACAGTCGAAGGGAAAGAAAAGAAAAATAACATCCTTTACGGAATAGGTTCAGAATGGTAGACATGAATCCTTAATAAGAAAAAAAAAAGCCGAGAAGGACCCCAATTACCTACGTTTCTTATGTTTGCTAAGGATGGAAACTGATGTGTTGAGACTTTTGTCATTGTCAAATCGTTTGTATTTCATTGCTTGTATATATCTACGCAGTTTCAACTTTGACCTACCTGTCGAAGCTATCGCAGGGGTGGCGAACATTCTGATAAACGAACGCCAGCGAATGTTAGTGTGCAATGAAAATTATGGGTCTGCAAAATTTATTCATAAATACGAAACTACCAAAATACAACTAATTACGCAACACACGGGATCTTATTAAATCTTCGCTTGAAAAGACCGATGACTGAAAGCAAGATGCATTTGCATTTATCGACTGGAAGTCAATCTTCCGCTAAACTAGGATTCCAACATGCCTGAAGATTAATCTCAGATTCCCAAACTGCATCTCATTTCGAATGCCCGTTACTTCCTACTCTCAGTAACGCTTCACTGTCAATGTATTCCATGAGTGTACGTGCTCAAGTTTCACAAATTTTCCCTAAATAATACTAACCATTGACAATCACATTGCTAACCAGGCATTCGTATTCAGGCTCTAATTGACCAGCATTAACCAAAGGAATGGAAAAAACGAAAACAAAAACAAAACAAAAAGAAAATCAAAATACCCCTGCCCCAAATGCAAACTGCATGTAAAAAGCAGTGCTGTTTACTCTACAACTTTTTTCACGCTAAATCGATCTCGAAATAGCGTAAGAAACATCAAAAGACGCTAAAACACGAACACTGATAGCCATTTTATGGTCATTTTATATAGCAAGACTTATCTAAAGTGGACAGGAAATAGCTAAAACTGTCCAACTTTTCTTAAATATAACGACAAAAAAAAGGGGCTGATATTAGCACTAGACGTTGGATTTTCGTCCAGCCAAAAAAAGAAAAAAGAAAACTGGCCAAGTTTAGCGTTAATAGGCCCTGACCCATTCCTTGGACTCAAACTCCTACCATTTCAGCCGAAGGCTCACAATAAATAAATGAATCAGTCACTTAATACAAACTGTTGTGAGATCTTTTAGCAGCATCCCATGTTGGGAATGATCAATCAAAAAAGGGGGATATATGAATGTTACCTCTCTCGCCTTTTCAAACAGTGATCACTGAAAAAATTCTTAAAAAAAAAAAAAACAACATACAGACACAAACCAAGAGATCAATTTAAGACAAACTTACATTGCGAATTGAGCCCTTCACTAAAAAATCTACAAAGGGGAGGGTAGAAATAACATTTTTTTAGGCAGAAAGAGTGAATGCTCAAACTTTCAGCCCTCTAGCCACATGGGTACTGACAGTGCGTGTGATACACGCATGGCAAGGAGCCAAAGCAGTTTAAAAATTAAGAGAAAGATTGACCGTTTTGGTTAAAGTAGACCACTACACCTACCTAGGACAACGAATCTCCATGGAATCCTCGAAAGACGAAGAAAAGCACGTTTGGTAGCAATTACTAGAATTGTCAGATTCAGAAAAAAACAAAAACAAAAAAACTTGAGCGCTGCTCGACACCAATCAAGGGAACAGTTTAGCAAAAACAAAATAAATATATAAATATAAAAAAAAACCCAAAAGAAATAAAAACATTTTCCCTAAAAATAATAAGGGTTGAATGCCCAATTTTTCAGCCCTCAAGCTCCATTGGAGCGGTTTTTATCCATGACACGTTAAAAAATATATAGATAAGTAGCAAACCAGCGAGACTGAATCTCTCAACTTCTCAAGATATCTTTTGACATTTTTAGTTGACAGTTTCTGATTATATAGATTAGATGAGAAGTTATGGTTAACAAGGTTACGATGGTGACCATCACTACTGTAGTCAGTTCAATCCTACCTGAGTGCCCTTCTAATGTTGCCTTGTATCAAACTTAGTCGTATATGCGCAGTAAGTCCTGGAGCAAAATATACTAGATATTTACTAACTTAAGCTTAGTATGCACAAAAGCCAGTCTAGTGGGCAACCCACTGAGGCTCGTAATTACAGCAGGAACCGTCGGTATCAGATGCTTCTCAACAAGTATTGCTCTCATTGCAAAAGGAGGGATTTCACGAAACTACTGAAATCTTAAGGGATTTCATAAAGTCATTGGGGATTTCACGACATCTTGAACACTTTCGAGTATTAATGATTGGATGGATCAATGATAAAAAAACAAAACATACTCGATAAAACCAACGAATCAGATGAAGTGTATGGACGTCCCCCGATATAACCCGGACGTAGGGTAGCGAGAAAGTCAACTGCGTAATTACAGATTCGTGATAACCAGGTTCGCCGATTCAGCTATGTTAGAGATAGATCTAGCTATTTTGGGTCAAGATCAATATTACCTATCTACCTATCTACCTATATACTTATCTATCTATCTATCTATCTATCTATCTATCTATCTACCCATCTTTTTTGTCTATTCGTCTATTTTCTCTGTATTATCTATCTGTTAATCTATTAATTTATTGATCTATCTATCTATCTATCTATCTATCTATCTATCTATCTCTTCACTTATTTCCCGCCCCCATCTCCACTTTATCCCTTACACCTTTAGCCAATGGTTTTCTGGTCTGTAAATAAATTGAGATGATTCAAATAATTAATCACCATTTGTTATATTTTGGTTGTAGTCGACAGGGCCGTCTTATTGCATGGGTACATTAAGCAGTTCCCCAGGGGCTCCACATTTTTAGGGACCCAAATAAGAAAAAACGCAGTTCATATCACTGATTTTCTTAGATTCAACTAAACTCATCATAAAACCAGACAATTTTTATTCCAATTTTTTATGCATCAGTTAGGCGTATATCAGATCTTACGATTTAGCCCCCGAATATCCATTTTGGTTATTGACTTCCCTCTGAACACTAATTCAATGTTGCTTCCAAAATTTCAACTCAATGATCATGCAAACGGTCAAATAAAAATAGCGTCGGCATTGATTTTTTGAAAGACAATTCTTCAAAACCAAGGGCCCTTGAAAAAATCCAAAAATAAAAACATTTAATCCGCCATTGTCTCTCATTCTGGAAAGGGCGACTTGAAAATAGCACAAACGTTATATTGAAGTGAAATCAGTTGATTGTGATCCGTACACTTTTAGCACGGAAGTTACAAGAAAAGAATGTTGACTTGAATTCAATCTATGTTTCTGTTTAGACGTTGTTGTTGTCTCTAAATGTCTTTCTCAAGGATAGAAGATGTTCAACATTTTGAATCAGACAAAATGTCATACTTTTCTGCAATCAATCAATCGTTACAAGTCTTGGTAAGAACTTCAAATAAATTAAAATATTCATGTCGATGAACTTAAAAGTATTGAAATATTAATGTTTACAGATAAATCCGGTGTCTACTGATTCATTCGTCATTGAAGTATTATAGAGCGTTTTTTTAACCTGTCAATGAAGTTAAAAAGCGGAAGGTGTATTCATTTGCCTCAGTTCGTTTGTTCTTTCAATTGTCGACGCAATATCTCCTGATATACTGAATGAATTTCAATGTAATTTTGTGGATGGTCGGGAAATAGGGTAAAAGAGGGATAGTAACATTTTGGTGCGGATTCAGGAATCTTTCTCCAGATTGAGAAATATTTTTTCGTTTTTTTCCCCAATTATATTTATGTACCCGCTCATAATTGTCCACATAATATCTTCAAGGGTTACCAATGAATTGCGATGAAAATCCGTAAAAGGTTGACAATAGACTATGGCAGAACTGAACTAATCTTTAATCGAATTCATGTGCAATTATCTCCTATACGTCGTAGCTATACACCCAGACCACATGATATTATCATTTCCCGATTGTCTGCATGATAGCCCCAAGATTTGTCAATGAATTTCTATGAAATTTTGAGAACTGGTTGACAATAGGCTACGAAATATCTGATTAAAATTTGGCATGGATCCAAAACCAATTATCCGTTGACAATGGCGTTGGCAGAAGTTGGTCCTCTCTGAACGATTTTTGTTTTGTAGTGAATATCATTCTCTGATTGCTTATGAGTAAACGTATTGATAATGACAATCGTCCTTTCACACTTTGCTTATGTGACCAGCAGATAAACATTTTGAAATTTACTTATACTATAATTGTATAACCGGTGAATTTCATATTTTCTTTCACTTAAATGAATGATCATATTCTTTCAGGATGAAAAAAACATGTAGATATAATTCAAAATATATTTACACTAATGCTAAACTAAATATTTTTGAAGTGAGTCATTTTTCGGGATTTACTATTTACTACATTCGAAGAAACAATGCGACGTCACTGGAAAAGCATAGAATTGGCTATAAAAAAATAACACGGTGACATAAGATCACGATACATAAGATGACATAACAAGACATACAATGGCATAATACTACATTACATGACGTGCTACGACATAAAATAATATAAGATGATAACAAATCACAAGAAATGATACAACACGACATGTATATAAAATGAGATGACATAACATGATAACGTATCGTTTCAATAACTCTGTGCAACGTAATTTTTATTCCTGGGTAGTGAGTGCTATTTTCATAATTGCTAATGTCAAGGATTATCATTATCATCATCATCAGTCTTTTAATGTCCGTCGTTGGATATAGACTTTCCCAAGGAGTCGCCACACTTCTCTATCATAGGCGTCGCTGAGCCAGTACTTTCTGAATTTGTCTAGTTCATCTCTCCATCTAGTACTGTACTGACTTCGGTTGCGTACATGGTCTCTAGGGATCCATGTTGTGAGTCATGATGTCCATCGGTTGTCTATCATTTTTGCAACATGGACTGCCCATGGCCATTTAAGTTTTCGAGTAGATTCTGTGATATCGTGGACTCCTGTTTTTTTCCCCGGATACATTTTTACCGTGTCGTGGTCTCTCTATGTGAGGTTGGGCATTCTTATTTCCTACACGAGTTGCATGCTTCTCAGTTTGCAGTTCTGTCTCTTGGTTCTCAGTACAAGGGTCATTCTCTTGGTTAGGTTCCATGTTTCAGCTCTTTAAGGAACTATCGAGAGTATGCATTGCTGATGATATTGGTCTTCAAGTCGGTTTTGCCGAGTTCCCATCAACCTTTGTCTTTGGGAAAGCCTCCAAGTTCATTCCCTAAACTGCCTGCGGCAGAATAGGTGAATTATAAAATATCAATGTTCCGATCGAAGTCTGAAAGGTACAATGTACTTTACAGACATAACCAATCAGATGTAATCAGCTTTTTATGAATGATGGTAAAAGAAACAATGTTGAATAGTGTTACATAAACAACAAAAAGACTGTAAATACTCAATCAAAATACAATCTATCTGAAACAATAACTGTTTAACAATTTTCGAATAACTCATCATCTCTAAAAATGTATGTACGTTTAGTAATTACAAATACAGTGAAAACGTCAAATACTGCTTCCTTTTCCCAGATCATTCCTCCCAGATATGAAGTTTAAAATGCTCGAAAACATGAAAATCTTAGAAAAAATGTCAAGTAAATACGGGGGTTACTGGAAAATTTAATCTCCCCATTCTCTAACCTCAGACTCGGTCAGCTGAGAAGTGTAGTGCCAAGAATTCTCTTGGAACATTCCATTCCGTTCATGTAAGACCAATTTCTATTCAAAGGTTTAATCTTCCCCTCACCTTAAGATGTCATGATATAGTCATAAGTGCTCAAAACCTTCTTCGATGGTATTTGGTCATCCTGTCGATACCTTTTCGATCATGAGGAACAATTCTGAGCCTCTTCGAGGTTTATAATTGCTATCCATATTCACGAACCTACAACTATTAAACCAACGCAGAACAGTTTTAAACCTCCAAGTCTTGTAGCGTTCACCCAAATCCTTCATTAGTATCATCAACAGCTTGAGCAGCAAGATGTTCTAATTTGAAAGTGCACTTGAAAATTAGCCTCACTTCCTGGATAGACACCATTTCTGATGAGGGCTGAATAATATTCCAATAATAACGGATTATATCGCCATTTACATTTAACCAGAAAACTATGTAATTAAATTAGTAAATCTCTCACCTTTAACATCATTTCCCTTGATGTATAAACACTACATTTCATGCGCAACCACTTGATAATTTCATTTTTCCTTAATTTAATGAAATTGTGCCAGTTTCAGCTCACATTGATTAAATGTGTCAAATCAGATTCCAATCATAATGTAGACGTCTTTGATACATGGAATGCATGGTTTGCCTCCGTCAGGTGTAACGGTTCACAGCGTTTTCACGATTATCCTTCTGTTGCTTACGGCCAACAGAAAGGAAAATGGATAGTTTCTGATTTAATTAATGTGAATATCCAATTAGGAAAATTAATCTGGAGTTGTCACGCTGTGGTAACAGTCCAGTGAAAAGACCTTAAACCCAGGTTAAACCTCTGATCCAACCAGGTCAGTAGACTTGAAAGAAAGACAGAACTGGCTTAAAATAGAATTGCAGAGAGTTCTATCATTCATTAGATTGATTCCGTGCTGGACGAGTTGATTGATTGAAGTTTGACAACATCAGTTGAGAAGAAGCCATTAAGTACCATTGAGAGCAAACATCCATGCAGTAATGTATTAGGTATGTGCAAAAGTTTCCAACGAGAAACCGGTTTTCATTACACGTTTTCAACAAGTATACACATGACTAATGCCACTCAATACTAGAATGGCAGTTCACAGTCGTGTGTCCTTCATTGAACGGCATGTACATAGAACGGGATATACAGTTTGGCTTAAGCCCGGCTTGAGCCCGACTTGAGCCCGATAGAGCATAGCCTGGAACTACCATAGAACAATCTTGTTGCTGCATTCCCATCCGACTTTCACAGACAGTCATCCATCTTGGCTATGATAACGCTTGACGTTCCTTAAACTTCTGATTATACGAGAACCGGTATACTGAACATGGTTAGTCAAATTGCCTACCTACTTAACTACACCTATCTGCCAACATCCATCCATACATACATACGTAGATACGAACAAACATATCTACATGTATACAAAAACATTATAAAGCTGTCTAACTATAAGTTGATTATCGACAAAAAAACGGTTGAAAGTGAGACTTGGTTGAAAATTTAATGGCAGTCGTCCTCTAAGCAAAAGAAGAAAATGCTTGATGGCCCAGAGGAATTGCTTCCAAGAATGCTTATAAAAAAAGCTTTTCACCAACGCCTGCCATCTTCAAATATTGATACTTCCAAACTAACAAACATTCTTTTTTTAAAATCAAGGAGCAAATAACATTATGATGATTGATTCTGTTGAAGTAATACGTTTGGAGACGATCTCGATTGTAAATTTCCACACACTTGCTCACTCAGGGTTAAAAACGGTGCACAGATAAGAGCAATCTAACAATTTAATTCATTCAAAGCACTCCTGTTTTTCTTTCGTTAATTTTTTTATTCTTTCTTTTTTTTCTTGTTTTTAACATCGACAGAGTGATTGTGTGAACAACTTTTCAATTCACGATTGGGTCTACTTCCTCTTCGTACCGAAAGCAGTCATTAATATTGGAGATTTATTTTTATCTGTTGTGCAGTTGTTAGACTATCGAAGCTTTTTGTCATCTTTTGAAGATTCTTTGTTTTCTGTAAACAGTTTAATTATGAATTTGATTTGTTTGAGAATTCATGCAACACTTGCATATTGTTTCCGGACAGTACTTTTATATTCTTACGTTTCCTGAATATTTTGTTTCTTTTATGAATGACAAGAAAGAAAAAAAGACGAGACAATCTCAACCTTCTCTTCAATAGGGGTGTTGGTCCAGTACCGACAACGTAGTCCCGATTGTGGATGGTAAAGTTTCATATCTTCGCCCACTAGGTTTTAAAAATTGCACAACCTAACTTGTATGCCGTTTTTCTTATCAACCTAGCAAACGCTTCACTTAACAATCGAGACCACCTTCCTTAAATGATTTTTGTCCGGGCAATGATTCGTAAGAAGTGGATACTAATACAAGGTTTTTGGGAGAAATGCTATTTGAAGCTCGACAAAAAGATTAGAAATCGACTTCGTAATTACTGGCCCTTACGATTACGGAATGTGGCATGAATGTGACACAAGTTCAACGTTAAGGGGTCCATATGCATTCGTGTGAGCAATGAAGAAAAGGACCTGTCTCTGTGAACAGTGTCACATAGACGTCAAGGACGACTCACAATTCTTCCCAATTAGTGCGTAGGTGTGGGGATACACACTGTATACTATTTGAAGCCATAGGATGAATTAAGGGTCGAACATATGCTAGATTAAGTGTTAAAACCTTGAATCAGCCTTAAATAAAGCTGATCTGGTTGATCAATCTATAGAAACCACCACATGACCAACAACTTTTGGCAGTATGTTGGGGATGATCATAAAAATTGGAAAAAGGGATGCTCAATGGATGAGTTACATATCTCTCCTTTTGTTGGGCAGCGATCATTAAAATACAAATTGTCAAAATAAATACGTGAATGCTACTGGACATAAACTAAGGGATTAATCTAGCATGAAATTACATTGCGAATCGAACCCCCTCCAGAAACCTATTCAGGGCAGGGCGTTAGAATGAAAAAAAAAAGTTTTTATATACAATGAGAATTTCATCCCTCTAGTGCGCGTGACATATAAATAGCCAGCCAACCAGCCAGACCAATTAGAAAACTGAGAAAACTTACATTGATCGTTCTGGTCACAGTTTAGGTTGACAATTTTTAATATCCTTGCTTACTTTAGACAAATCTTGAAAACTTCATTATTTTCAATGGGTGGGTAAATACATATTGCCACCTAATAATACCGACCTTCAAAAGGTGTTCCCAATGGAATACTAATTTGTCTTCATGGTAATTCATGATACCATTTGCAACTGCAGACAGTCCGCTTAGTAAAACGATACATCGTTTACATTAGAATGACAATCATTTTGGTCAACAACCGTGGGAAAATTCAGGTTTCTAGGTTCTTGGAGAAAATGTGCAAGTGCGTAATGTAAATGATATTGTTAACCTTCTCCGAATCGATATTAAGCATTCCAACGTTAAGGATCGATGTGAAGACAACTAGAGACAGATCAGAATTTAAACTGGTTAGTCACTCAATAGAAACCGTAACAGGACCAACATCCTTTGGCAATACTTACGAATCAACAGAGAGGAAATCATAGCTATACTCACCCCCAATAGATATCTTTTACTCCTCCATACCTTATTTTTATCCCCTAGAGCTCTGTAAATACCCGAATCTGCTTTATCAAGAACAGATATAATTGCTGCTAGGATCCGGTGTAGCTCCCAGTCTACTCTGGTTGACATCAGATGCAACCAGTCTACAAGACCCCTACCGACATGTCATGGACCAGTGTGGCAGGGCAAGGCCTAACACTCCATGATTCACACAACTAAAATTATACTGGCCATACATGCTAAGTCTTCGGTCCCAAATGTCCCAGTCACATTACTTGTTTTGGGTTGGGGTGATGTGCTCCAGAGGGGGAGTACCCAAACACTTCACCAGAAAACAACCGTCCCTGCTAGGTCATCGATCCCAATAGTTCTGGCAAAATCACTTCCCTTGGATGGGAGTGATATGCACCAACAGCAACAAACCAAACGAAAATCCTAAACCCTCACGGAGAGAACAACATTATACATTGGCACTTACAATGTCTGACCTCTCTCAGCAGACATGTACCTAAGTGATCGAAAAAATTGAAATAAAAAACATCAAAGGAACATAATCAGCATATACGAAATGAGAAGACGGCAAAGAACTAATCAGTCTAAAAAGCAAACATTTACTCTGAAGAAAAGTGACAGACTAGGAACATTTCGTAAACTATTTCGGACATAAAGTACAGAGCAAGAGAGGTGAAGGTCTTGCAAACTTCACAACAGCAGAATGGGTTCAAAATTATGAAAAACTTCTCGAATAAGACCCCCTTGGGTCTTGGAAGGGACTCAAACTTGAAACCGGAAATGAAATCGACTACATGCTAGCAGGAAAAAAGCGACACTGTCAAAGACATCGAGGTTCTAAATCAATTTAGCCAACAACAATAGGATGGTAATATGTTAAATTCAAATTAAAATCAACGTAGAACGCAAGGAAATGTTCCACACCAAACTGCAACCACTAAACGTATCAAAAGAGGTCACTTGATCTTTCAAACTTCATACTGAACCAGAAGAGAACGACACCAACAGCAACAAATTTAACAACAAAGTAACAGCCTCACTAAGAAAAGTTGCAACTATGTTTAAACCGAAGAGCTCACAAAAAATCCTTGATGAATCCAAGAATATCATCGAAAAACCCAGATATCTCAAAGCACGAATAACAAGAGATAAAATTGAAGCACCCCAAATAAATAAAACTATCCAAAAGGAATGGAGAGAAGACAGTTATCACCAAAACAATTTTCGGAAAATGTCGAAATTTCAAGTTATCAACAGAGTTGTCAATGCAGGACAGAAACAGATAACTACCATACCCGAGGAAAATGCAGACTTATAAACAGACAGAGACCGGATCGTCAAATGTGCCTAAGGAATCTACCAAAAACTCTACCCCGCCAAACATGGACCATAAAGCAAGGAACATGATCCACAAGATCCGAGTAATTAGTTCGAAAATATCCAGGATGTTACACAATGAGAGTTGAAACAAACCATCTTACAAATAGAGAAAGGAGTGGCCTCTAGACTAAATGAGATCTCCATCGACCAAACCAAAAAAGGTGTCAAAATCATTACTAGGAAACTAGCCATTCTAATTAACTTATGCTTCGAACAAAGTAAAGTTCCGGAATGTTGGTGCACTGCAGTCATAATGTTGTTATATGAAAAGAAAGCCCGAAAGACCTCATCAACTACAGAAAAAAATATACCTATTCAACAGCATGTACAAACTTTTCACAAAAGTTATCACAACTGAATCACCAAAAGGCTAGACGAAAACCACGGTAGTAAGCTTGCCTTAGAAGGTCATTGAGGTTTTCACTCTATAAGGTGTAGACCCCGCATACATCAGAGTAATGCAACATATATACAGTAACAATAAATCTCTCATTAGACTACATGAAGGCTTTGAGCCCGTTCTGCTCCAAAAAAGGGTAAGACAGGGCAATAGTAGCTCACCCAACCTCTTTACAGCCTGCTAAAAGATGATTTTCCAAAGATTTTCCTTGACTGAAAGAATAAAGGAATCAGCAAATACCAAAGCAACCTCAGATTTGCAAGCGATATGGTTTATTCGCGGAAAACCTTCGTGAAAAAAAGCAAAAAAGTAAGCTTCCGCATGAAATTCAGCAGAACAAACGTAATGCGCGACAATCATCTAGGAAATAAACACACAACGATCGAAACTGAAGACGCAGAACTGGACAAAGCAGGCCACTTCATCTACTAAGGACCACTAATTCCCATGAAATCCTCAAAAGATTAAGAAATTGTAAGAAGAATCACTCCAGGGTGTGAGCCTTCAGTACAGCAAGCTCAATTTTCAAGAACAAGGAAATCCCATTAGTCCTAAAAAGAAGGGTATACAACCAAGGTATTCTCCCTGTTGACACCTATGGAGCTGAAAAATGGAACCTAACCAAGAGATTGACCCACAAATTAAGATCAATACAATGCGCATATGAAAGAATCATGTTTGACCTCACATGGAGAGATCACAAGACAGCACAATCAATTGGATTCCGAGACATCATTGAATCCATTAGAAAACTGAAATGGCAATTGGGTGGTCATGTGATAAGAATGGCGGATAACCGATGAACATTACGACTTTAATCCTCAGAAATCGTATGTGCAACAAAGGCCAGTAAAACTAGACAACGTCTATGATGAAATATGGCAAACCCTGGGGAAAGTCTATATCCAATGACAGACAATAAAAGAATGATGATGATGATGATGATGATGATGATGATGATGATGATGATGATGAATTCGTTACTCACAGTGATCGCTAAAAAATGTCTGAATTAAAAAAAGAAAACAACAACAAAAAAGCATGAATGCCGTGGGCGCAAAGCACCGATCAATTTAGCACCAACTTACATTGCAAATCGATCCCCCAATCGAAAACCTTATCGGGTGTCGAATCATGAAGAAAAAAAGACAAAAACTTTTTCTGGACACATTAAAAAAGTAGAAGTTGGAAATTCAAGCCCTCGGTTCAATTGACGCGACCTATGGGCGTGATATATAATTGCAGGCCAGTCAGCCAGAATAACCCGAAAACTGAAAAACACCTATATAGACGATTTTGATGGCAGTTTTGGTTGAAGGTTCCTGAAAACATATCCATGCAGAAAGTAGAGCTTCAAGTCTTCTCTGTATACTTATGACGAACACTTTCAACACTCTTCTGTAGGCAGTTTGCAAAATTGTACGTGCGCATTGAATACGACATTGGAAATCAATATTTTCTCAATAAAAACTCAATGAGCAATTCAGAGGATTTGAAATCTTTTGTGTGCGCATTGATTACCTTTGTGCACCAGTTGCAGAACTTGCATGGCTCAGAAGGAACCTGCATATAATTCGGAATGAGATCCGTGTGCAAATACCATGTGTAGATCCGGGGCTCTTATTCCATCTGTTGAATATGCTCCCAACTGTTTAATCAGGAAGATTCAATCAATATATTTTATATTGCATTTCATACCTAGTTGATTCTTCTGCACACATACATAGTGAATCTGGGATGGGTTTTGCCGAGGGATCTTTTTAGGAGGGTTAGAAATCAGTCGGTGAAGTCATTCTCAATATTTGGTTGCTCTAGCATCTCTAGCATCGATCACCGTCACTGACTGACATAATGGAATGTTAGTTACGCGCCTTAGCTTGGGATTGCCAATTTTTATGTTGCCTTGCTCAATGGTGTCAATTTATGTTTCCCATCTGTTTTCAATTGTCTTGGTTGCATTTCGATACCAGAAATCATTTTGGAAAAAAATCGTATTTCAATTAATTCATATTAGTAAAACAAGTGACATCTTTTGTGAAATAAGTCATATTTCAATAGAATAAATATCGAAGATTGAAGTCAGATTTAATTTTTTTTTATTAATAAGTTATCTATTTCCTAGGTTATAGACGTGTATGTATATGTGGAATGTAGCTGCACAGTGTTTTAAGATGTTTTTTGTCTTAATTCCTTAATGTAAATTTGAAGAAAAAAAAAAGTTTGAAACACTGCAATAGTTCGATTTTCTCACAAGGGAAGAACTAGCACATCTATGATCTGATGTTCATACTTGTTATATGCTGTAAGTTGACGAACACCCATAATTTGCAGAATTATTTGAAATGAAAAATCTATCCTGACTTTTAGCAGATCAATTACCCGTTCGGATAATCTACTTAGAAAAATCGAGGACGTTGCTGATCGTCATCAGAAAGTCGATAAAAAAATGCAATTGATTTTTATAAATCGATTGCCATGTGTTAACAATATTTTTATTTGAACTTTTGCTATGAGAAATTTATTCATTACATGCACGATTTCGATTCCACCTTTTCATGTTGGTTTCCATTATGTAAAAACATTTCGGATAAAAAAGGAAAAAGAAATATTGACAGTTTTAGCAACAGGCTGCTCCTTCGAACCGGTAGCTGCGTAATAGATTCAGCCAATTGGATATTTACTTGAATAAGTTTAGTTTGCCATAATGCTGCTATATTAAAGGTACCTGTGGGGATCAAATTGGTTAGCAGTGGCTCGTTAGACTAGTTTGCTAGTCAGTGCCCCAAGGTAGTCACCCAGGTGGCTTATATCGGGAAAGAAAAAAAAATCCAAGCCTGGCTGCTGTTGGGTCAAACTCTACTCCAACTTATATTCCGACTGAAGACGATTGCTGCAATTTTTGTATTGTATTTATAACGAAGTATAAAAAAATGTTTTTTGGCATAAATGTATTCATTATAATGAGATAAGCCCTTTCATATCTGTCTGATACATTTTCATTAAAAATCTAGGGCTGGTAAAATTTGCTAAATCGATTAGACAGCCTCCCGGCTATCAGTTGGTCGTGAGTTCATATCATGTTGGGGGAATGTGTTCTTTAACATATCGGTTAACTCCGCCCATTTTGGTGATTATTGTCTTTATTGTTGTTACGGTAGGGAAACAAAGTCGTCAATAGAATTTGTACTGGAGTTTGACAAAAAATTGTTTTAAATCTTGTCCGTAGTGATAGAAGTTTCATAAGCTCCTTCAATGGGGCCATGAAATACCTGTATTTAATTATAAATTCGAAAGTAACAGGCCTGGTTAGTCACTTAAAAGAAACTGTCAGGTGACCAATATCTCTTGGCTGTGCTAAAAAATTTCCCATAATAAAATTTTCCACACAAGACCCCAAACTCCTTTTGGAGATGAGCTCTACAATTTTCTTCTAACATCGACGCCAGTTCTTTACTTCGACCCCACCAAGCCCCATTTTCAATTCCAACCCCTTTTTTCTACATTAGTCCCCACTTTTTAAATTAGTTCAACCTTTTTGAACATTAATTGAAGGTCTTTTTGAAATATTTTTTATTTTTTATTTTAGCCCCTTTTTTTCTAACGGTGTAAAAAGTGTTATTCAATCGATTTTAAGAACTAATTAAATTAAACTCTATTTTTCTATTTCTCTTTCGACCAACCAGTTAAAGTGATTATCTAATTCAGTTATAGTAATCTATTATAACATTTTCAACTAGATACTTTCAGTTTTATAAGACAACATTCTGTTTACATTTGATTCATCCAATATTTTTACAACACTATTGCTAGTTTGGTCAAGAAGATTTCAGATTTGTCCAAACTCTTTCGACGCTGTTCAGTCTGTTGGTCTTACTTATGTTATACAACGGAAATAAGAAAAAAGGGAAAAAAGTGTTAACCTTAAAAAGTATGATGTCATAAAAGGTGTTACATCATCAAGGGGTTTGATGCATTAAAAGGAAATCTACTTAGCTGTTATTGATATCATAATATAAAAAGCCCCAAATGGTCCCAAACACATAAAACAGCCATTTACGATTTTTTATTGAAATCATATCATTACATACTGCAATATTTTACAAGTATGAAAATCAATTGAATTAAAGAAAGACTACCTGCTCGACTACTCTTTCCTCCTCCTCCTGCTAATACTACCATGAGTGGTGGACGCATCGTTGAACTCGTGGTTCTTGTTTAGAAAGAACTAGCCTTTTGAAATGGGGAAAATAATATTTTATTAGAATGATATTTCTTATCGAAAATATCATCTACAGAACTCATCGAAATGATCAAATCTTTTGCTTGCAATGCGAAATCGCATAACAATATGAATCTAACCAAGGAATGATATCTGCTGTTGCTATCGCAAAGATCAAAACTAGGATAGGGACCCAGGGCATCAAAGCCCTGTTTCAGAGGAAGGAATCGGCTCAAGTTGCAAATGGAACGAGGATCGAGAAGAGTTGGGATGCCAGAACAGACCAACAAAAGATTAATCGAGAATAAGACAAAGGCGAACGGACTCACATAGGCTTACCTAAGGGATTTGCCCGAGCCGACTCCGCTAGTGTATGGTTGCGGCCCTATGCCTCAAAATAACATAGTAGCAGATCTGGTAGAGCCATTCAATAGAAACCGCCTTTTGACTGTAGGTTGTGTAGGGGTGAATTAGAAAAAGAAAGAGAAAGAGGTGATTATTAATAAGATACTTCTCCCACCTTTTGTTGGGCTGTGATCACCTGTAACGTCTGACCCCCACACTTAAGACGTGAATGCTACAACACACAAATGTATGGATCAATTAAAAAAAATCTTACATTGCAGATTGACTCCCTTTATTAAGGAGAGGGTGTTTAAAAAAAAATGGAAAGTGATATGATGTGTTGAGTAAGCGTAATACAGAGCTAGCTGGACCCATTGAAAGACTGTTGAAACGTATGATGACAGTTTTGTTTTCCAATATTATCAATCCCAAAGTTATAAATTGTTGGAAAACACGAAATCTCCATTCTTGTTGGGTTCTCTTGAAAGTAAACGGCGTGAAATAGATTAAATCGAAGCTCCTGACTCCATGAATGCTATAATTTCCCAGAAACCGCCATCGGATGTTATTATCTCGTAATCATATTTTCCCTGTAAGCCTTAAAATGAACTAAAGCACAGGTTTATTTCTGCCCCCCCCTAAAAACAGAGATACATACATAAGTTATATAGCTAGAATTCAAATATTACAGTCTTTTAATTTGTGTCCCGTTTTCAACATCGGGTGAGCGAATGTGTAAATCGTTAGGTGTAATGAATGCAAATCGTTTGTTGTTGTTGCTGTAGTTTAAAAAATCAATTGATCACCAGATTACTTTGGGGAAATAGTCCCGTAAGCCTTAGTTTGTTTTCTGGCTAACAGGAGTTATCACCATTTTACGTATGTAAGCTTGGACTTTATCATACCACCGACATGTTCGGGGCAAAAATATAAGTGGAATAACTAGAGCAGCAACATTACGAGTGCTTTAACTGTGAAGAACGAGTCGCCCACATACTTGGATTAAGATCGCTAAAGATATTATCAGCAAGAATTCTTCAGATTAAGGAAAAAATAAATGGAATTAAGACTTCAAAAAAAAAAAAAATACAGAAAAAAAAAAACGATGAAGATAGAATTAGAAAAATGTTTAAAAGAAGAGGAAGTCAGAAGCTGTTGGCATAACTGCCGAACAAAAATCGAGCTGGAATGAAAATAAAAAAAAAGAAAAGAAAAAGAAAAAAGGAAAAAGAGCGGGCCAGGCTGTTCTTCAAAGCGAACACTATTAACAACACGCACCTGCACGAGATATACGATCGATACGCGTGTTGCATTGGTTTCTCTTTCAATCGATTGCCTATTGTCAACTGGTGTAGGGTACGTGCACACCACCACGGCTACTGCTGCTGTTGCTGCTGTGGTGTGGGTACGTACAACACACCACCATCGCTACTGCTCCTGCCTCTGGTGCTGAGGTGATGGCCGCACCACAGTGGAATCTATAAGCCAATGTTGCAGGAATCGGAACTAGGTAATCCTCTCAATGTTAAAATCACCTAAGGATACTAAAACGCCCCAAATAATGAATAATATCTTTTATATACATGCATACCGATCCCAGCAAGTCTGGTGATGGATACATGTCAGAGAGAGAGGGGGGGAGATAGACAGACAGACAGACAGTCAGAGGGTGAGAGTCAGAGGGAGGGAGATTAGGCTTTTTGCGGAAAGAAACATGAAATATGATGCAAACAACAATAGACAGTAAATATTTATCCCTGAAATTTCTTTAGTTTTAGTGGTAACAAAGTCAGTAAAAGAACGAATTGTTGCTTCCCTATTATTGAATTGTTTAATACGAATAAAAATTTCAAAATCTTTGAATATATATATATATATATATATATATATATATATATATATATATATATATATATATATATATATATATATATATATTGGCTAGCAACGGCATTAGCCGACTTTTCCCGGATTTCACATACCACAAATTCCTCTTGTATCCGGCTTGGAATATATGAAAAAGATTTAGAGGTGACAAGCATGCAAAAATGGCGTCTCCCATGTCACCATTCTTGCTTACGTCATCTGATATCCCAAATTTGTCACCCATCTTGATACTAACTAGGCTCAACGTTGTTTAGCTTCAGTGAACATACGGAAACCGGTATGTCCAACATGATTTGGTCGTAAATCTAACGATACTCTGTTGGAGAAATTTCAGATGATTATAAATGAGGTTGCAAGACATCATATCCCAATTCTCTAAGCTTAGACACAGTCAGCTGGAGGGTGTAAAAACTGTCATGGAACATTATATTCAATTCATGCGAAGACCATTTTCCAGACTTTTTAACATTTCTTACTGTCTTGGTATGACAGGATATGTTCAGTGTTGAATTGTTCAATTCTCCATAACTGATTTGAACAGGTTTCATAGATAATTGACTACAGCTGTTGATAACCCTTCATGATTAAGAACGCCTTCGAGACTCTTCTGATGTGTATTATTGGTATATACCGATTTCTAGACGTTAACCTGTAGAACTACCTTGGACAGTTTGCACTGTTGTATTGTTCAGTAGTATTATTGTCTCCAAATCTTTAAATTTGTAAAGTTAATCTAATCTCTTGGTTGAAGACCATGGCTATTAAGAGCTCAAATCTACAATGGTAACGAATTATATCTGTTTTTACATCAAATCTGTAAAAAATACAATTTCAGTAGGGATTTTTTTCCACTTTCAGGACTATTAACTGTGCTATGAACAGATTGATATTTATAAATACATATATGGTTTATAAAATGTTCTGTAACTGTGAGAATGCAAGGAAGAAAGTTTTCCCCCATTGTTGATTATATCTAATCACAGTGCTGAATACATATTAAAGCAAATGAAGCAATTGGTAGATGAAATAAATTCTGCAAAGATATATCTACCCGGTGCATGTCAACAGTTCGCAACTGGCAATACGTTTTGCTCTTGTAACAAGACTAAACATATTGTTGGTTGCTGGACATACATCGGTATTATCCTTGTAAATGTCACTCTCTCTCTCAATCTCTCTCTCTTTATATATGTGTGTGTATTAAGAAGTGGATATATATCTATACATATATATATATATATATATATATCCGACAAAAATGATCATGAATTGCCTTATATTATATACAGACTAAAGATAGCGTAAATATGATGAACAACTGAAGAAAATGGAGGTGCAGCAGGAATCGAACCTGCCACCAATATATATATATATATATATATATATATATATATACACGCACGCACGCACGCACACACTCACGCACACTCTCCCCATATATATATATATATATATATATATATATATATATATATATAGAGAGAGAGAGAGAGAGAGAGAGAGAAATATAAAAGATAGATACGGATATAGATAACACTATATACGATAAATTTTAAAAAAATAAATTTTCAGGCGAAATATTCAGTAAACGCTAAATTTGTTGAATAGATTTTTACTGTTTTACCCTCTAGATATCCAGGTTAACACACGTACTCTTCCCGATGTGTGTCTCTCCTGTTGCTGATACAAAAATAAACACCTGGATCCTACATAATAAGTGTTACTCCTATTGGAAAACATTGGCTGCCATTACATTCAAAAAGCACCCCTGAAAGAGGCCTCACAATAGATCGGCTGGAACATTGTGTGAACAGTAAAAACTACATGGAGTAATTAAACCGATAGATAAAAAAAAACTTTGTATATATTAATGGACTTTTACAAAGATACAAACAGTAGCTTCTCAGATGTTTCAATTTTTGTTTGATGTGTTGATTTTGAAAAGTAGACAGAAAACGTTCTATACAAGTTGGAAACTTTGCGACTTAATTTTCAAATTAAAAATAAATTCAATGAACAGAATTTGCATTCAATAGTGAGCAGCGATTTTTGAAAACCTGACGACTGGCTGAGTCTTATTTCGTCTGCTTCTTTAAATTCGCCGTTATTTAATAAGTCGTCTCTGCTAATAGCATAGAAAGAAAAGCAAAGCTGAAAACCATTTCCTTGCATAAAAGAGAGAAATTATTTAGTTGTTAGACCGCTGTCTCGTCACAAAGAGTATTACACACAACATATACATGTGTAAACACACTCTTTTTGTGCCACCACCTGACTCTGCCAGTCAATATATATATATATATATAAATATATGAGTGTGTGTGTGGTACAAATCAGGCTAGCTGTATAACATGATATAATAATATATCAATAATATAAAGCCACTTCTGAAATGTAATGGATTTATTTCATAGAGTGCTCGATACATACAACTTTTTAATCTAGAAGTCAAGTTGTTTTAGAGTAGAGCTGGAAATAAATAGTAAAATGTGGATTCACTACACAAACTAGCTTATGTTTCTGCCCTCTTTGAGCCTCATCAGTCGAATGATGAGGCCTGATGAGGTCCAAAGAGGGCAGAAACATTAACTAGTTTGTGTAACGAATCCACATTCTGCTATATATGTATATATATATATATGTGTGTGTGTGTGTGTGTGTGTGTGTGTGTATCTTACACCATTTCTGCATTCCGTTAGTCTGTTGTTTTCTTAAATAAGAATTTCTACATCCACAAAACTCACACCGAATGCCATATACACTTTTGAAAAACAAACCATACTATATCTACAAAAATATCATCAATGGCATCGTAAAACAAATAAAGCTATATCTAAGAAAAAAGAAACTGATAATATAATATGGATTATCCAAAAAGAAAAATATTAGCATCACAATTCATCAGGAATAAAATAGCTAATAATGGGCAGTGAGTAACCGAGCGGTTCACGGCACATACAATGAGATCATCCCGCTGAGTTTGAACTTAGACTGAAGCATTTTACGATCACCACTATCATCATCAGCTTCTTCAGCGAATCATCATCATCATCAGCAGCAGCAGCGGCAGCAGTAGCAGCAGCGAATCTTGAGGGGAAATGTTAAGCCTCTTTCCTCAAGATTTACCTGACCCCTCCATCATGGGCGTCGCTGGGCAATTTCTTGGTGAACCTGTCCACTTCGTAACGCCATCTTATTTTCACAGTTTTGCATATGATCCTTGGGGACACAGATAATGAGTCATGATATCAAGCAAGTTGTTTGACATCCTTGGAACATAACCAGCCCATTGCCATTAAGGTTTTCTCATTGGTACTTTTCTTCTGGTCATTGTCTTTCGGTGGTGACAATTTCTTGGAAACGTTGGAGGCACCAAAACCCCTGATTCTTTGCAGATTGAGTTTTTGTGGTCAATCATTGATGTAGTTCTAGATCAACTGCCGTTCCCCCCTGGATAATAATCCCCGAATAATTGCCCCTTGATACTTACATAACAACTGTAAGGCCAATTAAAAGTTTGTGTAATTGAGTAATTGGCTGCGTAAATGATAAAATCTATGGGGGAATTGTCCAGGTGATAATTTATCAAGAGCTATTTATCTGGATGGTAGTAATTCAGAGGGCAGTTGTCCTGTGGGGAACAATTGGTTAAGGGGTAGCTGTCCTGATACCAGTAGCCATAATCATAATTGAAAGAAGAGCGTTCACTTTCTCGGCTGGGCACTTCTCGTTCACTTTTATTGGTTTTCTTTTAGTGCTCTTGCAGTACCGGTACTATACCAACAACAACAGATTGTTTAATATTTCGTCAGAAATAACAAAACTACATAACAATTTCAACAAAATTATAACGTTCTGCAGCTCTCTTTGTTACCATCAGCTCGTGAACAGTCACTTCTGGCATCTAGACTTTTTCATATGACATCCTCCTATTATGACGTCATGAACTCTCTCAATCATCATCATCATCATCATCATCATCATCATCATCATCATCATTCTTTTCAAGTTTTTCGTTTGACATACAGCTAGCTTCCCAAGGATTTGCCACACCTCTCTTTTAATAGGCATTGTCGGGTCAATGCTTCGTGAATTTGTCTATTTCGTCTCTCAATCTTGTACTCTGTAGGTCAAGGTTGTGCATGTGATCTCTGGGGATCAATTTTTTGAGTCATGATGTCTATCGATTGTCTGCCATCTTTGCAACATAATCAGCCCATTACCATTTGAGTTTTTAATGGATTCTATGATGTCTCGGACTCCTATTTTCTCTCTGATATACTGTGCTGTCTTGTGATATCTCCGTGTGAGGTTGAGCATGATTCTTTAATGTGAACGTTGCATACTTCTCATTTTGAGGGTTAGTCTCATGGTTAGGTTCCGTTATTCAGCTCCATAGGTGACTATGGAGAGGATGCATCAGTTGGCTTTCTTATAAGGACTAATGGGGTCTTGTTTTTCTCTTTAGGTTGAGCATCCTCAGTTTAAAGCTTGCCAATTCTCTCTTTTGATGCTTTCAAGCTTTATCAAATTTTGTTCAGAAAGAAAGTAAATTTACTTTCCATAGACTTACCAACGTACGTTGAAGGTAATAATTGATGTTTATTTTATAAAGATGATAATTAGTTGAACTGCTGTAACCACAAATGGAGGTGAGAGTTTTCGCGTCTTCGTTTTTTCTTATATATACGGGTGTTTGTTTCTTTGTGTGTTTTTCGTGTATTCCAGCGCTCCTGGCCATAATATTTTGTCCATAGACTTGCAAATTGAGACCGGTGATTCACTAAGATCTTTTAAAGTTACAGGAAAAAAGCTTTTGTGACCGTTTTAGGCCTTTATTTGATGACATCAATATTCTGGAGAATGTTAACATACATTGTTAAATACATTAACAAACTTGGTCTATCATTTTGGGGGTCATTTTTTCTAGTTTCCTTATAAACATTTCATTAATTTCATCAAAGTTTTTCCTCCTAAACCATCCAAAGTTGGTTGCTCAAGATTTTTTATCAAGAAAATGTGATAATGGTATTCAAAGAGCAAGTAGCATCATTTTTGTATTATAATTTCATATTCATTTTCAAACAGTGTCTTTTTTTTAACTAGCATAATCATAAATACATTATGGAGAATCTGGATATTTCTAAATGTCTTTTTCTTCTGTTTTTCAAAACTTTTAGATGGTACTGAAAACATCAGTGATGTTATAAAGAGAATACAGTCGGGGCATATTAATTTAATCTTTCAGCATAACTTAAAATTTTGTTGTTGTTTTGGAGTATTATCTGAAATGCCAAGGAACAGTATCAAAAATAAATAGCAATAACCTTGAACTGATAAAATGTCTTCTTTGAATCCCGAGAGATGACTTTATTATCGTGAATAAGAAAGAAAAAGGAAAGAGAAAAAGAAACATTGATACCTTGACGCCATGTTGCGAGTTCTCGGTATTTTTTTAGTTGTGACAGATATCATTGTCTAATACCTACTATCGTGTTTTGACTTTATTTTCGTCTGTCATAACAATGACGATGACCTCAGCAAAAACCAGGGACGTCATGACGGCTCAAATAAGAGTTACACGCGCTAAAACTGATGACGAACTCAGGCCGACTCGATTTATTACAGGAACTACTAATTAAGGAATTGAAATGGAACATGTATTTTCTGGAATGATATTGTATAGAGGAATGAATTCTGTTTTGTTTACCTTTTGGATTTTGATAAAGCCAGGGAGTTTGACCCTAGCGCAGCCAAGTTTGTCCGAGTCATCATAACCCAATCCAACTGAATTTCCGTCCAATACATTTTATGATTCGAGATACAGGTTTGATTTGTGTCGCCGCTCAGAAGAGTAATGTAATTATCTTCCAAGTGTGTCGCTTATTTGTTTCCAAATACGGAAAAACATGTTTTTTAAAACCACGAACGTATTATTGCAAGTTTTATGCCTTTTCTTTTTCTTTTGCCTCAGACTCGCCAGTTTGATGCTTTTATCACTAGATATAGTGTAGTTCCCACCTTCTTAGTGATACATGAAAGGAAAAAAAATAAGCAATCCGTATACGTAAGCTGATAGAGATTCGTATATTGACTATTGAAATGTGTTCTTCGAATACATTCCATGTTTCATGATACATCGAATTACAGTACATGACTCCTCATTAGTTATAAATAATTGAGAACTAGCGAGCCATATGAGTCAAATATATTTCTCGGTGTGCCGTCATAAAATATATTCAGAGAACGGCTGGTGTAGAAGATGTATAAGTTTACTTGAAGGAGATAGAATGATGGAATAAGCATGTCTTTCCACAAGATTTCTTCATGCGTTATCATGAAAGAACAGCCTATTGTTACAAAGTGCGGTGGGTAGTGTTATGATGTGTGGTTGTTTGTTCCAGGTAGATTCTCACCCATTTGACGTGGTAGGGTAGATGAAGCCGTCTCGGGGAGTTGCTCCGATGTTGTTCGTTTGACAGAGGAGTGGAGAGCTTTTCGCTACGTTTCAATCTATGCACAGCACGTGCAATAAATTTAATATATTCTTTCTTCTTATTCGAGTCGACTCTTATTTTACGCCGGATAACAATAGAGAGAGAGAGAGAGAGAGAGAGAGAGAGAGAGAGAGAGAGAGAGAGACTTCCACTCTATTCTATTGAATTCTAATTAAACAATCCTACATTCCAATCTGAATGTTTAGAATCGAAATCAATTTTCATATCAATCGTCTTTCAACTAGTGAATTAAAATCACTTAACCGACATTTGATGGCTTCAAAAATATGATTTTTTGCGATAACCCGGAATCTGATAATATTCATAGTTCTCAATCGACGATTGCCTGTCACAGAACACCTCGCCAATCTTCCAACAACGCCCCAAACTTTGTTTCCACAAGGTATTCAAACTGTGACGCTATTACAGTGGTTATGAATCTAAGACATAGGCCTATGAGACCCCGCTGGGCAAACTTGACGATGGGTAAACAGCTTTTATCTGCTGTGCCTGGGCACTTAGTAAAGAGGGGATGTTGTGCCAACGTTCCGTCCCATCTCTCTCAAGACTATGCCGGAGGATTCCAAAGAGAAAAAGCTTTCAGTACGCTTTAGGATGAGCATGGCTATAGGAAATGCTTCCTCAGCTGTTGACGGCAACTGGTATTCCTAGATAGCCATTCATCTAGATTCTGACCAGGTTTGACGTTGCCTAACCCCGGTGACCGTAGGAGAACCGGTATATCCTTCGCAATTCGGCCGTAAATGTAACATAAACCCGTCTGGCCTAATACGTAAGTGGCTATTAAAGTTTTAAAGCGATTACTGCCAACTCTATCAGCAAGAATGACTGATGATAAGATAAATCGGTCTGTCGGCCGATTGGTCAGTCAGGCGGTCTGCTGGTTGGTCCCAGTCATTTTAAACCGCAGAAATTTGGAAGTTGACAGAGGTGTGATATCATCAAAAAGTGTGACCCCAACAAAAGGCACGAATGCATTGAAAGAGCACTTTCGATCCATTTTTTTACCAGCTGCTAAAGGTATCATAATAGAAGGTCTGAGACTTGCATTTTCGTATTAAAAACAGACAAAAAATGGCTTAAAAAAACGCCAAAATGTCACTTTACAATTCTTATTGAAGATAATACCTGCAGAATATTTCCATTGAGCAATATTCGAAGTATGTAAATCAATCAACTTAAAAGAATACTTGCTATTCTTCCTTCTGCTCATCACCCTACTCCCCCCTTCACCTTTTCTGATACCATCACTATAGATGGTGGACGCACAGTTGAACTTATGGGTCTTGTTTTCTGTACTTCTGTTACTTCTTACCAAAGGGTTACGGAAATGATACGTTTTAAATGAAGACTAAAAGAGCGATGAAAGAG
This sequence comes from Thysanoteuthis rhombus, assembly GCA_963457665.1. Classification (NCBI taxonomy): domain Eukaryota; kingdom Metazoa; phylum Mollusca; class Cephalopoda; order Oegopsida; family Thysanoteuthidae; genus Thysanoteuthis; species Thysanoteuthis major. Next base: position 44,942,962 of record OY735213.1, read on the forward strand.
TTGAAATGACTTACAAGAAATAAAATCATGTTATCAAATGCATCTTCTTGAGATGTAACTCTGAGATAAGGTATAAACGGAATCTTCCTGGTTGTATGAAAGACTAAACGATTTGGATAAAACGCACTAATGATTCCGATGCCATCAGGATTCCCAAAGAGAAATTATCAGACATTTTCTCTTTTGCATTCAAGTAATTGTTAAGATTTAGATGTAAAAACAGAAAGGAGCGTTAACAATGGTCGAAACGTCCGATGGGATAATTCGGAACAGGCATGGATTTCAGACCATAGATGCGATGCATTAGTTCTTTTTTTGTGTAAAGATCTAGCAAGGCTCTATTTACAACTTAATTTTCAAGTTTATATTAAATATTCCACCAAAAACAGCTCAAAACACTAAGAAATATGTAGATTCTCCCGATGTAGATCTAGTAAACACATTACATATTATCGAATGTGATTTTAATCTTTAACATTTATTATATTAGAATAAAATTGATTTATCAATAATATGATTTATTTCTTTACTATTAATCAAATAAAACTATTCCATTTCATCAAACTCATCTCTAGCGACAAGACTCAACCAAAAACATGTTGATTTATGAAAATCTAAATTGGCAACGTTGAGGTAGGGATGTGACTCATATTCCGGTATAAACAGACGTAACTCGCATTTCGACATGTCAGCGAGTGACGGCAGTCGAAGCTAGAGATGCTAGTGCATCTAAAAAACATGAATGAACGGCAATATTTGATCTGGTTCGTGACTACATTTGATAGCAACAGACCTTGATGTTTGAAAACTTCGCAATCTTTATACGACTGCCCACGATTTCAACATTTGTATTCTTAAAATGCATTTGATCATCATCATCTCAGGTCAAAAACGTTGTCTAGTTATAAAACAGTTCAAACACTGATGCAGAGCTGAATTCATATTATCGAAGACGAAAGTATAAAAAAACACAGTGTAAATGTAGTATTGTTGCAAATTTCTCCAGTTTTTTTCTTCTATCTTCATATGCGCCGAGACATCTCGATAAGACGCTTTTGGTCGGCCCGTCCGTTCTGATTACGTTAATCAATAAAAAAAGAAGAAGGAAGGAAGAGATGTAACTTCATTAAAAAAGTTATTTGTCAGCTGCTATAATGTCATAATTGAATAACGGGGTCCGCTTTTTTGTATTTAAAAAGGCAATAAAGGCCCCAAAACTCTAAGAATGGCAATTTGCGATTTGTATTCGAAAAAAATTACCCGCAGAATATTTATGTATCTTGAATATTATAATCACTTACCCAGAGGAAAACAATTTGCTTTTCTTCCCCCCCCTCTCCTGCAACTACTACGACATTGGATGATGGCTGCGTCGTTGAATTTGTGGTTCTTTTCATTATCAGATGAAGTGCACTCTAAAACATGGAGCCTAACTAAACGATTGACCCTCAAACTTGGAACCATTCAACGTGCACAAGAGAGAATTATGCTCAACATCACACGCAGGGATCATAAGAAAGCACAGTACATCAGAGTAAAAAGCTGGAGTCTAAGATACCATGGATATCATTTGAAAACTAAAATGGTAATGGACTGGCCATGTGGCAAGAATATTCAACAACTGCTGAACATCACAATTTAACGCATTGATCCTCAATCATCATATGCATAAATGTGTCTGGCAAAATAAGAGATGGCATGATGAACTACCCAAATTCAGAAAGTACTGTATCCGCGTCGCCCATGATAGAGAGGTTTTGGAAATCTTGTGGCTGATGATGATGCTAATGCCCATTCACTTCACCTTAATGTCTAGGTTGTTTCCATTTCAATTGAACGCTTGAAAAACATTCAATTTTATTTTAAAACTACTTCATTAAAGCCATTTTGTAGCGGGGTCTTTGAGAACGAAACTTGTGGGATTCCAAATGTCAAATCTTGAAATTTTAATTGAATTGAAGTAATTATATACAGTCATTTGATTACCTCTCTTTAGAATATAAGACAAAGCCGAATCATTATCCAGTAGAGAGCTGTTCGACACCACGCTGTAAATGAGTGCTGAATGAAGATTAATGATTCGTTTCTTATTGAAATTCACTGTGGAATCTCGTTTATCAAAAGGCGCCACCCATTCAGATTACAGACGACTATTTCCTGTTGGCGCTTTTGCATTCATTTAATGCGACAAACGTGTCCAGGGGGCGGAATGCTCACCGACACGGAAGAACAGAATCGGCGGACTGGGTTCGACTTTAGAGCGATGCTGCTTACGTTCCTTTTCCACTATTGCCCTTGAGAAAAATGTGAATTCAATTTTCCAGTCATCTATGGTAGATAGCTGGCTAGTTGAAGAGTTTTAGTCCTGTAATGTAGTCCAAAAAAGTAAAACAGTCTCTGGTGGTATAATAAGGCGTGCAACTAAAGAGGCTGACTATCATTGGTTGGTTATCAGCCCCAAAAGCAGATCACCTTTCAAGCAATTCCTGAAAATAAGATATCACGCCAGTTGTGACATTTCATTTCACCTCTTGAAAACATTGTCCCTGTGTAATGACCGAACTTCTCTCTAAACTGTACGCATGTGCGTACGAATACATGATTTGCAACTTGCACACAAAAGGAGATTAATGTGCTCATGAATGCATAGATTTGAAATCCATAGATAACTCACTGAGTTTTTGCTGAAAAAAATACTGACTTACTATGTTGTATTCAACAGTACGCACGTACTTTTGTCATGGGAAAAAGATTTGCACGACATAAGCTTTTTTACTCACACTGACGATAGAAGATTAGAGGGAACATTTGTAATGACCGTGACACTCATGAAAAAAACAAAAACAAACAAAACATTCCATTCATAGGTTGCTATAAAGATCTCTGAGCAGTAACTCACATCATCTATACGTTTGTCAACCAACACTGCAAAAAGAAAAAAGAAGAAAAATTACTGTATACCAAGATTTATAACCCTTTTCAACAGATAACCCGCAACACAAATTTGTAGTATTATATTATATGCACCTGGATTTTTTACTTCAATGTTTTTGAGGCAAAACATTGAATGTACATGGTGGGATACACTAGAAGACAGGTAAGATGGTCGTTGTTACGTTTCATAGAGCTTGCATTCTCTGTTGGAATTAGAATCAGAGAACTATTTAAATGCAAATTAATCATATTAAATCTACTGGGAATTTATTTTACAATTCAATTAAAGAGGAAAATATGTCTGGTTAGTCATTCGATAGAAACCGCCCGGCAACCAATATATTTAGGCAACATGCTGCCTTTAGGGTAATCAATTAGGAATACTATGTTAAATTGGGTGATCAATGAATAAGTCACCTGTCTCGCTTTTTGTTGGGCTGTGGTCACTAAGAAATTCTGAATTCTTTTGAATATAGCGGGCCCAAACTAAGGGACCAAATTAGTATAAACTTACATCGCAAACCGCCCTGTATTTATAAATATTTTGGGGGAAATTCCGAATAAAAAAAATCATCTCTTATGCTACGTAGGTGCGACTTAATACGTACTGCATACTATGTAAATACACAGGTTCTTAGATAGCTAGCCAGATGGAAAAAAAAAACTGAAAAAAACCTATATTGACAGTTTTTTGTTTTGTGACAGTTTTGGTTGACAGCTTTTAATGAAGAAAATGATATTATCTTGAAAATAAGCCGTTGGATCCTACAAAGCAACAGACAAACGTGAATTTTTGTTCATGGGGGAGTATAGTATGATAAGTCCAATGCTCTTGAGGAATTGCATTACTGTAAATATAGCATAAAATTCCATGCTGAATCGCCAAGAATCTATACGTACAGAGTTCTACTCGTATCTTGCAGATATCGGTGCAAATTAATTTCTTTAATAGTTACAGAGAGAGAGAGAGAGAGAGAGAGGGGGAAGGAGGGAGAGATTAAAGAGAGAGAGAGAGAGAGAGAGATAGAGAGAGAGAGGGGGGAAGCAGGGAGAGATTAAAGAGAGAGAGAGGGAAGCAGGGAGAGATTAAAGAGAGAGAGAGAGAGAGAGGGAAGCAGGGAGAGATTAAAGAGAGAGAGAGAGAGGGAAGCAGGGAGAGATTAAAGAGAGAGAGAGAGTGATAGAGAGAGGGGGGAAGGAGGGAGAGATTAAAGAGAGAGAGAAGTAAAGAGAGAAAAAAAGAAAGACTCAAACGCGCACACTCAAGCACCTAGACATACACAGGCACATTCATAAACACAGAGACACATGCATATGCATGCACACACACAAACACGCAAAGAGATTCACACGCGTGGGTGCAGACACACGCAGAAAGAATCAAACGCACACTCAGGCAGAACCCGCAGGCAAACACATAAACACATGTGCACGTGTACACAGAGAAAAATATAAACACACATACGCACACACACATTCATGCGGGTATGCACCCACGTACAGAAACACATAGACATAAAGACACCGAAAAACTAACAGAGAGAGAGAGAGAGAGAGAGAGAGAGAGAGAGAGAGAGAGAGAGGGAAAGAGTACTACACGCACACCAGGTGATATCCCAAATTACCAGGAATTCGATGAGCACACGTGAACTGGAAGTAGTACAGAAATTTATCCTCAGCTTTAGCGAGCAGCACCCTTTCTGAATCAGTGTGCAAACAGCAGACAATGTTCTGATAATTAGTCCGAATTAAATATAAAATGATATTGAAAAATGCTGACAAAGGGAAAAAAACGCGTCCAGAGTTTCTTGTATTAACGTTCAAAACGCCATAGTTTTAAAGCTAAGTAACATAATCCGTTAATTTTTTTAGATAAAGCTAAAACCATCAATCTAAAGATACGGATACTTTTACCAGACAAAAGTAAAAAGCAAAACACTTCAAACGCGTTTAACTATACCCGTATGAATGGGAATTTTGACTGCTTTGCAAACACCATCCAACGGATCTGAATTGCTCCCAAGATGAACTGGTTTTGAAGAATATAGTGGACACTTGACTCGATTTCGCCATTCTTGGCAAATTGTACCTAGTGGTTCTGACACCCTAATTATGGTGGATTGGCTACAATTGGTTCTTCCAACCGGAGTATATGTTTATTTTGCTTTTGTTTTCTTTTGAATTCATTCGAAGAAAGCGTGTTCCATACATACTTTTCCGCTGAAAGAAGTTTTATACTCTTATTCAAAGAATTATGACTTGCGACGAATGACAACTACTATCTGTTAACAATGCACATCTCAAAGTCGAGGGTATATCAGCATGTGGTGAGCCAGCCTGGAGCATTTTGATCTGATGTGTTGAATGCCGTAGCTATGTGCAAGATAACACATATTCAAGCGATTTTGATAAAAGCCAGAAGCAAGGATACTAGGCGAGATTATTCCTGAAATGCATGGCTTGTAGAGTGATTGCGTCCAGTTGCGATGTCAACATATCGGCAGTGGTCCAAAGAGGGAAAAATCACCAACTGCCCACAGAAGATTGGGCAGCCAAGACTTATTGATGTGAGAAGTATGCAGAGACCTTCCCGCCAAGTACGAGCTTACAAAAATGAACAGAATGGCACAATTTGCCATTTCAATCCGGGACAAGGGAGGAATTCGCAACAACACAATGTACATCGGCCCTTGATATTTACGGCGCCTCCTAGCTGCAGGCCACCCAAGAGACTCATACTAAACAGTGTTAATCATGGGCAGAATCTTTAATGGACACGCGATCGTTTGAACTTGACCTTGGAATAAAGTCACCTGATTCCTTGATTTCCCTTCTCTCCTGAATAAGGTGGACAGCAGGGTGTGTTTGTGACTATGTTAGTAAAGCAATGGCAAAAAAAATGCACTGTGAGAAAACAGCAAGTTCATTTTGACAGTATTATGCTTTTAGCATGGGAAACACTAGATTTTATCATTCATGTTTTCGTTGATGGCACAAAAACTTATCTGACCGGAGTTTGGATAGTCTCCCGAGAACGTTTCTGCCAATTCATGACATGTTAACAACTATTAAGCAATGGCTCTTTATTGACCATACGCACATAAAGCTAGGCTCCGTTGACTGTATATCTTAAAGTGGTTCTATGGAGAGATACTCCATTCTCCGTTGTAGTGTTATCCAGATTTGTCGGGTTTATCTTCGGTTTCCTCGTTATCTCTATGGATAATTCCCTCCTTGCTCGGTTTGTGAGCTTCGTCAATCGACTTCTCTTAGCAAATTATTCAAAATGCCATATCATTTTTATTTTCATATGACAGACTTAATGGTGCTCAGCGGGATGTTCAATGTTCGAGATATTTTCTAACCCACCTGATCAGTACTTCTCAACAACTTCCCTGACATGTTTGGATATCTTGTTATTAATGGTATCACTTAATTGATGCTCTCCCTCTAATGGTTGTGCAGACTCTGAGGCCTTTCGAAACAGGTGCAAATATACTGAGATCACGTTACAGATTGCACACAGGTGGACTTTATCTATCAAGGTATCTGATTTCTGAAGGTAATCGATTGCACTAGATCTGATTTAAGGGCTTTATAGAAAAGGGAGTGATCGTATATGCATGCATCACTTTTTAGCCTTTTGTTCTTAAAGTCTTTTAAAACGAAAAAACTTCACCAACTTTGGTTATTTTGTATAGGTCTATTACATAGATATATATCAATTTAGATTACAAGTTACAATACTCTTGTGAAGCTATATATATATCTATTTATTCAGCTGGTTAGCAAGATATGTATGCCCATGTGTGTGTGTGTATGTGTGAATGCACACGTTCAGATCTGTATTCAAATGCAAAAATGCAATGTCTCCTTTCCACCAGTTAATTATGGTTCAAGTTACTGCTGAGAAGCCTTCTTATCACACACTAAAGTCAATGTTTATCAGTCTTGATACTTATGTTGAAAAGAGACAATTCAACGTCTCTATTAACATCTATATATAATCATTTATAGATGTGGCTATATATATATATATATATATATATGTATGAAGTCACTCATACACTGTGCGAAAGGTACCACTATCATTATGTTAGATATATGCCTGCGTTTCCACACTCACATACACAGATGCATGTACATGAGCGTGTATGCACATACATAGACAAGCGCCAATGCACATGCACACTCACAAACACACCCACAGACAAGCAAAAATTTATATACACACACACACAATTGATCGGCAAAGGTCGTAACAGCTGATTTCAGTTACTTTTGTCTTGGAGGAAAATGAAAAATAGGATCGTGTTCTGCTGATTCTCAGATTGCTCCCATTTTAGCCAATCTTTGTGGCATGCCAGTGACGTGACACTTTTTGTTAAGATATCAGTCGGTAAAACAGTGTGGATCCATACATTTCCGTTGAGCGTACGTACAAATGGATGGATTCATTCTCGAATGAAATTCTATCAAATCTTTTTATTCCTTTCTGCTGATAACCGTATGCTACCACTGTTAAAGGTCAAACCATTCTGAATATTGCAGGATTCGGTTGCATGGACTTGATATGACTTGGTAAACAATCAGATGGGACCTTACTGCGGATATACTGCAGTCCAACTTACCCGAGGATTCGACAAGGCCCGTTCTCCGGTATCGTATAATTTTTTTTTGCATGCATTCTATCTTTATATCATGCCAAGCTTTGTTGTACGTGCGTTACATTAAATGTTGATAAATTCCCGATTACGAATGGAATATTTGTGTCTGTGTATTTGTCGCCAAGAACGACAAATAAGTGAAATAAAGAATCGAACAATCATTTTTAAAAACATGTTTATCTTTTCATTGTCGGTTTCACCTGTTTTTTAAAGAAAAAATCTGATTTAAAAAAATCAATAAGATATTTATCGGTTACAGAAAAAAAAATTCTATTATAAATTCATTTCCGTATGAAAAAAAAAACAAGATGCTTTTCAATTTTTCTTCTAATAATCCTGAGTGCCTTTCTCTGTGAGATGTGAAAAAAAATAATCGATACGCCTTTGTGGACTGGAATGTGTGATTGCAGTTATGTCTTATGTACGACTCCAGAAGCTGTGACTCATACTTGCCATATATATATATATATATATATATATATATATATATATATATATATATATATATATATATGTATCCACAATATCTCCGTTTCAATACCTCCTATTTTCAAGGCTTTTATGTTAACTTTGATATGTTTCTAAACTTGCAATCATGAAAAGCGAATATTGACTTTCCACAAAGATTTTTTTCTCACTTTTATTCATTAATTTAAAGAAAAAAAGCCCTGACCTGGGTATTCAGTTCAATTTATTTCTTCCAAGGAAGTTGTGTTTTCTCATCAGAAATAGTCAACTGAAACTGTCAGCATAGGTCAAAATAGGTATTTCCAGTTTTTAAATGAATCTGGCTAGGTGGCTGGCTACATATCCGTTACGCTTACAGGTGACTCTAACAGAGCTAAAGTGATGAAAATTCGAACATTTTCTCTTCATCATTTTATGAAAAACTTGAAAAAAAATGTTCCCCAAAATGAGAATTTAGTGGAGAGGGCGTCAATTTACAATATATTCTTGTGCTAGATTGATCTCTTTGTTTATTTCCGGGGGCGTTCAGACTTGCTTTTTGTAAATCCAGACTTTTTAGAGTTGCAACAAAAGGCATAAGAAGTGACTTAATTGATCATCCTTTTTATTTTTCGCAATTTTTCAATTGATTACGCCAACACGACATACTACCAAAAGGCATTGGTCACATAATGGTTTCTATTCGGTGAGTAAGCACACCAGTTTTAGTAATTGATGAAATAGACAGGAGTAATGCCATTTCGAATTGAATAAGAGGCTTATTTTGATGCAAAAAATCTTTAGCCCAAACGACCAAAAATGGTCTAGACAAGCTGTTAAGTAGCCAATCGTTGTATAAAGCCTCCTGTGCTGGTTGGGAATCATATCACTCCCCTTTGATCAGTTCATAGTAGCACCTAGTACACTTATTATTTGATAATTTTTTTTTCCATTTTTTAATTGATTGTAACCGACATGGTATGCCACTAAATAATGTTGGTCATCTGGCAGGTTCTATTGAGGCACTCACAAAACCTGTTTTTTGAATTTTAAACCGAAGCCAACAGAACACAAGATGGAGAGATGAACTAGACAGATTCAGGAAATACTTGCTCCGCGATGCCCATGATAGGGAATTGTGGTGAATTCTGGGGAAGGTCTATGTCCAACGACGAACGCTAAAAGACTGATGATGATGATGATGATGATGATGATGATTAATTCTACAAATCTAAGCTCTGACCTGTTTTCCAAGTTCTATTCTCTTTATGTAAATTTTATTTTTTGACTGTTGTTTTTATCTTGGTTCATTTCTCGAACCCAGCGTTTCGGCCGTTGTACCCTAAGGTCGTCATTAGATGATAAATAGATACCATTCCGATGGTTGAGGCGGAATGAGGGCGTTTCGGCGATCGCCGGGAATGTGCTCATTCCAATGTTTGATTTCGGGTCGGGGTTAGTTTACCGTGTTGTTGATCGTAATTGGTGTAAAAGAATTGTTGTGGCTGTCTGTAACTAAAGCCATGGTGATGAAAGGGAGGGGGGGGATGCCGAGACGCCCAACCCAGTCTCAACGGTCGGAGGAACACCAATTTATCATCAGAAGACGTTGTGTTCAAGAATGGAACCAAGATGAGGACAACAGTCCGATAAGAAATTTACATAATAATGATAAATAAAGAAAAAAAAATACAGACATAAATTCTATTTTCATGTTTGCAGGAGGGTCGATACAAAGAGTCATGTTTTCCATTTAATATCGAATATACTTAACACGTGAGAAAGCAACAGAATATCAAGTGGCATTCTCTTGACGTATTATTCTTATACTTGCTCATTCCAGAAATCACATATTATCCAGCAAGAGTAGGGGAGAGAGCACTAGTGCAGAATTGAACAAAAGAGGTTTCGGGTATATAAAATCAATGTCCTGACAAACGATATAAGGGAATGAGAATTGAATTTGCCGAGGAGTCTGGCGGACAAGTTTTTCGTTCTATTAGAGACGACTGGTGTTATCAATACGTGTCAGATATGAAACAATAGAAAAAATATAATGTGTGAGTATGAAACAAATGATGTAAAGTCAGTTGAATGTTTATCATGGAATAACAGTAGAAAAACGATTGCTTTCCTTATATAACCTCACTTCATGTACAACGTATAGAGCCTTTAATACATTATGAACCAGCTTTAAGTACGCAAATTTTCTTTTTACAATAATCCAATTGTATTCGGACATATTTTGGGGTTATGTATGCAAAATATAAACGTATCACTAACTGGTATACATATCTAGATATAAGAAAAATACATAGCGTGACCAATTTAGTGTTACCAAGTAACAAACACTGGAGCTTCTATGTAAAGATTACTACAATCATTAATCATTGAATTGATCGGTTTATTACTTGATAATAATAGAAAACTGATCCCCCATTACTTGACCTCCTTCTTCAAGTAAAGAGACTCTTAGACATTATGAAGCCGGGTCTAAGTTATTAATTGTAAAAATTAATTTATACACATATATATATATGTTTGCATGTACGTGCGTGTGTCTGTGTGTTTGTGCTTACATGTGCATGTGTATGTCTCAGTGCTTGTGTGTGTACATTTGAGTGTGCATGTTTTCCCTGCTTCTTTCTCCCTCTGTAAATATTGAGGGAATTGATGTGAACCAATATCTGCATGAAACGAGGATAACAATTTTCTCGTGAATCCTTAGCAATTCGGCATGAAATATCATGTTATATTTGTAGTGATGCAATCCTTCATAAGCATGATGGTCTAATCATGCCATACTTTCTTCCATAAACGAGAATGAACGGTTACGTATCGTTTAGCTAGATCAAACCGTCATTTCAACAAGATCACATCGTTTTCTTCATTAGAAGCCGTCAACTGAAGCCGTCACCGAAAATGTCGACAAAAGATTTTTTCAGTTTTTATCTGGCTATCAATAAACATGTATGCATGTAAGTATTATACGTGCAGGTGATATATATATATATATATATATATATATATATATATATATATATATATATATATATATATATATATATATATATATATATTATTTTGTCATCCACAAACAGCTGTTTCGATGTATTACATCTCTTCAGTGTGGCTATAGACTTTATCCCATCCAGTGCCGCGAGGCAGAATTGAAACCCTCACATCGGACCCGGAAACCGATATCAACAATATATATCCATATATATATATATATATATATCAATAACACACACACACACACATACACACATATATGTTAAAATGCATAATACAAACAATATGAAATAGCTTATATATATCATCACATAAGGGGCCTAATTGTTTTTCTGGATCAACATTTCAAATAATCCAAGAGTATGCAGCTCCCTCTGTAGGGTTATTAGAATGTGGCTGGTTTTTTATATGATATCGAATACTGTCTGTGTCTGCCAAGCTATTGAAATATGCCAACTTTCAGAACAGCCAGAAACTTAGAAAAGGATAAATTCTAACATCTAACTACTGAACACGTTTGGTTTTGGGCAGATTTTAATAATGAAATGAATCAGTGGTCGAATACTGGAATGTAACATATTCATGCAGCTTAATGTTGGACTATAGCCTTGCTCATTGTGTGTGCGAGTTGAAAATTATCATGTTTTGGTGCCTGGCCATATCCAGACATCCTCAAAAAGCTCAGGATAGGTCTGGTCAGTCGGAGTTTTATATTAGGGCAATGGCTTGGGATAAATAACATTTAAATTGCTATACAATTATTAGGTAGATTTATCAGGAAGGACAAACTACCAGCAATTCAAAATGACTGGTGTGTTTATATTTTGTGATGTGAGAAATTGAATTTGAGATCATTCAAGGTTGAGTTCGTTGATACAGTTGCATAGTGAAATATCGTTTGCGAGAAATTGTACGTGAGTTGAATAATACAAATCAATGTTCCTTCTCTATTTCTATTCTGACGATAATCACCCTCTTGTTTACAAAGTACCATTCACTTAATGCATTACGTAATTCATTAGGTATCACGAGCAGAAAGCATGATTTACCTGATGTCTTATCCTATTTGCTTTTTTTTAAACATCCTGAGATATGTAAAGAAAACTAACAGTGACAAAAAATGAAAAATTAAAATATCATTACTTTACGTAAAGCTATAAAGTACAATCTTCGATTTTGGGATAAGATTCCTTTTCTTGTAAATACTGTTCTTATTGCACATGTTTCTTTCACCAAATCATGTTTTCAATAATTGAAAAATACGAATATCTCGGTAAATTCATGTTCCACTTATCCTTTTCATACCGATTTAGTGTCATTCAGCTCCTAAATAATTTCTCTAAACCCTTCAGGAGAATTATCAATCCGTATGAAGAAGCATTTATTCAGATTTGTTGCCGTATGCTATTCTTGGAGGAACAATGTGAAATTTAGGGAAGCAACTGATATCTCTTCATGGCCTGCGTTGTATTTGGAAATTCCTCAGGAGCAAACTTGTATGAATAAAAGATCCTGTTTCACCTCCCAAAGTGCTAAAGTTTTTCTGTGGATAGAAATTTAAAATAATTGCTTTCTTTACACAGAGCAATTATTCATATATATATATATATATATATATATATATATATATGTATATATGTATATATATATATATATATATATATATTTATATATATATATATATATATATATATATATATATATATATATATATATATATATATATATATATATATATATATATATAGTTGAATGTAGATGTGCTACGCAAACTAGCTCATGTTTCTGCCCTGAAGAGGGCAGAAAAATGAGCTAGTTTATGTAACGAATCCACATTCTACAATTCATTTCCAGCTCTACTCAAAACTTCAAGAATAAAAAGTTGTATGTATCGAGCACTCTATGAAATAAATCCATTACATTTCAGAAGTGGATTTATATTATTATTATATTATGTTATACTGCTAGCCCGATTTGTACCACATTTATAAATATATCTATCTATCTATCTATCTATCTCTCTCTCTCTCTCTTTTTCTCTTTCTCTCTCTCTCTCTCTATATATATATATATATACATATATATATGCTCACTCTTTCGGATTATATACTCATTTATCAATATCTATCTATCTATCTATCTATCTATCTATCTATCCATCTATCTATCTATCTATTTATCTATCTATCTATCTATCTATATATATATATATATGTGTGTGTGTAAGTTTATATATATATATGTGTGTGTATATATATATATATATATATATATATATATATATATATATATACATATATATATAATTGCTGCAAGAATAGCTACAGTGTCTCTTGCAAATACCTTCATTGAATGATAACCCTTCTGTCAGGCACGGTTTCAGAATTGAAGCATCGTAACCACCAATCTAGCCCCCCGTGCAGTACCTTACCACCAAGTTTACTTGGTTCTCAGTCACATTCTAGACTTACAAGATCTATTCAGGTGCTGTATTGGTCCAATCTTTTATGACATTTCGGAGTTAAGTCGGATGCGTCGAATGATTGTAATCTCAGCATCTGGCAACGATGGATTGATTATTAGTCGTACAGTCAAGTACCAAACCCTTGAATACAAACGATCTCTTCATCTTTCAATATGAAACGTAAAACAACCAACACTCAAACACAAATGGGAGTAGATTGAAAGAAATCAATAGCATTATTTATTAAATCTAGGAAAATTAATTGTTACCACCACATTGGCATGACTTTCCAGTGTCACAAAAAGGCATAAATTAACTTTTACTAACATGAAAATGTTAGCTTAGGGTCGGAGACTCGGTGGCCATATTGTTTCTTTTTTATGTATATCGAGAACAATTCAAATCCCACCACTTCATAAGTTAATATCAAACACGGAATAACTAACAATTTATGTGTGACAGCAAATATGAGCCAACTAATATATTAAAGCAACGTGATAAAAAAAAAATAATTGATTCCAAGGAATTATTAAACTGTTGTTTCTATCTCGGTACGACCTCTCGTAGTCGCAAAATGTATTCTCTCAACTGTAATAGCACACACGTTTTATACTTAGCTCAGAGACGTCAGTGACCATTTCGCTCCATGACATAATCAACCCCTTTTATTTTACACAGCAGGATGGGACCATTCCATACTCAATCAGTGGACAACCAGTAAGCCGTGTGACGAATGGACTCTAGTACCCGTATCCAAACCATAAGTAATGCCTTACTCAGAGAGAAAAAATAAAAAAATAAAAAAATAAAAAAACAAAAAAACAAAAAACAAAAACAAACTAGTGTCTCCGACAAAGATATTTTCACACTGCTGCTCCTGCTTCTATATATAGTCTCTCCGTGTCACAAACCAACCAATGTATTCAAATGAAAAAACAACCCACACAAATGACTTTATATATATATATATATATATATATATATATATATATATATATGTATATGTAGTATAATCATGAATTCTGACATCTTTGTCAAGAACGACCCCTCAGCCATTTGACGTATCTACAGAAAGGTGTTTCTACTTGCTCAGAGACTTGCAATGAATGGTGTCTTAGAAACAGCAAATATCCAACAGATTTTCTTTTTTTTTCTTTGGTATTTACATTATCACGGTTTATGATCACTGCCACTTGATATGAATATAACAGTTCCTTGGAGAGCATGCTGTTACATATTCTCCCTAGAGCAGCGTGTCCATGAGATAGAACCAGGTGCTTAGCTTGGTAAAATCTTCTGTTAATCGGCGACAAAAGATGAGCTGAGACGACTGCAGAACATTCCTGTTGCTGCATACGGTATTTGGTGTTGAACTAATTTGCCTCTTCATTTGCGTATTGTGAACGGGTTCTCTAGAATTCTTCGCTCAGCACCGTTGGAGGCAAAAGAATTACGCGTGACGATCATATGTAGGTGATCCCTATGTATAAACCAAGCATTGGCTTTGCCAAAGTGTCATATTTTCCGGCCAGTGATTGGAAGCTTTATTTGTATTCAACAGATTTCTTAAGTCTGAAAATGCAGTTCTCGGTTGGCTAAGTAAATTCGTCATTGAATGTTTCCTTAAACAACGTAAGCGTGACAAATATTGTGTTAATCAAGGGAAAAGAAATCCAGCATAAGTGTTTTGTCTTCCGCTGTATCAAGTTGACCCTAACACAATGAATAGTAAGTTCACAGGTTCCTCATTGTAACAATATAAGTTTGTGTTCATATTACATCCTTCATTACATACTGCACTTCTTGAAAAGAGTCACGTGGAATAGATTAACATGTTTCTTTGCATACTGTACTTCTCGAGAAGTATAAAACTTGATAGAGTTTTTTTAGTGAAATTTATTATCATTATTGCAGATCTCCCAATCTGACTTCAAACTCAATGCATCTTTTCATCAAAAGTAATGATAAATCTTCCCTTTAATTTTAATTCAATATCAAGAGTGTTCAAAAATCAAAATTATGTATTTTCCCGTGACATAAGTATGTGCTGAATGGATTTTCGTCCTAACGTAATCTTGACAAGCTTTGCTCTTCCTTCCATGCAACTAAGGACGTCATTAAAACTTTCAACATTTTAACTAAACCGTTAAACATAATAAAAATATAGGAATTAAAAAAATGGCTTCGTATTCGTTCATGATTTTTTGCTATTTGTCTGACTCAGGTTTCTTATCTATGATCACTTTTTTAGTGCTTCTGAGGTTAAGGGGCCCAAAAGTTTTTCAAGACACCTTTATACCTTAGGATCAAATCCAACCGGAGCAACACATTTTTCTTGCTTTTGAGGTCAGTGAAGAGTAACCACTAGGTTGAATAGGGTTCCCTCTTTTTTCTTCTTTTCTTCCGAGGCTAACTGCAATTCATTAGGCTGGGTAAGCTTTTCTTTTTCCATTTTTACCAACTCCTGCCGTTGGGTTTTGACTTTATTTACGCATGTAATAACAATGATCAAACCAAAAACCAGTGACCATGCACGAAAACAGTGATGCTGTGACGTACGCAGGAAAAAACAACGATAACTGAAGACTAATTTACTCCCACTTGCAAAGCCCAAGTTGGTGTTCACCAAATATGTTAGTCAATAAACAAGGCAACGCAATGTCGAACTTTTGTCTTGTATTTACATTTATACGGTATATTGGATCAGGGGTTTGCAAAAATTCAGTAAAACATTACAGATTATCGACATTTCTTCATACTTTCTATTAAATATCTCCTTTGACTTCAGCTCTTCTGAATTTTCCAAATTAAAATATAAAATATCTGAATTGGCAACACTGTAGAGGTATGACCGTATCACTTCGAAGTTATAATTTCATTCGACGGACGGAAAATCATTTTCCATAACAAATATGACGGGTTGTTCAACACACTATAAAATCTAACCCTCCCAAGCATGAACTTTGGAGCAGAAACTGACCCAGTGGATGTAAACGTAGGTTTAGGGAGAGTTCTGTTGGCCTAGTAAATGTAAAGATAGATTTAGGGAAGTGGTTCTATGCTTGCTATTTGATAAACGAATCTTCATTTTGATTTTTTTTTCAATTGAATATCAGGGTCTCGGACCACTCGTCAGTTTTTCCAAGGGATGGGTCGGTCATGGGATTAAATGGTTTCAAAATAACGTACAAGTACAGAAGAAGGACATGAACCGTGCAGATAATTAAATCAACCAGCGAGAGGAACGAATCCTAAAATCTATCATTATTGGTTTGTTTTCAATTTTTGTGGTGTTTGGGTGGCGTCAGTTTCACTCTACCATTTGTTGAGTACAAATGACCTGGGAAGACCCCCAAGCGTAATGTGAAACTACTGCATTGCAGGCAAAAAGCGAAATCTAGTTTCACCACGTTACGAAAAAATCTATTAGTTTTGGCAAGGCGAAATCATTTCTCACTCCACTTGGCCAATATTTGTAACATTGTTGACATGATTTCATATCGGAGAAATGACACGGGGTGATGAGCTTCACCTTACCAAGCTGGTCTATGATGTGTTAGTTGGGGGAGATGGATGCATGCCTTTCCCAGTAGT
The DNA here is from genome assembly GCA_963457665.1 of Thysanoteuthis rhombus. Lineage (NCBI taxonomy): Eukaryota > Metazoa > Mollusca > Cephalopoda > Oegopsida > Thysanoteuthidae > Thysanoteuthis > Thysanoteuthis major. The sequence goes on from OY735213.1 coordinate 44,960,083, forward strand.
ATTAGTGCTTGGAGAAGACAAGCTGTATTAGTGGAAGTTCGAACTCGGATCACCGAACCAATTTTAACACCGTAAACTGCCTACCTCTCGCACCATCTTAGCGGTATCCAATATATATTTATCAGAATATTTTCACAAAAACATTTGTTTTCTCAATATACATATTTATATATTTGTTACTATAGACATTTTAGATGAAAGGAAGCTTCGAAGTGTAATTGAAATAAGATTTTCAGTTCTCTATGTAGTTTTTTATTGTCCAGGATACTTCAATCTGGTGTTTTAATTTATCGATATCTTTTATCTGAAATTGTCCATGATGATAAGATTTTTTATCTAATATCATCTTTGATGATTGGATCTTTTATCTAAAATTATCTATGGTAATTAAATCTTTTATCTAGAATTATCTAAAAGAAAATCCCCAAGAAGTAAGTAGTGATAGTCCCAAAATGACCATAGAGACCCTAAAAAAGAATCTTAAAAAAAAAAAAAAAAAAATATTTAGATGGTGCCCAGTGGTGTACTCAAGCACATTGCCAAGGCTTCAGACTCAGAAATGTGATCAGGGGTGTTTGGAGACACAAATAATTACACATTCACATGCACATTCATAAATAGACACTAAGAAACAACCACTCAAGAGAGAAAAATCTGTAACTCATTTGGCTGGTTGGTCGGATCAAAAAGTCCATTGAGTAGGCATGCCAAATTCGGTTGGGGTTCACTCAAGTTTAGGTAATTTTTGTTGTATGACAGACAAAGACACGAAAACACAGATACTTCTCACTTACATATGAATGGTATTAGAATATTAACCATATCAGTGTCTCTAATATTTTTCTTACATTACTCTTTGTTCAATATGTTTTGTGTCAGCAGAAGCTCAAAACCCTCTTATAGGTCTGGATCTGTACCTTGAAGAACCGTACTGTAATGGTCCTGTTTTTTGTTTGGAGCAAAATCCCAATAAAAATCACCCATTTGTCATTAGGAATGAACTAATCAAGGTAAAAGTATCATTATTAAATGAAATATTCCAACACATTATTTTGTTAAATTTGACTTGTTTTCCCCTACATCTTGATTTTTATTGCAAGTAGAACTGACAGTTTCATAACCGGAAGTCATCCAATTTACACCTGACCACGAACTGAAAGTCATATAATAAGAACTAAATTAAGATTGAAAAAACGTAATATCAAAAAAATTCCAACCTGTTCGAAATTTCACACTGATTGATCTGATTGATCTTTGTTTCATCGAACAATTGTCAGTATTCGGCAATTTGACACTTAAAATACACTATTTGAAAAAACAACTATCTGCGAGGAACCTTTTATTCTAAGGTGTTATTAATTAATCAAGCGAAAGGTTGAAGGAACCAATATATTCATGTGGCTGTTTCATCAACAATCAACACGTAACAATAGAGTTTACGATCAGGTATTCATTTTTTGGCGACCATGCAAATATGGCAACCATACAGAAGAATGAAAACAAAGATATTATTCTGAAGAACAGATCAACTTCCACCAGTTCGTGGCTTTTTAGAAAGGACATGTGCCAATTCAATGATGACATCTATATAAAAATTCAAAACAAATTTCTTCTTTTTTATTCCGAGGAAACATGGCCAAGTGGATACAGGCGTTGGTTAAGCGTATCTAGTAACCTACCTGTGGAAGCGTAGACAATTAGCTACGGGAAAAGTCGGGGAATTATGGTGTGGATCGATGCACAATTATCTTCCCTTATTCCTAGCTTACTCCGGCTGTCCATGCGATGTCTTTTCTCAGTGAAATTCAATAAAAAAATATTGAAAGATAGTGCAATGCATTAGGAAATAATGATTGATTTTAGAGCAAATCTGAGTACAATTAAATTCACATGTCATACCTAACTGTCTGCAACACAGAATAGCTCCAAAGGTTCTCTCACTGTTCATACTATATCTTCAGAGGTTCTCAATGATTTTTTTCGGAATTCTGTGGAAGGTTAAGCCTTTAGCTACGGAAGAAATGATTAAATTTGAGAGTGGATCCATCAAAAATTACCTCGTCTATTTTTCTTAGCTATCAGTCCACACAGCTCTCACGTTTTGAAACAAGGTGTCATGACCTTTGACTGTACATAACTCAAAAAGACTTGTTCTGGGGTTCTTTCGTAAACTTTGAACAATAGAAAATACTTTTTTCAACTATATGCAATAAGCCCATATTTGATGGGAGAGTTTTTCTTCCAGTTTGGAACACAACTGAGAAAATTTGCCATCATGGAAATGACACTGAACTTTTTTTTACAACTGATCTGGAATGTCTCTTCAAGATATTCATACCCATAAAAAGACTATCTAGCATTTCCAGTTGTTTCAATTTGTCAACTTGGAAATTCCTGGAGGGCTTTACTACAGCGCCACTGAAGGTTGTTATTTCAGCTTTTTTGAAAAATTCGATTAAAATGTTCTCCATAACCTATAATAAAGCAGTTACAAATCTTGAACAGAATTAAGTGCTTCCAAATTTTGCATATTTTCCTGAGTGTGGTATAGAGTATCCCGAAAATTAATATGTTTTTAGTTTTTCTAGAGATTTGGGAACACCGGAATATAACGATCGAATAAAATTTTCTCAGCATCTTTCCTTAAAAATGACATAATTCAGCGAAAAATCTATTGAGTTTAGAGTCAAGATCAACGTCAAGGTCAAGGGTTAGGATTAAGGTGCAATTCTTAAAAAGATAATCTTGCCATACGGGCATGAGCAGTGAGAGAGAGAGAGAGAGAGAGAGAGAGAGAGGGAGAGAAAGAACCTCACATCTGCATTCTTGTTAGATGGATGAAAAGTAAGGACCAAGTTTAGCATTAACATTATAAGTATGATACCCTGATACTCCTGAGAGACTTCCCTCAAAACTAACACATCTGAAAATCCGAATATTTGATGGATTTAAAGTACATAAAATTGAGAGAAGAAAAAACTTACGTTGAAACGAAAACGATGTAACTTAAATCGAATCTTGGCCAAATAACGTAATCTTTTAGCAAGTGTGTATACATCGATCTTGTTTTCCCCTGGGCGATTATTTATGTGCATTTAAATGGCCTCCCAACTTAGAGTCTACATAATTATTTACTTATGGATAAGCGGGTCATTTGTCATAAATCTGGTGCAAACCTATGTAAATCCTCGGTTATGTTGCGAAGAGAAATAAAATTGAATTTATATCAGCAGTTACCATCTGATGTGCGAAAGAGATACCAGTATACATCTATTAGTGACGTAGTAAACATGTCAGCTTATTGTTAAGCTTTTTCGATCGTGATCTGGCATCAAATTTGATTCTATTATGATTTCCTTAGATAAAACGGAAAGATATTTGTTAACCATCACAGGAGTTGGCTTATTTCTTGATTGAACTTTACGCCTTTTCTATACCTCAGCTTCCCACTTGATGACAATATCAGGTCTCTCCGGTGCCGTTTTATCTGCCTTCTGGGCCCCAGGGCTTAGCTTTGGTAAGGTTTTTCCCTGATCTTCCTCTGAGCCTTTCCCCCATACGCACCTTCTCTCGTTTGATAAAACACGAAAATCCTTGTAGTGCTAAACAGAAAGATGGACAACAAATGCATCCTCCCGATAATCACCCATGGAGTTGAAATATAAAACCTTACAGAAAGATTGACACTCCAACTGAGAACAATGGAACAGGCACAGGAGAGAATAGTGGCCAAACTCACACGGAGGGATCAGATGACAGCACAATATTTTAGAGAAAGAATATTTATATCATAGAATCAATTAGAAAACTCAAATGACAATGGGTTGGTCGTGTTACAAGAATGTAAGACAACAGTTGGTTACACGACTCACAACGTTGTTCCCCAGAGATCATATGCAAAGCTGTGGCCTGCAGAAAATAAGATGGTGTGGCGAATTAAACAAGTTCAAAGAGTACTTGCTCTGCACCATCTACGATTGATACTTTGGAAAATCCTGTGGAAGCTCTATGTCCAATGATGGACGCTATAAGGCTGCTGCTGATGATGACGTGGTCACGTTTACAACAAATACTGTTGTACTATGCATAACGTGCAACATGCATAAGATGAAGTTATATGAACCAACCACAGTCTTTTATTCAATTATCCAATTTTTCTCTAATCAAATGACTAAATCTCTTTTTTTTTTTGCTCTAAGACACCTTTCTTCCGGGCTTATCAGCACACTCCTATCCAGGCAAATAGTTAATCCGCCAGTCGGCCTATCTTTTAAACCCTTGAGAAAATATTAATCGGTTCCTCATATGAGCAGAAGTACTATATGGTTTCTAAGCGATTTGATAATAATTAAGAACAGATATATTATGATTTGTCAATCCACCACTGGAACAGATACTCGTATACAGGGTGCTACTGAAAGGAGAATCGTCGATAATGGGGATCACTGAAAGAAAAATAGTGGATAAGGGGTCCACTTGAAAAGGATCAATGAACTAAGTTAATCATATCTAAAAACAAAACCTTTTTTATGTATAATCCCAAGCTTATTAACGCTGATGCCGTAATGTTATATCTATCATGAGAACTGATTAAAAAAAAGAACAAATGATTGTCCTTTGATGCCAAAAAATAAAAAACAAAAACAAATACCAGTGAAAGGAAAACCGTAGATATCTCTCTCTCTATGACTAAAATTGATTAAAAGAAAGAATACATAATATCATTCAATTTGGCTTGATTAAAAAAAAGGAAAGAATAAATGATGTCAGTGTAGTGGGAATTGACAAAGTGAGTTATAGAGATGTTGGACGCATTTTTACAAAAAATGTGTTCATTAATTCAATACGATAGCTCTAACTTAATTAGAAAACGTCATCTCAAACTGTCACAGAAACTGTTAACATCGAATTCTTCAATCTCCAAGTTTGGCTGGTTGGTTATGTACCATACTTACCACAGAAACCTCAAACTTGCAAACTCACTTTTTGTCCGGCAACATAAACACCCTTTTTTTTTCTGGGGGCAGGTTGTGGTGACCACTGTCCAACAAATAGACAAGAAAAGTATCTTATTCATTGATCACCTCTTCCCTTCCAATCTTTGAATTGATCACCCAACTCGGACTGCAGCCAAAATACGTTGGTCCCGTGACGGTTTATATTGAGTGACTAACCAAACCCGCTTCAATTCAATATAATTGTAATCATCTTCTTTATGGATGTCTTCCATGTAGTGAAGAAATCTCCAGAATATATATTCAACTTGTCAATCAATGCTGAGGCAGTAATTTGGAAGCAAAATTCCTTCAGCCTAATCTCATCTCAAATAAAACCATGCTTCGATAGATACAGGCATAAATACGTATTTTCGGATGTAAAATGTGATATGCTTGTAAATGTAATTATCACACAGCAAGCGTAAATTGTGGCAGAATGTACTTACATGTATACGTATCTGTATACATATGAACAGAGATAGACGTACATATATACGCATGCAGAGCTGGAGAGAGAGAAAAAGTCGGAGAAAGAGAGAGAGAGAGAGAGAGAGAGAGAGAGAGAGAGAGAGAGAGAGAGAGAGAGAGAGAGAGAAAGAGAGAGAGAGATGTATCTGTATATGTATGAACAGAGAGGGAGACAGAGACAGAGACAGAGAGAGAGAGAGAGAGAGAGAAAGACATCTGCATAAGTAAAGACAAAGAGAGAGAAAGACTTCTGTATACGTATGGACAGAGATAGATGTATCTATATATGTATGTAGAGCTAGAGAGAAAGAGAGAGAGAGAGAGAGAGAGAGAGAGAGAGATTAATATATATATATGGATAGAGGGAGAGAGAGAGAGAGACACTCCTGTATTTGTATGGACAGAGACAGACGTATCTGTATACGTTTTAATAGCGAGAGAGATACTCCTGTATATGTATAGACAGAGAGAGGGAGGGGGTAAAGAGAAAAAGACTTCTGTATACGTATGGACAGAGACAGACGTATCTGTATACGTTTTAAGAGCGAGAGAGAGAGAGATATGTGTATAGGTATGGAGAGAGTGAGACTTCTGTATACGTATTGAGAGAGAGAGAGAGAGAAGGAGGGGAAGACTTTTCTGTACACGTATAGTCAGAGAAAGAGAGAGAGAGAGAGAGAGAGAAGGGGGAGACTTCTGTATGTATGGACAGAGAGAGAGAGAGAGAGAGAGAGCGTATCCGTATACGCACTGAGAGAGAGAGAGAGAGAGAGAGAGAGAGAGAGAGAGGGGGGATTTGTGTACGTATGGAAGGATATAGACGTATTTGTTTGTGTATACCCAGAGATATATGTATTTTTGTACGTATAGGCGGAGATATACGTATCCATACTAGTATGGGCATAGATAAGCCTTTCTGCATACGTATGGACAGAAAGAGACGTGTCTATACATGTATTGAAAGAGATATACGTATCTGTCTGTGTGAATGAAGAAAGACAGTTTTAGGAAGTAACCTTTGCTCAAACCGAACTATTTACGGTAGTAAGCGAAACAAAGACGGGAAAGTTCGTGTCAGAATGTGTCTGCTAAGAGATATACGTACTAGTGTACGTATGGGTGGAGATATACACATCTGTACGTGTGTGGACCGAGAAACGTACCAGTACATGTATAGAAAGATATACAGGTATCTGTATACGTATGGGCAGAGAGAGAGAGAGAGAGAGAGAGACAGACAGACAGACAGACAGACAGACAGACAGACAGAGATGTACCTGTTCTTGTATGGAAAGATATATTCATATCTTTATATGTGCGGCATAGGGATATACGTGTCTGTATATAAATGGAGAGAGGCACACTTATTCGTATATGTATAGAGTGTGATATACGTATCTCTATAAGTATAGCACAGGGATATATGTATCGGTACATGTATGGAGACGTGTCTGTATACGTGAGGAGAGAGATATACGCTCTGAATATGTATGGAGAAAGGTATGCTTATATGTATATGTCAACTATCCAATCGCTGCAATTTAAACTCAGAGACTGGGTTCTGTTTCTTATTCAGCCCATGCTTTGTTCAAATCAAATTTCATTTCCATAAGCAAAATAAAAAAACTGCACTGAATATTTATTTGCTGTTTATCTTATTTCAAAATCTGTTTATGATGTACTCTGAACATATTATAGAGTCGTGTGCTTTCTTGAAAAGAAATTTTTTTCATTTTTTTTTCAATCCAGCGGCCATTGCTTTAAAATTCATAAAGTTAAAGCTCGCGTGATTTTTTGACAAGCAGGCATGGATTGTTTTTGTTCTTTTCATTTGTTCACTCTCCATTATTTTGTGTTTGATAAAACTATTCATTGAATATAGATCAAATGAGATAATAAACAATTATGCTAAGTAGATGGTGAATTCACCGCAATCTCACCACATTCCATGAGGTAAGAATCCAAATTTAGTAGAGACTAGAATGTATCATTGTTCTGGTTTGGCATCCCCGTTTTTGTTCTTCATATCACAATGTTTCGGCTGATGCATCGTTCGGTCTTCCTCATGTATAGATTTCACAAAATAGATGTATCTATTTTTTGTATGAATGGTTTTAGATCAAATAAAAAAAATATTCCTATCGATGGTTGTGCGGCCACCAGTGCTTGGATTAAATATATTGATTGAATCAAACAAAAAGAATTGCGAAAGCTGGAGAATGATGTTTTCAACGTTTCGTTTATGAATTTGGAGAATTAACATAGGTGTCGAACTACTGAATTCATGTTGCTGGAGATATGGCTGCTTTCTGGCCTTGGAGAAATACTCGGTGGGTCGTCCATCAGAAAAAAAAATCAATAGACGTTTAAACTCTCGACGGACACAGAAACGGGAACAGTCTCTAATTCCGAACTTTTGGTCCAGTTTAAATATTTTGGCTGTCAACCCAGCCCAATCACACATATTAAGAGCCACCAGTAATAACTATCAGCATGTTTTTTTCACTTTTTAAGTGATTCTGCCTGACTTGCTGGTTATGTATAGATATTTCGCGTATGCAGGCCACATTGATGATCTAGAGGGCAGATAATTCGATCATTTGATCCTTATTAGGTAAACATTTTTCAAATCAACCCCATTCCTAAATTTAGTGTTTAATGGTGGATCCTCACCACAATATACGTGAATGCAAAATTGGCCCTTTCGGATGTGTTCGATAGCGCTTATTCTTGTTCATTTTTTTCCTAAATGTGGACTTTTCAGTGATCACTGCCTAGCAAAAGGCAAGTGGAATTCCTTATTCATAACATCACAAGCCATTTAGTAAATCAACGTCATCAATATCATCATCATCAGCTTCTAAAGTTTGTCGTTGAGCATAGATCTCCATTCAGATTCATCAGACCTCTCTATCATGGGCGTCGCAACCTACTTTTTCTTATTGATGCAGAACTCTATCAAAATTTATTTGTATCAGAATCAGTTCCGTGATTATCGCCATATTTGAGGGTCATCTGAATCGAACTTTACTTCAGACTGCCATAAATCTAATGTCCCTAACTTTGCTTGTCCAGAATTAATAGTAGTCTTTCATGCTTTGCAAAGCAGGCCAAGGAAAATGAAATTTATGATAATTAACCATTGGGTGTTCAAAATATGCTGCAAGCCATAAAAGGACCAAACCCTGGTAGAAACACATTGGGTTAGATATTCTAATTATTGCAGACATAAGCATCGTAGACCAGGTCTTGTGAATACAGGGTATCTGATGAAGAAAGTATGAATTAACAAGTCTGGATGCAGCAGGGTCAAATTCCATTCAGGCTTCTGCATCCTTCCACATTTATAACATTTTTGGTCAGTAGGGAGCCACTGCTGGCTCATTTTGTCCTGGTTTCAAATCATAATACGGAAATGCTGATTTTATGTATTGGTTTGGTTTGGTTTAATGCAACTAGAGAAACAATCTGTAGAGAGTTTACTCCCCTAAATTAGACGAGGATTGTTCTTGTTGTCGCAGTGGAGAAACCTACACTTGAGTTTAACAAAAGCATGTCAGGGCCATAGTCAGTGAAGGAAAGCTAATACGAAATCGTTTCATCTCATGTCACACAGAATTTAATCATGAAACAGTAATTCTATATAGAATATTGAATACACGATATATCTTTTAGACTGTACATCTTTTTTCTTAAGAGGCTTCCACGAAGGTATTTCATACCCACTGTCACGATTATTTGCCTCCTATGGTTTCTGTTTCTGTCCAAACATTGGATTTAAATTTCAAATCGACTGATGAATTATGCAGATTTGCAAATAGAAACACGTTTTCTTTTCATTAATAACATTTTGGGTTCAGATTCGTATTACAAAAATACAAAACTAAACAAAACAAAAAAACGGTAGTGGAGCGACAAAATTGAAGAATAAAGACGTTTTATATTTGAAATATTAGGGTGTTCAGAAAGTTATTACGTATTCCACTGCTATAGATTGAAAAAAGTAACCGATTAAGGCAAGACAAGAATTGAATGGTATGAAACCTCGTATGGATTTAGTTCATGATCTCGTTTATTTGACAGTTTGTCGTTTACACTGTATAGTAAAGTTTAACCCTTCGGAGAATAGAGACTTAAAGAGCAAAAACACCAACGCAATAATAGAGAAAGACGCAGAATTCATTCCAGGAGGAATAGAGAAGTTGCTGATATCATTGACAAAAATGGTAATCACATTATTGATAAATTGTATTTAATTGAACTTCACAGGAATTGAAAAACATACGTTTCTGAACACAAAATTACGTTATTTCTTTCCAAACACCATAATTTATGAAAACGTGATTTCGGAACTCAAGTTCAACAAATCATTTCATTGCAGACATTTCATATAAGACAGATGCAATAAATAAACGTAAACGTTTGCAGAGGCTGATGAGATGATGAACTTTGCTTTAAAACGGGGTTATCAATTCCAGCTATACAACAGCCTATAATATTATCGAAATTTAGAAGGTTAAAGTATACACCGGGATTCCTTAATATTATAATTGATCATTTGTCTTGCTGGAATGACACGTTGAAAGAGTTAACTAAACAGAGGAGTTAAATATCCATTGGTTGCGTGATGCCAGGAAAGAGTTCAATAAGTACAAAGAACTTTTCCTGTGTAAATGATCTCAAGGTATGATCAAAAGTCAGCACGATATATTTGAGGGCAAACAAGGATCAGGAATATACTATGAGATATTAGGAAGCTTAACTCGCAATTGGAAAGCCATGCTTCAAGACTACCCGGCAACCACCGGGCATCACGAGATCATATGTAGAATAGTGGCCGGAAAAATAAGATGACGTGATGATCTGGACGAGTTCAGAATCTATTGGCATCATAACCCTAAGAAGATTAAAAATTGACAGAACTTGGAGGAAAGCCTATGCCCAACGACAGGCTTTGAGATGTTGATTTATGATGACGCTACTGCTACTGATGGTGATATTTATGATAATGATCCTCCATATCTATAATACAGAAAATATTGGTAAATCTGATCACAGTATTGTTGGAAGATCTATCTGTTAAACAAAATTTTTGCGATTTTTTTTGCCTAGACTAAAATCCTGATAACTCAAAATCGTTATAAGATAAATTTAAAAAAAAAATTACAATTACTTTCAAACATCCATTCCCAATCAAATAAACGTTTTCTTTGTCTCTTAAAAAATCTCCCCGATAAAAAAGAATTTTTAGCGGGAAGGAAGAGATCATTTGCAATGTAGATTTATACTAAAATGTTGTTGTGTCCGTCTACGCATTTCTTAAAATTTAGACTTTTCTTAATGATTACAGTAGATACAAAAGGCAATAGGAGAAAATTATCCATTGATCACCCTTCTTTCCAATTTTTTAGTTGATCATCCTCAGCATGGTATGTTGACAAAAAACATTGATCGCATGACTGTTTCTATTAAATGACTAACCAGAATCACTGGGTCTGTTTATCTTTGAAGTTTAAAATCGTAATGTTCCTGAATTATATAAATCGTATCGAGAATCGGAAAAATTCAAGACCGATATCGATTATTAATCTACTGGGAATTTACAATTGATAACAATATTTTTAATCTGGCATGAATTATTATTACTGTCTCGAATACACCTGTTGGAAAAATAACCTTATCTTGCAATGAAAATATATTATGTGTTGGGGGAATCGCTTTGAGAGACTACAATCCACATCACTCGCGTAACATCAGTAGAATTTTAGAACCATATCATACTCCGAGTAAAGTTTAGAAAACAATACTTCTATGCAATGATGTGTCTGTTTTTAGATAAAGTTTTATTATTAATTTTATTGATTTTATCTAAAATCTACAAATCAAGTTATCAAGTTAAAACTGTCTGTTGAGTTTGGAAACAATAACGTTTGACTGTAATTTGAGAAATTAATGTGTGTGTGTGTGGGGGGGGGAAGTGTGCGTGTGCGTATGCACCTAGATAACACGACAACTCCTCATCGTAAAAAGTTGATGTTCACCAGATATATTGGTCAGTGTACTGGATATTCCAGTGTCAAGTTTGAAGTTGTTTTGATTCACGGTTCTCGATATAAGTGCCGGAGTGTGTGTGAGTGTGTGCAGGATCTACAATGGAAATCTATACTGAAATGAACACATGATTTATGACTACAAAAATTGAGGTTTGTATTATAATTCTTTTTCAGATCGATATTAACTTGAATAATGTTCAGATAATGTAAGCTAGAGATAAAGGGGCCGCCAGAAAGGGAACCATTTATTGTATAAATTGAACTTGAAAAAATAATCAACTCTGTAATCCAATGCTCGTGGAAGCTGATGACATAATTTCACATCTTCACGAGAATTGATTAAAAAGAAGAATAAATGATTGCTTTTAATAATACGAACCCCCCCCCCAAAAAAAAATGCACTCCTGGAAAGACAACCGTAGATTATTTTCTATCGCCAGAATTAAAAAGAATAAATGGCGTTAGTTAACAGGGGACCAACAAAATGTCTTACACAGGAAATATCGAAATTATTTTCAGTGAAGAAAACATCATAAAAATACGCACCAGGTTTAGAAAAACGACTACAGCTGTCATCAATGGAGACAATGTTGTGACGAATGAAAAAATCTCCTGTGTGACGTAAATCGTCAGTTCTAAGAACGGAGAAAATTTCACATTTAGACAACAGTTGAATGGGTTAACGGCGTTTGCAGAGAATTAAATGACATGAAAAGAGAGTGGTTAGAGAGAGAAAAGCAGAGTTTGTAGAAAAGAGAGGATACCATTAGTTTGATAAAAGGGGGAAAATAAGAAAGAGAAAGAGAGAGGAATTATTTTTAACGTCACATTACGTCATAATATTATTTCTAAAAAATGATACCTCGAGATAAAACAATAAAGAAAAAGAAAGAATTAAGAGTAAACAGACTACTCAGTGTCTTTTACTAACGTATACACTTCATATATATATATATATATATATATATATATATGTGTGTGTGTGTGTGTGTGTGTGTGTGTGTGTGTGTGCGTATGTGTATTTCCTTTGCCGATGAATTATATTGCATTTTGGATGATATTTTTATTTTATTTTAGATGCAATGATTGTACAGTCTTGTTTCAGACGTTTTAACTGGAATAAACTCGGAAAATCAATTGAAAACAAATATTTCAAAATGTTATTCATATTTTTTTACGGAAACAAATGCTCCCAAATGTTTTGAAATGCTGTCAAAAATTATACATACAACGTCACGGATTGAACAGAGTCAGTTTTTCTTCTTCTTTTCCCACGGATCATTTTGCAAGGGAAACTTGTTTGGAGCAGAATTGCAAGGTAGCGGAAAGAACTTCACAAAACATAACCGGGAAAAATATTATGAATTAAATCGCCTTTCTCTCGGGTCCAAATACAAAATCGATATGGTCAACTTGACTGTACGAGAAATTCTGCTTTACGACTAGATAGAGAATTCAATGTTTGCATTTGATTAATTGAAGTGTTTTTTTCGTATTCATAATTTCCAAAGAACGAATGTTATAAGCTGGTTGCTGTAGAGGTGAAACACAACACATACTTCTTTCCCGACTGAGAAAGGTTACTGCAATTTTGGCATTACATATATAATAGATAGATTTGCTATGATTTCAGATTCTGGTTGGAAAATGTTCATTCCATTTATCGGTTCGGCTTAACGCGACGGGACAGTGGCCACGTGAAAATTTTAGCCCTTTATTTACGCAGCAAATTTTCTTGTTACTGTAGCCAAACAAAGTTAACCCCTGCTTTCGACTTGGCCAAGAGTTTAACAAAACATATTTGATTGAAATTATTAGTTTGCAGTGTTTGATTTCTCTTAATGTATCGATGCCAACTATTTCTCTTGAATTCGAGCATAATTCAACACGCATTGTTTGTGCCAAACGACACGTGTAATCAGTCAATTATAAATTATAAATTATGACGTCATTAAAAGTGATTAAGTTGACATTCTCAAAAAAAAAATAATGAGTGGGTATAAGATACTTATAGAGAATAAAAAGAAACATTTAATTATCCTCAGTATATATATATATATATATATATATATATATATATATATATGTATATATATATATATATATATATATATATATATATATATATATGTATGTATGCATGTATGTATATACATCGTACTACCAGAAAAAAAATTGTTAAAAAGTATCTTTGATTTAAGGAATTAATAAATCAAACTAAGATTTGGCGTATTCGTCAATTATACGTCTAGCATTACAAAAATTTGCAAGTTATTCAAAATGCTCTTCTTCGTGCTTTACACCCGGCCTCTAACGATCGAGCCATTTATCCATTGTAATAGGCGCGACTTTCATTAGAAAATTAGCGATACCTTTCCCTTCAAAACGTTCAAGACTTCGTAACTTGAAGTATCTCTTGCTACAACCAATCTTTCCTGCACTGAGCACACTTTGTCGTCTAGATAGTTGAAATCTGGACTTTCAGGCGGCACGATCGTCACACTTGATGAAATCCGAAATGTTGTTCCTGAGCCAATGTTGAATCACTCTGGCAGTGCAAGATGAAGCAAAGTCCTGTTGTGACGTCGAATTCTCTCCATGGAACTTGGTCTAAATAAGATGTTCAACTTGACATCCTGACAATATCATTGAAGTACACTAGAGCAGCTGTGATTACTTTTCTATCCACAAAAATAAGGTTGGCTAAGATGTTCGTAATTCCAACCCTACCACAACAAAACGGATGGTGGCTTCGCTGCACTTTGACGATGATTTCAGGAACTCCTTTCAAACTATGAGCGTAGACTCTATCATTTTGGCGATTGGAACACATGCTTCTCATCAGTGTGACCATGGCCATTGTCCGTCTAATTTTCATGAGGGCTGAAGCTAGCATGTGTCCAGTCCTATGGTGATAGGCACGTAGTCTGCCACCACTTTTTATCAGCCACGGCATTGATCTGAGTGAAATCTTCATCTCTCCAGCCATGAATTTCTGCTTTATCGAAGGATTACCCTGGATTCTGTTTGTAACAGTTTGGGTGGCACTAGATGTCCTTACTGTCCAGGGACGGACCGATTGTTTTACGTCCGCAACCGTCTGATCTATTTATGGTAAGATACAAAAACATCCCACTAATCCCAATCGGTTTGAATGTATCGGAAATAGGAGAGTGTTCATGACCAGCCTTGTGAAGGTCAATCACTGTGATTCTGTTTTTTTTTATCACCCCATTCCACAATAGAAGATTATTTCTACTAATTCATGCAGCCTAAAATGAGAAGAAGAGAGAGTAAGCAACTTTTCTATTAACAAAACACCATCAATTATATGACAATGTATATATATATATATATATATATATATATATATATATATATATATATATATATATATATATGTATATATATATATAGAGAGAGAGAGAGAGAAAGAGAGAGAGAGAGAGAAAGAGAGAGAGAGAGAACTATGCAACGTGCACATGAAAGAATTATGCTGGGCATCACAGGGAGAAAACACAAGACAGCACAGTACATCTGGGAAAAAACAAGAATAGGAGACATCACAGAATCCATTGAAAAAATTAAATGGTTGTGTGCTGGCTATGTTGCACGAATGGCAGACAACCAATGGACATTGCAACTCACGACATGGATACCCCGTGATCACATGTGCAACTGAATCCGACAGAATATTAGATGGAGGGACGAGCTAGACAAATTCAGAAAGTACTGGCTCAGCGACGCCAATGATAGAGAAGTGTGGCACATCTTTGGGAAGGTCTATGTTCAACGACGGACGTCAAAAGACTGATGATGATATATCATGTAAAATTACCAAAAAAAAAAGAAAAAAAAGAAGCATATTTTTCAGGCGTTTTTGAAGATATTTAATCTTAGTGCTCAATTTTTAAAAAAAGTGAAAAGCTTTCATATGGTTGGGGTGGGCTCCTCAGCGACTCTTTCATAGGTGTCAATCACATGCAGTATATATCAGTATGTCATTGTTGTAATCTGGGTGTGTGTTGGTTGTCTAGGTTTCGCTCATGGAATGTTTTTACAGAGGTCTTTAATCCAACAATTCTGTTGTCAAGGTGGTTTCTACGGGAATAGAGTTCCGGTGATTTGGTCCAAGTATGGATAACAACTCATTATTTTTGCATTGGGCTTTTCCATCGTGTACTGGATTTAAGTGGGAATAGTAGCTCAAATACTTGTTCGTTTTCTTCTTTAAATAAATGTTGGGCACAAGCATTTGCAGTATTTTGAACAACATTATAATCATTTAACTTTTTTTCCCTTCTCAATAAAGGTTTACAAGGTCTCTCCAAGTAAAACAACTCAGTGCATTATTCTATCATTCGGTAAATAACACACGGGACTTGTTTTTTTCTTCGAATGATACAGTGTTTCATAGCTAAACTGGCTTTTGGTGAGATATGTCAATTGGGATTATAGCTAACAATTACTTTTATTCTAGTTAGTTACACAATAAGAATCACGATAAAAATGAATATTTTTCAATATATTCTGTGATCATGGACTCATTGAAACTAGCTGAATCACTGCGCATGCCCGGAAATGTTATCCTTTAACAGGTTTTCCGGGAGGAGACAAGAATCTTGGATTCGCTTCACATAAATGCAAATAGCTCTTGGCTGAACTCTATTAATGCTTCGCTTGTTATTCTTCCTAGTTTTGCTTGGAAATTTTGCCCGGTCCCCGACATTGATGGATCGTTCGTTCAGTTAGGCCCAGTGGAAATGAACATCTTAACTTTCCTGAAATCTTCTTTCTACAACCGGAGACACGTGACATCACAAACCAAGGCAGTAATCTTTCCAGGTGGAAGTACAGTCATCGATGAAAGCAGCCAAGCAAAGTAAGTGTAGAAATCTTAATGGGGTTCTTCTTGAAGTAATGTATCATTCACACAAGGGTGAATGAAATTATTTTGGTGAAAGAAGAGTGAATGAACTATGAGGAATGAATGACTTAATTTAATCAGATATTTATATATTTATATTTTGAAAGAGGCATTACCGTTTAGATGATTAGTAAGCTCTTATTGTATTTTTTTAAGGCAGTGGAGCTAGAATTAGAAGCTGTCAACTGAAGCTCTCAACGAAACTGTCAAAATAGGTTTCTTTCAGTTTTAGAATTGGTCCGGCTGGCTATGTATGTGTTGAGCGTAAGGACTGCACTAATGGAGTTACAGGGCTGAAAATTTCATCATTTACTCCTCATTATGCTCCAAAACTGATATCTTTGTTTTTTTAGACAATCTTCTCACGTTAATATGTTTTTAGTGAGGGTGTTCAATTGGTAATCTAAGCTCCTGCTAAATTGATCCCTTTCTTTATGCCCGTGCTTGACTTCGAAAATTCTAATTTTTCTAGTGATCATAACCTGACAATAAGTGATTAGAAGAAAGTATCCATTGGTTGCCCCCTTTTTCCCAATTGTTTAATTGATCATCTTCAACATGGCATGCTGCAAGAAATGTTAGTTTCGTGACGTTTTCTATTGAGTGACTAACTATACTTATTTTGTTATGTTTTCCCATCAGCTTTCAGCTCTCTGATTTAAAGATACTGAATATTTGAAAAATCTACCGAAATGTAACCTTTTACAGAAGACCTCATGTTATAAAATAAATCACGTACGAAGTTATAATTAAAGGAAATAAGTCAAAAATGATAAAGAATACAAAAAGATTTATTTGGGAGTGAATGACATTATCTGATAAAGACTTTAAAGGGTGAATGACAGTGGAATAGTTCAAGGACCACCGTCTTAATATAGCTAGTTCCTTTTTAATGCATCTGCACATCTCTATTAGACACTATCCAGTCGGTCTGTTGGTCTGTCAGTCACGTTGAACAACAGGAATAAGATAGAAATGTGGAAACAGCATGATGTTATTAAAGTGTGTAAAGTCATTAAAGGGTTACATGCTAAAGATAAAAATCTAATATGATCATTTTTTTTACTAGCTGTTAATAATGTCAAAATAGCCGAAAGGAAAAAAAAACACAAGAAATGTCTATTCACAATCTTTATTGAAATAATAATATAGAATATTTCCATATCAAAGTATTTTACAAGTATGAGAATCAATTGAATCAAACGAAGACTACTTGCTCTTCTTTGTACCACTTTTACTACCATGGATGGCGAACGCATTGTTGAACTTACATTCTTTTTTCAAAAAATTCTACGAACTCACTCTTAATGGTGCAAAAAGTTGTCATTAACTGTTCAACTACTTTTACTACTCTTTCTTAGCTATTAACGACGCCATGATTGAAAAGTAGCCAAAAAATGGAAACCCCTAACAAAAAATGGCAACCCCCACCAAAAATGGCCTCCTTACGCTAAAAATCTCCATTTATTATAATCATTCAAACTAGTACTCGCAGAGTAATTGATATCGTAATATTTTACAAATATGGGAATCGATTGACTTAAACAAAGACTAATTGCTTTTATTCTTTCTGCTGTTAGTGTCAAGGATTGTGGACGCATCGTTGAACCTTTGGTTCTTGTTAACCAGATTACAGCGATGTTAAAACAATTTTGCATGCAATGCTGTATTGCCATGTAACCACTTTAATCGAATCGAACTCTGCTGTTGTGTGCCGAATGGAATGCTGTTGTCACTTCTGGTGGTATCTAATAGCGTCAAATCTTCAGAAGGAAACTTCTGGGAATAGAAGTACTGCCGAGAAGGGAAAAGGGTTGCAGGCTAAAAGACGTTTGGAAGCTACTGGAACCACAAAAAAATATAACATTTATTATTTTTTTCGGCTGAGAGATGCTTCATTTCCAAAACATGTCACACAAATTAGAACTAATATCCTCCTTACTACCTTTTCTCTGTGTGTTGGTTTGTCCTTACGACCATTATACATTTGCTTCCCAGATTCAGAGATTTCCATCTTAGTGTAGAGAGAATGTGTCTCACTATATATACTCAGGGACATGAGATCTGTCTCTCTCTGTCTCTAGGATGGTTTGGTTCCTTTATTTCCCTCCTCGTTAATTTTAATCAAGCCTCAAATTGGTCTGTAGCCACGGCAAGAACACTGTCGCTAGCATCATAATGAAAGATCAGAATAAAACTGAAAGTTATTAGTATATCGGATAATGTGATTCATTTTAATCAATTATTGTCAATAATTTTTAAATAAACAATAATGCAATGAAAGTGATACTTTTAATCTTTTGAGCCACAATTGCCACATCATTGCTAAATTAATTAGTTAATGACTGTAGCTTTGCTAAAGATATAAGTAAAGCTGTTGACTGTGTCAGTATGTTTACACAGTATTATGGAAGATTAAAGCACGATATCGTTAACTAGAACTTCTATTCAGTCTGGGTTAAAAGCAATATTAGTAGTAATAGTTGCTGTTATAATGAATAGCCATCAAATGAACACATATACACGTACGCTCAGCAGAACAGTATTTTGTGTTCGTGTGTTCGCCTCTTCCTCTTTTTCTGGTTGCTGTCACATATAGACATACAGTGTGCAAACTGTATGAACGATTGGATATGTTGTTGCAAGTTGCACATTCAGCCAAACATATATTGAAAAATGATTTTCATGTGCAAAATATTTGACACTGTTAACATCAAAATATCATTTGCTGCAACCGAGGAAACATTTTAGACTAATACTTTTGGAATATTGACCCGAAAACCGGAATGATGTCTCTTGTAAAGTATAAAAATCCATCTTAAGCTCTTTTTTTTATATACCAGATTAGTGAGAGATTTTATCAGTAATTCTTCTAAACTGAAAACCAATTTCAAATCAAAACTAGAGAGCACTCATAGAGCGCTTATAACCGCCGACGACATCGTCCCCCCAAACTAAATAGAAATCAGTTCATACATAGCTCGGACGCCGGAGGGGATATTTTTAAAACAAAACCTTATTGATTTCTTCCTTAGCCCGTAACCTGCTCTTCCACTGAATGACATTGGTATTCATTGAGATTTTCTTGAGACATCGTGTGAACAAGGACGCGTGAGTACATAAATGTGCAGAAAAATGAAATATATAACAAGGTAGGAAACTTTAAATGTACACATATATAGTTTCCTCACTTTTTATCAACTATTCGTTTTTTTTTCTCCTACTTACCTCGTTCCAGGAACTTCTCTAAACAGCCTAACGAGAACTCACTTTAACTTGGAAACAAATTTCCAGATACATGCTCTAAATGAATATTTTTCCAAAGCTGATGGCCCTCGATTCCATGGAATCAAATTGGAATTTATTGAGCACTTTTGGAGATACTGTGAGGATAAACAGCCTGGCGTAAAGCTATGCCCGAATATAAACACTTTTTCCAACTTTTTCCCCAAATTGGATGAGCAGTAATAATATATAAAGCAATTGATGTCTTTCTCGTTTTTTATTTTGTGATTACCACTAAATCTACTGAGGACACCAAATCTCCATGAGACTCTCAAAAGAAGGAAAAATGTAGCAAAGAATCACTGGAAGATGGAAAGCTTTCGGCAGAGCAAGCTCAACTTTCAAAAACCAGAAGATCCCAATAATCCTAAAAAGAAGAGTGTACAACCAATGCATCCTCCTGATAGTCACTTATGGAGCTGAAACATGGAACCTAACCAAGAGACAGACCTATAAACTGTGAAGTATGAACATAGAGAGATTACAAAACAGCACAGTATATCAGGAAGAAAACGGGTGACTGTTACATCATAGAAACTATTAAAAAACTCAAATGGCAATGGGCAGGCCATGTTGGAAGAATGAAAGACAACCGATGGACATCACGACATCACAACATGGATCCCCATAGATCACATAAGAAAAGGAGGCAGACAGAATACTAGATGAATTTAGGAAATACTGGCTCTGCGACGCCCATGTTAGAGAATTGTCGCGAATCTTTGGGAAGGTCTATGTCCAACAACGGACGTTGAAATACTGATGATGATGATGATGATGATGATGATGATGATGATGATAATATTTCGGGAAAAATGAGCGTGTAAGGCACAGGGCAATTGGAAACGGGTTGATCCATGTGTCCCAAATATATAAGCCCTTGCTTGATTCCAGGTGTGTTTACGCGTTAGTGTGCATGCACCTGAGTGGGTGGACATTGAAAAAGTGTCTGTGTATTGGTTTGTGTGTAGAGGCATTCAGTACAGCCCGCTTTCCGATCGCTACGTGAAAGAAGAAAGGAACCAGGTCAGATGGTTGACCTTTGGTAAGATAATCGGTTCGTGTTCGGGACGCATTGACTCAGATGGAGTTGGAATCTTACAGGCCCGTTGGTGTCTGAATGTATGGCTTAATTAGCACGGACATTTTTATCAAGCCGCTTCCTGTGTGTCAAGATGCACAAGCGGCACACAGCTGAATTATATGTGCGTGTGTGTGCGCGCGCGTATGCGTGCATGATATGATACTATAGGTGGGTATTACGTGCAAAGATGTGTGTGTAGATATGGGAGAGACTAATAGACTGGTGGTAGCAGTACGGTTCCGCTATCGGCCTCCACGGATGTTTGACACAGGAAGTGCTCTGCGCTCGAATTTCGATCGTTTGTTCTGATACAAAATAAAGTACAATACAGTATTTTTACCCTGCAATCGAAAACAGTGTCTCGTCTCTGGGGAGAAAAATTGCCAATGCATCTTTGAGAGAGAGAGAGAGAGAGAGAGAGAGAGAGAGAGAGAAAGCAAATAAATAAATCGAATTTTTCATAAACAAACTTTTTTTCTTAGTACGCTTCTCCTCATATAAATTGTGTTTATCGCTGAGTATCATTTTCTCAGCTGTCACACTGTTCGGGTGTCTCGTTTAAAACAGAACGGACTATCCGTTTAAGGGAGAGATCCAGCACTCTTACGTAGTGATGATGCGAAATGCACATTTGAGCCGCCAGATCATTTCACATTATCAATGCATCCCCTAAACGACATGATAAATATCTTTCCACATTTAATTGATTTATTGAAAAATAATTTGCTCTATTTTCTGTTATGTATTTGGAGCATCGATAAAAATCATGATTTCACAGAGAAAGCATTGATATAAATAGCTTCTAATCTTGCAGATTTATGTTATTATATTGCATATATCCCTGGTATTCTATGCAGAGGAAGAAACAGGCAACCATAACTCTCACTATCGACACGGCTTTTAGTCAGTTTTCAAATGGGTCTGGCTGCCTGGCCATGTACGTGTCACATGTGTAGGCAACACCGATGGAACTAGAGGGATTTTTTATGTCTTTCTCCCCTAAATAATTTTTCTGGGGCGTCATTCAGTTTGAAATGCAAGCTAACGCTAAATTGATCCCCCAGTTTGTGGTCGCTTGTTTAATTGTTTTGCTTTTTTTAAATCCAAATTTCCTTCCAGTGATCACTGCCCATCAAAAGGCGAGAGGAGTAACTAATTCACTGATCATCCTTTTTCTCAATTTTTTAATTGATCATCCCAACATCGCATGCTACTAAAAATGCTGGTCATATGACGGTTGGTATTCGATTTAAAACGTCAGGTAATGGTAAGATAGTCCTTCAATTTGTATCCGGCAGTATTCACGCTTGTTTTCTGAAAATTCTGATAATCTTAAATGAACACCGCCAAATAAAATGCTAGAGAGGTAACTTATTTTTGATCCCCTCTTTTTCAAATGCTTCCGTTGATCATTCCCAACACGGCATAATACTTAGACATTACAATTTCCAATATATGACTAACTATTTAGACCTATTTTTGTCTGATTGTATGCTTCCCTTCTATATTAACATTGTGTTTTATTTTGAAAGAAAGTGAGTTTTAAACGCTGAGAGAGTATGTATGTCAAATGAATATTATCCCTTGGTCCTCATTTACTGTTGCATTAACCTATAAGTATATTCAAACCTTATGAAGTTTGACCTGTGTCTTGATTTTTTATCATATTTTGGAGTATGTATTCTCCTTTGTTTTATTTCTGTAGATTCAATTTTAGTTATTTAGAATAATTGATATATAACTTTGGATTATAAAGTTGCCTAATCCAAGGAAATTCTGCAAAGGTGCGTAACTAGGATTATCCATTATATAATGTGTCTGTCCCCTTCTCACCTTTTGTGTGTATCTTCTTGTTTTCTATCACATGCCTTCCGACATGTTTCTATCTAAATGTTATTCGAACATGGATTAATAACACATGCTAAAATCTTCCTGAATCTTGAGTAAAATACCTAACTTCCTTCTTTCCTTCTCCCTTCCTATTCTCCTATTAAATTACCTAATTTTCCTTTCTGTCGCCTCTTTTCTTGGCCTCTCTCTGAACTTCCATAGTTCCCGTCATGTCATTACTGAAAGTGGAATATTTGAAAGCAAGTGCGAATAAGCAGATTAAGACGGTAGATGATTGGATTGGAGTTCAAATTAAATTTCAAGATTACCATTCAACGGTCAGGTCGTATGAGATTTAGATGATTTAGCTAAGACCACATGGTCATTTCCATTAACGGTATCCTGTTGGCCAAGGGATTCAAATACTTGGGTTGTGTCATAATCGAAGGAGGCCAGTTTGACAGACAGATAGGGATACGAGCGCAAAAAGCCAACAACGTCAGCTTTTGCTGCCCCCCCCCACTCTGGCGTTGCTCCGGTTAGAGGGCTGAATCTGTTTAACTATTTTACCCATACCAGCTGGTGGTGGTGGGGAGGGTGGAGAATTGATTCATACTTTCCCTAAAGGCTTTATCCTTGACAGGAGGTCTCAGTTCAGGTCGCTGATTGAATTGTCGGAGTCGTTACCGACTACGCCGATCGCACTCCCCTTAGAGCAGCTCTAAATCCCCATGGAAATCAAGGCGTGGCTGATCAACATGACCTTTATGAATACGATGTCCCCCGAAAAAACCTACGAGTTTAGGGGCAATTGGTATTCAAAATTCGAGCAAAACAGAAAGGAAGAGTTGTTCAATCAATATTTCTGCTGCTAAGAAAGGTAAAAAAAAAATTTGTATGTCGCGCAATTTTCAATTACTACGAATTGCTAATTGAATAAAAGACCTTTTCATTGGAAATAACTGCTCTATGATCCGTGTGAAACTTCAATGCCTTTTTAACTGCCTTAACCATGTTACCACTAGTATCAGATGTTGATACTGACCGAAGTTCAAAAGATAAAAATCACTACCTGTCAGATGAGGTCTTTCAGACGAACAGCCAATAAGATGTTGAAGGGTTCCATTGGAATCGAAAAGATCAGAGAAATTGACGGAGCAATCTCATCAAACAAAGGCATCCAGAGGTACAAATAGTTTGGACATTTGACAAGAATAGCAACCGTCCAATCAGCGTTCACAATATCACCATCGTTAGTTTAGAAATCTGGGTAAGGGTAGAACCTAAAAGGTATTAAATCTAAGATGTTTTGGAAAAATTTAAGTCCCACGGTCAGTCAGTCATATTGGCAACCCAGCAAGACTTCGATCATAGACCCTATTTAACCATGACACCTTACACTACACTTGAAATATAGAATGAAATAAATAAAAAGCTAATATTCATGATTAACTTACAGGTTTTTGGACCATCAACATCATCATCATGATTATCATTCTTTTGACGTTCATTGTTGAACAAGGACCTTTCCTAAAATATGCCGGACCTTTTTATAATTGGCATCTTGGTACCAATATGTTCTGGACCTCTCTAAATTATCACGTCATCTTATTTTTTGTCGGAAAAAATTTCACTCCTTATCTCTGGAGATCAACTTTTTCGGTCAGTATCTGCACATAATATCCAAGTATTAAACTTGCCTCATGCGCATATATTGTTGACAGGAGTACAATCATAAATGATTTGAATTGTAAAGCTGGAGCCAGAATGAGCTTCAATGGGTCGTACTCAAAAAATGATATTACCATCAAATTACGTGTTCAGAATCTACAATAGATATATCTGAACAAATATATCCGAATGGAACCCCTTATTCTTGATTCAAAAAACACTTAAATCATCTTCTTTATTCCTTGTTCGTTGTAGGGTTGGCGATTGTAGTTGATGCAAGGAGTTTTGTCTGAGCTGAAAGTTTTTGCAGGGTTTCGAAATAAAAGATTTTATTTTCTTAAAGAAAATTTAAGTAGGAACTTTATAAACCTCGGTTACGCAATTCTTGAAAATAAGCCGTAGAAGTTTTACAATAAAAACATTAAAAAAAACTGTCCAATAGACAGATTTTATGTTTTCAGTGCAAAATTTCTTCTACTCAATAGAAGAGCTTTTTTCATATAAAACACACTTTATCGGTATCAACAAATCTTAATGTCTGCAACAGCTAGTTCTTTAACCTCCACCAGCGACGTTGGAAGAGATGTATCTATTCGTATCTGTTGGTCTGCCCTCACAATATCTCCAAAAGTTCTTTATGAATTTCGATGAAATTTTTGGAAGGCCAGACTGCAGGCTAGGTACACTTTTTGATAGATTCAGGGATTCTTTTTTGTTGTTACCTCCACCACATTGCAGCTATATATAAACTGATTTTCGTTCACAATGGAGGTTTTTTAGTTTAATTTTTGTCTTCAAGATCTAAAAAAGTGGGTAAACTGTACAAGTACATAAATAGAAAAAAAAAACGGTATTTATCCTACATAAATGAATCACCGTAACCTGCGTGTGTACCAGAATTAAATATAAAAAAATGTTCTAAAACTAGGTCCTTCATCAAGGATCATCTAAAAAAAACAGCACAAGATTTGGGCTTTGTTGTTCTGAAATGACCACAGAGACCCCCCCCCCCAGATTTTTCTTGAAAAATAAAAAATAAAAAAATCTTTTTTTAGATGGTGCATAGTGGTAAACCAAAGAATATTTTCAAGATTGTAGCCCCCAAGTGACAAGTATTGCAGACAAGCAGAATAAGTACGGTTTAAAGCCTCAACCAGGACCACACACACGCACACTCATCGAAACAGATGGACAGAACGAGGAGAACCCGTACTCCACCTTTGCTGGTTGGTTGGGCGAAACATTTATGGGTCTACAGTGATTTGATATTTGTGAAAGTAGAATCTGTCAACATGCAGTCGGATTAATGTTACCGTCCAGTACATTGATTTTTAAACTATTTCTGTGTAATTCACCTTCAATTTTTTTTCACAAAGTTTCATTCACTCATGACCAAAATTCCTTCAGTTTTCAATCATTATCATCTTATTGTCTCTTTAAACATAATTCGTTTTGTATCATGAACCAAAGTCATCAATGAAATGCTTTCTTGACTGTTTATTCCATTCATGTCTCTTAGACGTCATAAGAATACACAGAGAAAAACTACGAGTGACAAAAAATTAGAAGATTTATTAGAATTCGTCTACTTCACGTGAAGTTATAAAACGGCAGCCTTGGAGCCAACAATCAAATCTATAGAAAATGTTCTCTTTATCATATATATATATATATATATATATATATATATATATATATATATATATATATATATATATATATATATATATATATATATATATACTCTTTTAAGAATAGGAAAATATAAATGTCTGAGTGAATCTTATTCGCCCTTCTCATTCCATCCATCCTTCACCGGCTCTTGTAGTTTCATTCACGTCCGAAACAATTTCCTTCGCCCGTTTAGAACACGTGCTTGACTCAGCAGATGTGCCATTAGCGACCGGTCGAATCTTGAGCTCAAAGCGAAGACACTCACTTTCAATCTTGAGAAACTTCTCTTGGCTGAAACCACGTATGGTCATGGTGAAGTGAATTTCGTATCCAATCCAATATTTTTACTGCTCTGCTCCCAAACATTTTTTTTTTGTGTGCGTTGTAAAGTGTTTGTGGGTCATGAGTTTTGTAGAACTTGACCAATTTAGTAAGTAATCAATGTGATTCTGAAACGGAATCTAGGTCCTTCCTTGCTTGATAACCTCGTTTTCAAATATCCGGAATAAGGAGAGTAATGTCGTTCAATAACTGGAATAGCGCCCACAATTGTAGAGACGCTTGGAATCGTGCCAGAGACGCCCAAATCAAGATTAGCTGATTTTGAAGAAGAAAAAAAAATTAGAGCAAGGGTTGAGATCAGAAAGAACATGATGTTGTTTGGGTCTGCAAGAATACTGACGAAGGAGTACAGGACACTTGCTGTCAATCAGAAACAAACAACAACAACAACAAAAAAATAAACAAAAACAACAAGTCAGGTATATATTGGAAGAAGAATTTTGATTATTCCGGATAAATTTTGTGTTGTAGTCGCTGAATTCAAAAACAGAAACCATTTTTCTCAATCACCTACTATTTTTTTTTTGAAACCAGATATTTATTAGTAAATTATAAGTTTTCCGTGTGATTCTTCAACAATACAGTTTAATGCCTCTGCCCAAATACACCCGATTGTATAAGTAGGCATTTGGTGCTATTGTCTCGCCTTCTCAACCACAATTGAAGTACGGGTGCATTCAGAAAGAATGTTTTGATCATCATAGACTAGTTAATACCAATGAAAAAATCGTGGATGTATTCGAATTTCCTTAAAACGACCTTTGAAAGAAGAAATCGCTAATTTGTTTTTTGTTTAGGAAACCGTAGTTTCAAATAGTATGTAAGAGGTTATTTTTATCAGTGAAGATTTTAACCCAATGTGGAAGAGTCCATCGTTACCGGATGAAAAATAAAAAAAATGTTGAACTGCTCATTATATTCATCATCAATCGTCTATACTGGTAGATCCAATGAGGATTGAATCCATGAACAGAGATCCGCAAACTAATCTTGCCGATCATTGCTACATGGTGAACTATTTTATATAATTTATCAACGGAATTTCGTAACAGACTATAAATAGTGAGAGATCCTATGAGGATCGAACCCATTGATTACAGTCCGTGGTTCTTGCTTGCCGGTCATTGTTATACAACATGTATCCTGGTGCATTTTTTTTCTTCGGATGATTTACTCGTTTAAAGTATTGGAAAAATCCACGGATGAATTTGAATGGATATCTTTTAGTTTTAATTTTATTTTTTGAATTAACTACTGTATTCGTTTACAGGGATGGGTGCCTAATTTGAAACGGTTTGTAGGGAGTGCTTTCTTCAGGAAATTTTTGACCCTCCGATAGAAGACCCCAGTATAGTATCTGACCGAGGGAATAACTCTTTCATTATTTTTAGTCGATGATTTTTATTTGTTTCGAGGCGTTGGATTAGAAAGTAAGAACCATTTTCCTCCATCATATAACAATTTCTTTCAAGAAAATAATCTGAAATAATCGATACACCTTTCAATAATCTTAATTTTGTGAGACAGTGTAATATTTGAAGACCATTTGGACATTCATGGATATACTTTTATTTATCACGTCATTTCGAATATATATATATATATATATATATATATATATATATATATATATATATATATATATATATATATATATATATATATACCGTGGAACTGAATGAAGTTGGGTTGACTTAGTTATTAGAATTCCCTGGTGCAACAGTTCGATTGTCTCGTATTAGACTTGCTTCAATGATTGTAGACGAGAGGGATAAGTACA
This sequence comes from Thysanoteuthis rhombus, assembly GCA_963457665.1. Taxonomy (NCBI): domain Eukaryota; kingdom Metazoa; phylum Mollusca; class Cephalopoda; order Oegopsida; family Thysanoteuthidae; genus Thysanoteuthis; species Thysanoteuthis major. The sequence continues at coordinate 44,988,194 of OY735213.1, forward strand.
GTTTAATGCCTCTGCCCAAATACTCCCCAGTGAATTGGTGGACATTTGCTACTATCGTCTCGCCTTCTTGGTTATAATTGACAACTGATGGTTAAATGTCAGTTACAGCCGTAAATTAGTGCCCTGTGGAATATTAAACCGTCGTTTCATTACATTCAAATTCAAATGGTAGCGACAATTATTTGAAACTTTTGACTCGAGGCATAACAGACCGACATGACAAAAACATTATATAAAGCTTGTCTTTACCTCTGCCGAGAAAGTTGGAAGAGGTATTTATATTAATGCATGTCTATCAGTCTGTTTCTCCAGACAATATCTTCAAATGAATTTCAATTGATTTTTCTGGAACGTCGGTAAATGAGGAAAATGTAAATTGATGCATTCTTTTTTCAACACATTTATGTACTCACTACCGTTCGTCTAGGTACTTTTACCAAGAGTTCACAGTAGATTTCAATGAAATTTTCTTGAACAGTCGGAAGACTTTATCAAATTGTGGGGAGGATCCAAAACATATTTTTCATTTTCTTTCGATACATTTATGCACTCGCTCCTGTTTGTCTACACGATATCTCCAAAAGTTCTGAATTAATTTCAGTGAAATTCTCAAGAAAACTGGAGAATCGGGTGAGAAAAGAATTGATTAAAAGATTCAAGAATTGTTCTTTGAGTGATGCATGTATTTTGGATATTAAGACAATAGTTGGAAGATGGAAAATTCTAAACTTACTCCTCTGAACTATATAAATTGATTTCCATTCAGTTTTTAGCTGATGTATAAAGTTGGCAGAGGTGTACGTGCGTATGGCTTGATTATATTTCGATTGATTTAAGTTTTTATTTTAGTTGGATGACTGTGACCAAATACTGATTTGTAATGTAATTTTATTATAAATTGACCACTTCGCTTGTGTCCAGCATCATTCAGGCTTGTTTTTCTTTAATAAATACTTTTTTTGTAGCCACCACTACCCAACCAGAGGCGATAGAGGTAACCTATTTATAGAACAAACCTTTTCGAATTGTTTAATTGATAATCCCCAACACTAAATGTTAACAAAAAGTGTCAGTCACGCGACGGTTTATATTGAACGAATAACCAAGACTGTTCTATCAGTTTTATGATTTGTGACAGATTTTCTCGATTTTGTGGTCAACAAGAATCGGCTTTGAATTGAGTATTCACGTGAATGCTTTGAGCAGTTTTTTACATCAGTTGGAGGGGAAAATATCTGTTATTTATACAACTTTATCAAATTTTAACCTCTTGAAAGGAGAAAAGACTAAGACTTGTTGTGAATTTCTTGGTGCAACTAAGATGAAGTCGTGAGTGAAACGTTGCTCTGGTGCCCATCACAAGGAACTATCTCAGTTGGCAGACCCCTGTGCACGTATTTTGATGAACTTGCTGATGACATCGGATGTTTTCCAGAACACGTCAGGCATATTCGTGAAACCATCTGAACCTGATGATGATGATGACTATTTTTAATTATCCCCCAAAACCATATGAAAATTATCAATTACTTCCCACTAAGAGCTGAGTGTAAAGAAACACGAATTATGTATATATATATATATATATATATATATATATATATATATATATATATATATATATATATATATATATATATATATATATATATATATATATATATATATATATATATATAAAGGCATGCAAAGGTTGATCGATACATTCATCGCCTAACAATAAGTGATTGACTGGATTTTGGTCTGAAACTTTCATGGTATAGTGTTTGATCAATACGATTGATTACTTAATTAAAGACATATTTTTGTTGCATGAAATAAATACTTTATCCGTTGTTACGCTATGGACTTATTAATATACCTACGTATGAATTTTATAAAATCAATTTTGCTCTGGCTGTTTATAGAAATTGCTTAGAAACTGGAAATACCCTGACCGGTTCAAGTTTGGGAAAATTTTTTTATATCTACTCTGAAAATGAACTGAGAGATTTTTCCTGATTTTCTACTCACGAAACAATAAAGACTATTCCACATAAATGTAACAATTTTGCTGGTGACAATAATCCCCTATCCTACATTTGAAACAAATGACTCTTCCACTAAAACAATCCAAGTATTTTTTAAAAAATCACCCCTTCGATAATTTCCCCTCAGGAATGAAGTGGTTCAGTTTGTTAATGATAATCAGAGATAAATTGTCCAGAGGGTAAATGTCAAGGGTTATTCATCCGTAGGGGACAGTTAATCAGTTGGTAGTTTTCCTATGCGACAATGATTTCTGGGACAATCGTCTTAATACACAATATTTTCTCATAGAAAATCGAATATATCTGTTTACTTGTTTACGGTGATTTATTCGTATAGAAATATTTTTGTCAGAAGAAAAAAGTAGATTTATAAAAAGATTCGACGTAGCATGATTCATTTATCGGATAAAAGAGGAAGTTTCTTTTTCTATTTTTCTTTTTGTGTTTCTTCGTAAATCACAGAGAAAACTCGATTATCCGAACATCAGTCATCCAAATTTCTATTTATCCGAAGGTTTCAAAGTCCCGTAGTTAGGTTCCTAAGAGCTTCTTTTTTTATGATTGGATCAATTATCCGAACAATTACTTATTTTATCTAAATACCCTTCGCTCGTCTCGTTCGGATAATCGAAGATTCTCTCTATTTTGTAATTCAATCGTTCACTTTTGTTTGAATCACTTGTTTTGATTAGTGACTTCCCACATTTGCAAAACATCTTCGTTACAAAGTTTGTCCAGCTGGAACTCCCTAAATCCCTAGATAGTAATAAAAATGTTTTCATTTGATAAGGAAATATGGCTTATCTTTGGTTTCACGGGTCCGAAAGACTGTAGCTATTTAAATGGCTAAATTCGGCCACATCTTTCAGTGACTGCCCCTAAAAAAGGATAAAATAGGCATAAAGGTAAAATTAGAGGTAAAAAAGTATTATTATCTGATCAATGCGTTGTATAATCATACTTTTTGGAGCGCTTGCATGAGTTCTAAGAGCGTATATATCTGGATATGCATGAATTTTGATATCCGTTTGTACGTTTGTGTGCACATTTGCAACGGAAGTTGGGGAGAAAAGACGGCCCTGGGATAGTGAGCAAAAACAGACTGGTTGGATTAGCACTTTTTCGATGAAATTTTCAATTTATTCCATAAAATCTACGATAGCCTATCGTATGTTGGCCTAGTTGTAAATGAAAATCTTGATTAAATTAGATAATACACAGAAATGATGAAGATTGATAAAAGTCATAAGTCAATATTATTATAGTGGGGTTGTCTTCAGTTTACAATTCAACATTTTCTTATAAACATTTTTTGTTCTCTTTTGAGTAAATCTCTCCTTATTTCTATTTGCTTTCAATGATTTTTCTATATCGCCGTCGTAATATAAACATTTTCTTCTTTATAGTATTTTTCAAATCTTGTTTTTTTCTATTTCAATAATCTTCATATGGTAGCATAACATTGTATAAATTCCCGTTTTCTCAACATTCAGTTCAATTCACATCGCTTGTTATTACATTTTTCATTTATTGTTGAAGTCGAGCTTTATCGTCGACTCTGTTTTTTTTTTTTTTAGTTATATATAATTCAGCTCAGCAATTGAGAATTAAATTCATAATATAAACGCAGTCGCTCAACAAAAATCTATCTAAATTGAGTTTTTGACTTCAGTCAACAGCATATTTGAAAGAAATTAGGTGATGAAATTTTCCGCAGGTAATTATTTCTTCTCTCGGATCGTAGCACCTTTGTTTTCTTCCAGGTTTGTCAGTTCGAAAAATTATAAGAAAAATTCGGTTGGGGGTTCTATTTATACTGTAATTATAATGCTAAATTACACCATTATTTTCCATCTGTGATACGGAAGTACACGTTTGAAGTATTCAGTTACTTCCATTAAATCCTTTCGATAACTTCCCGATTTTGGTAAATAAATATCGTTTAAGGTGAGAGGATAGTGTTTTGTAATTTTTTTATTATCGGAATTGTAGTGATACGTGTGTTCTCTCATCAAACAAAGGCGATTCTTGGGCAGGAAATAACGCTGGCAATCACCGTCTCCCTTACAGCGTACACTTTAAAAGCAGCTCTCCCTTCTCATTGATTAAATCTTAAAACAAAGACACTCATAGCAACGAGTGGTAGCGCCAGAGAATTTGAATTGTTGTGGTCAGTTGAGAAGAAAAGACCAGAGAAGACAAATTTCTCTCGTTAATTCGTAGCCAATCTTTTTGATGAATAGCACCTGATGTGAAAAAAAATTCCGTATAAAATTTTTATCTGCCAACTTTCTGAAAAAAACAAAAAAAAAACAACAAAAAATAAAAAGCAAAAATGGTGTACGTGTTGAAGGAAAGTAAATAAAAATATTTCTAAAGATTTTGATATTCTCCTTTATAATTAAAGGAAAATTTTTTTTTGTTCCTTTCGACAGAATTATTTTTTTCAACCAAAGTGAAGAAAAAAACCCGAGAACTATTTTTTCATCTTTAATCAATTTTTTTTCATCTCAGAACAGAGTGTCTGCTGGATTATTTCGCTAAAATTTTTGAAATTTCATTGTTTTTCTTCGTTTCTAACCTCTAAACGCTACAAAAAAGTATTCGAAAAACGGCAGTCGACGGAAAAGTTGAGTCAAAAAAACATGGTGAGGAGCTGCACAGACTACATGGACCTGTCCGATGGTGTCTGCACTGCCTGCACAGGTCTACCGGGAGTGAGCACGAACCTGCCCAAAGGCGTGCGATACACATGCCAAGATTCGATCTCTGAAATCCCAATACACTCAAACAATTTTTTGGCTAACACCACGACGCCTGTCTGATTGTGTAGCATAAAAAAGATTCACTAAAGTTAATATTTCATTTCTACATTTCATCTAACCTCAGATTTTAACCACATGTTTTTATGTAACCCCAACTGAATGTGCCCACAGAGAAAAATGGTATTATTCTCCGCTGGTAACGGGGTTGCTGCTGAGGTTATATATATATATATATATATATATATATATATATATATATATATATATATATATATACCTCTCTCCGTAGTGGCAGTGGACGCCCATGTTAGTGAGAGTAACCAACAGTTACGAACAAACAAAATCTTGAAGTCTTTTAAATGTAGGCTTGACGCTGTTGTGTTGTCTGAAATACCTCAGTGACAACAACCCAAGAACATTTCATCCTTTTAAAAAAAAAAATTTTGAAAATGTAATGCATAACATTATAAAACTAGTTAACCTTCCACGCTTCCATCATTTCAACTATTTTTTCCGTGCTTTTTTCATGTCACACAATTTGTCTGAATGTTGCACACACGCACACACACGCGCGCACACACACACACACACACACTCACCAACACATAGAATGCATCTTGTATAAATTAATCACTATATCTTGTACTTAAACCAGAACTAATTATATAAATAATTAAGAAAAACAACAACCCCAAATTCGGGCATTGTTGGTCCAAAATGAGCCAAGAGACCGAAAAGTCACTTTTTGGAAAAAACAATAACAACAAGAAAAATATTTTTTCGATCGTACCTAGCTGAGTACTGAGGCTAATTTTCCAGGTTTGTATCCTAAGGAATATGATCATGAGCACCCCCACCATCACCACACAGACATGGAAGCGAGCATAGAGAGAAGATTCTGTATCTGCGTTGGCTGGTTGATTGTGTCATTTGTTGGGCTACAGTGGTTTGATACTGCTCAATTCATGACTCTGGGAAAGGTCTGTCCAACGACGGACGATGAAAGAATGATGATGATGATGATGATGATGATGATGGTGGTGGTGATGGTGCTGCTGCTGCTGCTGATAATGATGATGAATCCATAACTGAATAAAACAATTTATTGGAAAATCTCAATGTATTTAAAAAGTATTCTCTAAACGCCTTATTGAGCGATAATCAGCATTACGATCAAAATTGTGTAAAAATAAGATCTTATGTAGATGGCCATTTGGTCCAATGTCAGCAGTTACACTTGTACACAGCTGTATGGTAAGTATAAGCAAATGAACAACTTTCTTTTATAGATCTTGTAATACAGTAACAGTTATGTTTTATGATCGAATATTCAGAGGATCAATCAAAGATAAGAAAAAGAAACCAGACCGAGTGTGACTGAGTTGCAGTGTGCAATCCCCTCCCTGCTCAAAACAGAAACAAAAATCAACCCTCAATGACTACACGAAAAAAAAAATGTAAGAAAGAACTACAACCTCCGCTAAGAAAGTAACCGAATACTTGAAAACTGAACAGCTGGCTGTTTTGTCTTATCGTCATATCGTAAACAGAGCAATAGTTCGTAGCAATTCTAAAACCTTGACAATCTATTTTCTTCTTAACAGCGAGTAAGCACAATATACCAGATCGACATACACCAATTAGCGTACGGATGGCGTTGATATCACGAAAACCGTAGGAGGGGAAAAGAGAAATCAGCAGACCAAGAATGGAGAATAAGAAGTTAAGATATACAGTGGTGTAAACGCGTACTCGGAGCACTAGTGCAATCACAAGAATGGCAAACAAGTCAAAAAGTAAAGTTATCACTACTTCATGCACCGTAGCCCTGAAATAATAAATCATTGTGAAACTCCGCAATAACGTTCATGGCTAATTACCGTTTCAATAAAAGATATTAGCGATGACTAGAACTTCACATGACATACACGGTTATTTTTCGATTCTGGGCAGCGTAACAAAAACTATGAGTGGCCAAGGCCGTCAATACGTTGCCAAGAACAATTTCATTTGTCTTAGAGCGGGTCAGAAAACAGAAGCCATCACCAAGCAGTGGCTACTTATGTCTGGCGCCGACAAGACAACTAAATTATTATTTCATATGGGCATTGGCTCCGATATCATTATTGGAAACAGCCAACCATAACTGTCACCAAACCTCACGAAATTGGTTCCTTCAGTTTTCAAATTGGTCCAGTTGGCTGGCTGGCTGGCCATTAATTACGCGTACAGGCTCTACCAGTCGAACTAAAGGACTGAATTTTTCTACATCTACACTTTATTATTTCTAGAATAAAGACGTTTTTCGTTTTTTTTTTATGATAATCCCTCCCTAAAAAAGTACAATTTGCAATGTAAGTTTATGCCAAATTGATTCTTCAATTTGTATCTGTATTCCTTCACGCTCAGTTTTTGAATATTTAGACTTTTCTTTTCAAAATGCGAGGGAAGTAGCTTTTTCATATACCACTTTTTCCTACTTATTCATTCATCCTTTTCCTAATTTTTTTATTGATCACTCTCAACACGACATGATGCAAAGAAACTTCTTTATTTCTGAAAATTCAGACTTTTTAATGATTACTGCCCACAAAATGTGAGAGTATTGACTTATCTATTGATAATCTAATTTATCAACATTTCGATTGATCACCCTAACACAGCATGCTGCCAAAAGACGATAGTCTTGTGACAGTTTCTATTGAGTGACTAACCAGACCTGTCGTCTCGGTTGCTACATTAATCTATCGCAATTCTTTATACATTTAATTGCAACAGTAAGGGTATGCAAAAAACACCGACAATATACCTACCATATATATATTCTGCTAGGTAAAATACTGGTGTTTCAGCCACATTCCATCACCATCAACATCATCATCATCATCATCATCAGTTTTTCAGCACCTATCTCTGATTCCCCAGACATCTCTATCATCGGCGTCACAGGGCCAGTACTTTCTACATTTGTCACGGTCGTCATGCCATCTCACTCCCTGTAGACCACACTTTCGCATATGATCTCTGGAGATCCATTTTGTGAGTTGTGATGTCCGACGGTTGTCTAACATCCTTGCAACTTGTCGAGTCCATTGACATTTGATTTTTCTTATGATTTTTATAATATCTTGTACTCATATCTTTTCTCTGATGTACTGTGCTTGTCTTATGACCTCTACATGTGAGGTTGAACATGATTCTCACAGTTTGTGGGTCGGTCTTCTGGTTAGTTTCCATGTCTATATGTGACTATTGGAAGGATACACTGGTTGGACACACTTTTTTTTAAAGGACTGATGGGATTTTTTTGTCTTTGAAAGTCGAATTTACTCTACTGAAAGCTTACCAACCTAGTGTAACTCTTCTCTTGATTTCTTTTTCTTTTGAGGATTTCAAGGAGATTTGTCGTCATGGGTAAAAGCAATGTTCTACCTTCTTCAGCCGGCGGTCTATTCTGGTCGTTGTGTCTTTGTCCTCAACAGGTTTTTTGTATGTACATAATATTCGATTTGCTGAAGTCATACAGAGTCAACATTTTTGCTTTCCCAAATGAAGACAGCTTTATTCCGATATATAAATAAATCTTTTACACCCTTTTCATTTACAATTCATTCGTTAGTTAATGTAAAGAAAAAAAACTTTCAAGTTCTGAAAGGTTTCAACATATCTCTTTGTATCAATAACGTGGGTTAAGTAATAAATTGAATTAGAAACATCTACCTGTACAAAATTCAATACCACGTAGGCAATATGTCATTTAATTTACGAACGCTATTTTTTTTTCAAGTTGCATTTCTTCTCAGTTCTACAATATATCTTTAGTTCTGAGGCAATGGCTTATAAAACTCGCCGCGAATATGTAACTCGTTTTATAAAATTCTATATTGAATTAAAAGATCTCCCTAAAACAAACATGAAAGTTTCGCAAATTTAATAATTTCGTCTCAATTTATTCAGGAGATGGCATTCTCACTTTCATTTCCCAAAATATTCACACACAAGAAATATGTATCAACAGAATACATTTTCATTTTTGCAATAGTAAAAACCCTCAACTAAAACTATTGGAAGATGTTTCGTCAGTTTTTAAGCTGATCTGGATTGCTGTCTATGTATCTATGTATCAAGTGTGCAGGCTGCATTAACGGCGCTACAGGGCTGAGAATTTAAACATTTATTCCTTATTATGTCGAGACAAAACGTCTTTTTTTTTCTTTGGACTAATGAGTGTTTAGAGGGTGTTCGAGTTTGCGATGTAAGTTTATGCTAAATTGACCCTTAGTTTGTGCCTGTTTTTTTAGCTCATAGTTTTTCGTTGATAACTGCAAGAAAAAAAGCTAGAGTAGGAATTTATCCATTGATTGCTCCAATCTCCCAATTTTTGAATTCGTCACCCCTAACACAGAATGCAAACAAAATTGCCATCTGAAGCTAAACCACTACATACCCTTTCTTACGATCAGGTCCGTGTAAAATGCTGATAGTCCGTATTTTTTATATATAACCAACTAGTATAGAACCTGTCAAAAATGATGGTTAATTTTCCGATGATTTATTGAAACAAACCAAGAAATAAACAGAGATAGGATCTTTGGGTAGATTCACACTTATAGTTACTGGGCAAAAACAGGGACCTTGCCAGTTTTAGTGTCTGTGTTTCAGTTCTTTTTTTAGTTTTTGTGTTTAAATTTATAGCAATAAGAGGGTAAAATATATTACTGATTTTCATCTACAAACGTGGACTCGAATTTTATTCCAGGTTGCAATAGAACTACGGTAAATGCGATTATAAGTATCTATCAATAATTGATGGAATTAAATATTTAACAAATGAATATTCTTTAATTGCTGCCCATTGTAAGCTGTTTCAGTTATCCAACTGTAATTTGCTGATGGACTTCTGATTTCTGATGACATATTTTCGATTTTGCTATTTTTAATCAGGTTGTCTGTCAACTGGCTTTCGCTCCATTGATATCTGCCCCCCCACTACCCAATCTGACTGGCTATTGATAGTTCAGGCTTGAAATCCTACATCATTTCAGTCTCGTTGCAGTAGCTAACGAACGCGTCCATTAGTTAACTGGGGTGTAAGTCAGGTGATCGAATCGCCGTAGTGTTTATCAAGTATATATATATATATATATATATATATATATATATATATATTGCGAATAGTGTGATAGATAAAGGCATAAATGCACCAAAATGTGACGTTGGTATATTTGTATATCTAGCTTTGTTATCTGCATTGAGCAGTAACTTTGTATTCTACTGTTCTTTGCTTATCCATATTTATCAATAGTAAAGCTATATTTTTAAGCAACAATGATAAAATAACTCCAGACTTTATTGAATAGTCAACAAATAGATAAATATATTCGAATCAGCAAAGGTATTCTTGATATTGTTTAACTGGGGTGAAGGATGCTATTTTTTCAAAGTTTCCTCCTATATGTGTCAGATCATGAACAATATGTTGTTGGCAACAGATGTAATCTTTCTCAAGAATCAAGCTATCAAATTGAGCCTTGATTCATTATTGACATTGTAATATAACCACATTTAGAAACCCCATGGTATCAAATATGTGTTTGGGGAATAAGCTTTATTTGTTATGGAAAAAAGTAAAAGCGCTGGTATTTTCGAAAATGTATTGCCAATTGCCTCTGATAAAACTGATGTCAAGCAATAGACATTAATAAGGTAATGAATATGTGTCCTGACAGAGATAGCATTGGTGACCTTTCTCGCATATCATGGTTGCAGTTAAATATAAAGGTTAAAAGTTCTGAGTAATTTATAAATATACAATCTGCATGCACAGAAAATAAACCGTTGCTGTCTGCTACACACTGTATCAATAAAAGAGATTGAGAGAAGAACCATCGGTGATATACAGATGCATTACGTAGGGATCACTGGGTGATAGGTGCAGCCGATGCGTTGCATTAGGGCTGGGGGCGATAGTGGGATGAGGGGCTTGAAGGGGGCAAAGAAAAGGGACTCAGAAATCGAGCATCGAAACATCGGAATCGAGATAACATGTCAATGGAATACAGAAGAAAACGTGCTGACCTTTTGGAAGTCTATAGAATACGGAACAGTATTTATGTTGTCGGTACTGGAGTTCATTGCTCAAAAATTACTGATCCAGGGGGCATAGTCATAAAATTCGAACCTCCACTGGTGTTAGAAAACATTTCTTCTCGGTATAATTGGCAAAAGTATGGAACGACCCAAGTGAAAAGACGACCACAACGGAAAATATCAATATTTGAAAACAAAAATAAACCTTTGTTCTAAAATCGGTAATATTAGATTTGACTACTAACCTTCTGAGTTTGATTCCACTCTAACTAAACCGAAACTAACTTACCGATGCAATTCATCATCATCATCAGTCTTTTAGCGTCCGTCGTTGGACATAAACCTTCCTTAGGATTCACCACACTTCTCTATCATGGGTGTCGCAGAGCCAGTACTTTCTGAACTTGTCTAGCTCGTCTCTCCATCTAATATACTGTCGGCTACGGTTGAGCATGTGATTTTGGGGATCCATGTCGTGAGTCATGATGTCCATTGGTTGTCTATCATTCTTGCAACATGGCCAGCCAACTGCCATTCGAGATTTCTAATGGATTCTATGAAGACTCTTGTATTTTCTCGGATGTACTGTGCTGTCTTGTGGTCTCTCCATTTGAGGCCCAGCATAATTCTTCCATGTGCACGTTCATGGTTCTCAATTTGTGGATCTGTCTCTTGGTTAGGTTCCATGGTATCAAAAATCCAATTAGTGCTCATACATAAAGATAGGCTGTGGGCGATTATAGCTCGGCGTACTAAAACGATTATTGCAGATGAAAACAGGATGGGTAAAGGACGAAAGTGTTCGCACAGTGTGCGTATGTGTGTTCGTGGGGTTGCTCAGTGTTGTCTAATGGATTTCTTCAGGTACACCTTACACATAAACATATACGAGTATAACGTAAAAGTAGGGTCTCTGTGTTGGCAAATATGGTGACCGTTTTTTTTTGTTTGTTTCTGATTTTTAAAAATTTTACCCGTCTATTTTGTCTGCTTCTTTGATGTTTGTCCCTTTTCCCAATGTATACAATCAGACAGACATGCAATTAACATTCCATCACTATGTCATCAGTGTACCTTTGGTCTATAGCTGAGTTAACCGGTGTGCGTCAGGAATTACGTCAGTGACACTCAGTTTTAGATGTTGGTTTCCTTCAGCGTGACTGAAAACATGTGAATGAATAAATAAACAATTGAATGGGAACACATCATCATCATCAGTATTTTAACATCTGTCGTTGGACATAGACCTTTCCCAGGATTCACCACACTTCTTTATCGTGAGCGTCGCACAGCTAGTATTTTCTAAATTAGTCCAGTTCATCTCTCCATCTTGTATTCTGTCGGTGTCGGTTTTGCAAATGGTTTCTGGGTATCCATGAGTCGTGATGTCCACCAGTTGTCAGTCATTCTTGGTACATGGCCTGCCCATTGCCATTTCAGTTTTTTAATAGATTATATGATAACTAAGACTCCTTTTTTCTTCCATATATACTGTGCTGTCTAGTGATCCCTATGAGGATGAGCATGATTCTCTCCTGTGCACGTTGCATGCTTCTCAGTTTGTGGGTCTGTCTCTTGGTTAGGTTTCATGTTTCAGCTCCATAAGTGACTATTGGGAGGATTCACATCAGTAATTATCAATTATATTTTTATAACATATATGCAAATAATTGAAATGGCATACATCTGTTTTTGGTTGATAATCATGCAAATGTATTCATATGGACCTGATCAGTTATGGAGATCGTTGTATGTACATGGTTTGTCTATATCTCAGGTAAAAGATTGATGCAAGACCATCTTTTTTCTGGTTTACGCTTGTGTGGGCACACAGACGCATTCTCAAATACAGAGGTACACACTGACACACATGTACAGTTACATATGCAAACACAATCAAAGACACATGCATAAATACATACATCTGGGAATCAAATAACACTGAATAATCTAAGATGATTTTATTAGTGTTTGACTGTCTTAACTGAAGCATTGTCAATTATTATCAGCGCTCTGGTTCGGTGGGAACGTGTGAGAACGGCATCCCTTTTTGGAAGGGAGGTAGCATTCCCTCTCTATCGATATACTACTAAAATTTTCTATTTTGACAATGCACCAATAAGAAAAAACAGTCAGTGTATGTCAAAATATTTATCGTACCTGGCTTTAAAACGTCTGTGAAATCAGTTAAATTTCGAAATTCGATCAGGAAGGAGAGTGCTTAAGCTTGTAGTCACTTCCCCCGACATCAGGCAGACCTATGTTGCTCCACTCCTATTTTTAGCTCTTCACCACTGATTAATGTTTATTTTTGACGGGAAGAGGATTTTTCTTTTAAGATTTTCTGCACGCCTTCGAGACAAATTTGGAGCCTCTCAATCCAACTATATTAAGAACGGTCATTTATTTTTTTTGCTTAGGGAGAGACGCAAGTAAAAAAATCCAACTATAGTTCAAGCTCAATGAACGTACACAATTCTAAAAGAAAACGGTAACCTTTTGAAGGCTCATATCCTCTATCTTGATGACTGAAGTACATGCGTGTAATTACTAATATGCTATATACTCATAACTATCCTTGTATTTTCTTTAGGTCTGAAACGAATTCTGGTTGACTAATGAAAAATAAATTAATCCCTTTTTGCTTTGTTTTTGAGTATTATCTGATCAATAAGTTGTAAAGTTATGATTTTGGGGCTTTTGTATGACTTTTTGGTGCTTTTACATGCTGTGTTCAACTACCATACTTAACATCTGGAAAATCAAAGATTACTATAATTCTTATATGCAATTTGAAAGGCAATGTGAATATTTTGGAGCTTTAAAACTAAGACTATTGTAAACCAGTGCTGGAATTCAAGATTCAATTTTTTACTACAATTCTTTGGTGAAATGCCATAGTCTTCAAGCATACTTATTCTTTTCTATACGCTATAGTTAAAAGAAGTATATGTAATCACTCATGTCTGCCTGCTTGTTATCACAAAAGTTCTTGAGTTTCCTGGAACGGTGGTCAATCGCCCGAGGAATAATTGATTTTTTTCTGATTGATACACACACACACACACATATACATATATATATATATAGATGTATATATATATATATATATATATATATATATGTATATATGCATATATATATATATATATATATATATATATATATATATATATATATATATATATATGTATATATATATATGTATATACATATGTATTCATCTATCAAGACGATGCTCCGGAAATTTCAAATTCGGAACCCACCATTATCTCCCCTGCACAACATGAACAGCTTTTTATGAATTTTTCAGTTTGATAGAGAACTTGCGCTCCCGTTTGTATTATGACATCTTATTTTTTGGCATGGAGTGCGCCCCTAGATAATTTAATGTTAGAATTCAAAACAATGAACAACCACAACAATCCAAACTATAAAACGAAATAGGGAGAAGAAAAAGAAGAGGAAATAGTCTTTTTTGTGTTAATTGGTTTCTCATACTTGTAAAATATTGCTATATAGAAGTATTCTGCTAGTATCATTTTCAATACGGCCATTTTTTGCATTTTTGTGTCACTTTTTGGTCTTCATCAAATTACAAAAATTCACACCTTGTATAGTCTCTTATGACATCATAGCAGCCGGTAAGGATAATCGGAATAGTTTTTGTTTCTTTAATTGACGTCCCATCATTTAATGATGACTAAAAAGCGTTTTATTGACATGTATGGATACATGGTAAATTTATTAGATGACTCAGCGTAATTCCACTGATGTCCATAACAAAGATTATCCATTATTTCATGTCTGTACTCTCTTCACACGATAATTACTAAGCTGGGCAGGAGATAATCCTTTATACGTCCCTAAATTAATCATCTTCTATCATAGCACATACCTCCCCGTTCACAAAATTTCGTCGATATTCATTGAGAAACTTTGGAGATAACGGGTGGACGAACAGACAATCAGTCAATCACGAGTGAATACGTCACCACACATGAAGAATATCCAATGAACCATTTTTAAAAAGGTAGAAATTTTTATGTTTTGGGGCCACAATGCTCAGGTTTTTAAGAAAAAAATATTTTAATGCTGCCCCATCATTCTGCAATTTGATTCATAAAGTGTTTACCCCTGGCCCCGGCCCAAACCTTTGCAGTTCAATAAATAACGAAAATATCAACTTTTAGAAAAAAAAAAATGTTCGTTGGGCACTTATCACGTGCAGCCACTTATATACCATTTAAAAGCTCTTTGGCAGATGTAAACCATGAAAAAAAACTCCTCCAAATTCCTTCAACTTCTTTAACATTCATCCATAATCGGAAGCAATAAATATTACTGACATTATCCTGACCAACATCGAAATAAATCTTTTAGGCTCACAGATATTTAAAAGTCTTATTACTCTCTATATTTATATTTTCTATAAGCGCTTTACTCCCGGTTACGTCTCCTTGCGATATTCATTTCCGACCACTTCAAACGTTGAGGAAAATATTTAAGATAGAATCTTTAACGAATACACGTATGTAATCTATTTCTGCCTAATGTATCTAACGAATACTTTTCGGTCTTGTTTTTGTTTGTTAGGATATTCAATTACTTAATCTGCTCCCCAATCAACTTCATATAGATTCTAATCGAAGTTAATGTATTACATTAATCATCGCAGAGAAACATACTAAAAGTCCTCAAAATGCAAATCAGCTCAGCCGTCAAGTTACGAGTAGATAACAATCAAGTTGAGTTGGAATCAGAGCTGTGTTAAGCGTGATCGATCAAAAAAGTCTGAAAAAAGTGGTAATTAATCAATGAATTAATTTTCTAAACTTTTGTTGGGCAGTGATCCCTTGAGAAGTCCGAATATTTAAAAGTCAAGTGTGAACGTCGACGGACGATAAAAAAGGGATCAATTTAGCATAATCCTACAGTGTCGATAAAAAACCTCGCTTAGAACTCATTTTGGGGTGCATCTAAAAAAACAAAAAAACAAATTTTTTTTTTTTTACAGTAAAGAGAAAATATTCAAATACTGGACTTTTTGGCTCCGTTGATGCTGTTTGATTGCACCACAAATGAAGAGATAAATATATGAAGTCATGTTAAAAAAAGATCATTAAAGAATGGATAAGGTTAGAATAAAATGACATCATTGGTGTTTTCCACGAGAAAACTTCTATAATAAAATGAAAAAAACAAAGCATCCGGATTCTGGAAAATCTAGATGTTATTAACAAACCATCAAAAAGATTTTAAAAAAAGATTTTTTCATATCAAAAAAGAAATACATTTTTAGAAGAGGTCTGGTAGAGTACAGTTGCAAATCTTCAAGCCTTTAGACAAAACAGTATGGCGAAGAGTACTGGAACAGAAAAACACACTAACACCTGCCCATATGAAAAAGGGATAGAATTTTCGGTGGCTTTGATGGTCAAATAGATAGGTAACCAGATCCAATTCAAAATGAAATAAAAAAACATAACAAAAAAAAAAAACCCAACATGTCCGCAGTTTTTAGTTGACGTCCTCTAACAAGTTGAACTAAAACTGGTCTAAAACCATTGAAAGAGTCATTAACGTTCCAACTTTCTTTCGGACAATCTTATCTCCATTTAAGAATGGATTATTTCATGGTCCACACGAGCAGACTTGAAATGAAATTGCAGGCCTTTTTGTGCTTTTTTGGTTTTTTTTTTTTTCAAATTTTGATTCATCTTTTAAATCTATATGGGCAAAAGGTGTAAGCAGCCCGAGACCCCTAAATGATGAGGATGGTATTTCAGCATGAGTCATCAAAGTTTGTTTTTTTCGGAGGTACGTGATCCTGGGTGTAAGAGAGGGAGGAAGATTTATGCGCTGCCTCTATAATGACTTGCCATTAAACAGAATCTGAATGCTCCTCATCACAGAAGTAGCGAGAAGCAAACTTTTGCAAAGAGGGTGTTACCTGTATTTGTATTATATCAGTGGATTCTTTTATAAAGTAACTATAAAAACAACCTCGTTCCAGTGGAAGAGTCGATTGTTTAAATTGTGGCGAGGAGATATTTGCTTGTTTTCTTCAGGCTGTCATTTTTATGTTTCATCTGGATGGCACTGGACAGACATCACAGCATCCTCGTTTTGCTCAATGTATATTCATGATTCATCATTAAATATCACTTTCATTCAATCATCTACACTTCATTATTGTTTCTCTTTAGTCCATTAGAACTTTGTTTTTTTTCTGTTTAAGTACCAGTGGTAGTTTATATTTACATTATAGCTCTGTCATAAACACTGGCCACAGTTTCTGTCCATTAGGTTTATTATTCGTTTTATTTTGAATCTTCTATTTTTTAGGCATATTTCTATCCTGATGTCTTAACATTTTCTTGGGTCTACGTATATGCTTCCCTTCATTCTCATATTATTTATACAAGCTTCAAATTTTAGACACGGCTGACTTGGAATGACCGAAATGTTTTTGCCACTCTCGATGTCGGATTTCCTCCCAGAATGAGTTTTATAATCATTTCCATTATTCCAAGTGAGAGCTCTCTTGTTGAAGCCATATTTTAGTTCAGTTATTCCAGTCCAATAATAAGTCCATAAGGTCGTTATGGTATGCAGCTACTTTCTTCTAACAGTAGACTAATTTGCATATTTAGATTTGCGTTCATAATTGTTTTAAAAATGCAAATGACAAGATGATTCTATTCTGCTTCCCTCTGCGGTGAATAATTTGATATTTTTTTGTCTGTACTTGATCTTGAAAAAATATGGCAATAATCTAAATAATTTTTAATTTGATTTATTTGAATTATATTTCATGAAGCCAGAATATCAAGCTATTGAAAAAATATCTACTGTTGCATCCGTGATTTGTTTTTTTTGCAATGAAGTTAAAAAAAAATAGCTGTATGATGATGGTGATTCCATATTCTCTGCTATGAAGGGTAACATTAAGTCTCTTTCTTATAGAGTGAACATTCACAAACAACGAAAATAGAATGTGAGCAAGTAACAATGCGATAGTATTCTCCATGAATGTTCTATCAGCTAAAAAGAATCAGTTATACACCGTAATATTGGTTATCAATGGCTATTTTCCCTCTTGAATGAGATTGTATAATGTTATGGAAAGAAACCACTCTTCTTCTCTTTCTGTCTCTCTCACTAACCTTCTCTTTTACTTGTCTTTCTGTACACTTACTTCTCTTTCTGTCACTCTTACTTTGCTTCTTGCCTCTTTCACGTCTTTTTCTGTCCCCCTTATTTCTCTTCCGGACTCTCTCACTTACCTTTCTATCTCTTTTACTCCTCTTTCTATACTCTTACTTCTCTTCCTGTCTGTCCTACTTTGCTTCCTGCCCCTCTCATTTCCCCCTTATTTCTCTATCAGTCTTTCTCACTTAACTGTCTTTTTTCTCTTACCTCTATGTCTATCCCTATCACTTCTCCTCCTGTCCCTCTTGGTTCTCTTTCTATCTCTCTCACTTTGTTTCCAGCCTTTCTCGCTTCTATCCCTATTCCCCCTACTTCTGTTTCCGTCTCCATCACTCCCCTGATCGATTCTCTTACTTCTCTTTCAGTCTCTCTTACTTTTATGTATCTCCCCCTCACTTCTCATTCTGCCTCTCTTACTTCTATTTCTACCTTCTCACCCATCTTTCTGTCTCTCTTACTCGTCTTTCTGTTCCTTTCACTTCTTTTTCTGTCTTCTCACTTCATGTCATCGTTTTGTTCTATTCTCAGGACAGATCACATATAGTGACTTCAGAATATCACCAGCATTAATTCATACCTTGTAACTCAGGAGTATCTGGCCCTTTTTCCCTGCTCTGCACCTGCCTTGACATATTTCAATGAGATCAAAACAAGTTACTACCCTCTTAACATGAAATTAAATATTTGTTGCTGTATGGCAGAACGAATTACAACCCACTTAAAATAGCGAACCGGCCACTAAAAGGTGATATCGGTCACATTGGAAACCCCTGTTTGAGCTCCAACAGACGCAGCTACACAAGTCTAAGGAGTCCAGGTGAAAGTGGTCAAAGGTTTTGGGAGAGCCAAAGGAATCAGGAGCAGAAATGCATTCAAGTGGGGTCGAATGTTTTATGGGAGTTGTAACACCGTATGTCTTGCGTATTACATATCTATGTTGTGCAGAAATTGGCTATCCCCATGAGATCACCAATGAGGTACTTTCTACAAACGCCCTCCCCCAATATGAAATACCCTCGCTAGGCAGACAATAAGCAAAACAGATCTGGAGAGGAACTCAATGAAAACCCTCATAAAACCAAGGTCTTTTGACAGCATGCTATAAAAGGACAAATTGGTGAATTGAAAATCGAAAAAAAGGGATGATCAATGAATAAATTACTTCCCTAACTCTTTTGGGGCAGCGATCACCGAACATCTCTGAATTTTCAAAAGAAAAGACAAGCCTGCATGCTGCTGGACACTCACTAGGGATCAATATAGCATACATTTGCATAGCGAATTGAACACCCTCTCCGTGGAACCCTATCTGAGGGGCAAACATTAAAAATAACAAAAACAAAAAACAAAAACAAGAGAAAGGTTTTTTAGTCATGACAAAATTTAATATTTTGAATTTGAATTTAGAGCCTTCAAGCTCCATAGATGCAGCTTGTCACATGGCCATCCATCCAGACTAACTTGATAACTGAAGAAACCTATGTTGACAATTCATGGTCTGTATATATATATATATATATATATATATATAGAGAGAGAGAGAGAGAGAGAGATAGAGAGATAGAGAGAGAGATAGATAGATAGATAGGTAGATAGATATAGTCAGCTTACACATGAACTTCAGCAACGTGGAGATCATGTGCAACAATCACGTCGGAAATAAGAACACAAGGATCAAAATCGAGGACACAGTTCAGAATTTCAGTGATGGACGTTAAGACACTGATGATGATGATGATGATGATGATGATATATATATATATGTGTGTATGTGTGTGTGTGTGTATGTAAATATATATATGTATACTCATTTAATAAACAGGAAAGCTTGAACTAAAAACGGATGTAATGAGATCAGTTTCATTCAAATCTAGGAAAGATTGGTTATACCTGCACAGATTTAGTCTAATAAAATAATAAAATGGTTTGGGAAAAGATAGGACTGGACAGGAGTCAATGTAAATATACTATGAATTCAAATTGAGATTGTCTTGTCATATCGCAACAATGTGAGGCAACTGCTGGATGTCACAACTTTCAACGTAGATTGCCAGAGATCATATAGAAAACTGCGACCGGTAGAAAATAAGATGGTTTTACGAACCAGACTTGTTCAGAAAGTGTTGGCTCCGCGATACCCATGATAGAGAATTTTGGCGAATCTTAGGGAAGGTCTATGTCCAACAGAATCATTGATATCATCATCAGCCTTTTAGCATCCTTCGTTTGACATAGATCTTCCAAAAGACCAGTCAGACCTCTCAATGATGGG
Source organism: Thysanoteuthis rhombus (assembly GCA_963457665.1). NCBI lineage: Eukaryota > Metazoa > Mollusca > Cephalopoda > Oegopsida > Thysanoteuthidae > Thysanoteuthis > Thysanoteuthis major. The sequence goes on from OY735213.1 coordinate 45,008,566, forward strand.
CGTCATGATTTCCATCGATTGTCTGACTTTCTTGGAACATGTCTAGCCTACTGCACTGTTTCAGGATGCTTCCAAGTGATGTTGGGCATGATTCTTCCTTGTGCACGTAGCATGATCCTTTTTTTCGAGGATCAATCTTTTGGTTAGATTCCATGTTTCAGCCCCATATTTGACGATTGCTAGGATTCATTGGTTGTATACTCTCTTTTTTTTAGGAGTAATGGGATTTTTAGTTCCTACAAGAACTTTCTGTGCCGAAAGCTGACCATCCTAGAGTAATTTTTAGCTTGATCTCTACTCCTTTTCAGGGTTTCATGAACGTTTGTTTCCCAAGGTAGATGGAGTGGTCTACCTTTTTTTTTAGGTCTGCTTTTTCGATTTTGATTTTTATGTCTCTGTCCTTAACATATTTGTGGTACGTGACATTTGTTCTACCTCATGAGAAGTCCAACTTTCCAGCTCTTCTCTCTGTTCGTGCGCTCAAAGGCTGATGATAACTGAAGTCAACAGTAATCGGTCACTAACGAATGATCAAACCCATTACAACAGAAATGGTAAGATTGTTGACTATCAGTACACTGATGGTAAACCAAAGGATTTCATGATTATTGCAGCCATTATGGGAAGTATTAGAAAAAACAACAATAATTAAATGGAAATAAACAAGCAAAAACTGTTATATTAATTGCTGATGCAAGTGTATCTAGCTTTACTTGTTTGGTATGCAGCAAACAAAGCGAAGCGTTCCCGGCAATGATTTTATTTTACTTTTAAAAGTATTTTCTTTCTTTTTGGTATTTCCATTACGATCGGTTCAACGTTATCTTTCTCTGTCATGGTACTGAGCAGATTTCGTAAACAATGTCAGCCTTCTTTCCCATCGGTTCGACCTTTGCAAATCGGAAGCAATGTCAGCTCGACCTCTTACCTGTATATATAATCATAACCAATATCGGAATAATCATCAACATTATCATGAATAATACTCTCGTTCTATTGTTATAATGATTTCTCTTACCTATGATGAATTCAGTATATATATCTTTAAATATAAAAACAAGTATGATGTTCATTAACGCTAGAGCATATATATATATATATATATATATATATATATATATATATATATATATATATATATATATATATATATATATAAGTGCATCCCTGCGAAGGTATAATGTGATATTGGGTCGAGTTCAATGTGGGGTCCCACATATAGGTAACAAGAGAAATTGTGCAGTTCCCTCGGCAAATGCCTTTTGGTTTGCCTTAGGAAACAGCTTTTCACCTAACATCTACCCCCGTTTTATGCAATGGAGAAATGCAGCCTGGAGAAAAAGATCCCTCGGCATCAGATACTTCTTTTGAAATACCACTGATTCACTACCAACACAATTATCACGCTTGTCATTATCTACGTCCTTCATATCACCAGAATCGTTATCACACATGCCATCATCATTGGAATGCTTATCTTTATATCATTGCAGGTTCCCCACGTAATAATGCGGGTATAAGGGATCCAAAACACCAGCAAGGATACAACCGAGCCATGATATAAAACTAACCACGTTAAAGGAATTTGTAGTTGATTCTATCTATTTTGGAACTATATTAATATTATGGGGGTCCATAATCCACCTGCTTTATGACGTGAACTGCGCTGTAGCAAAGACGGTTCTAACAGGGAAAGCGTGCAACCAAGAATTTTTTCCTTTCATTAAAGAAACCCACTATCATATTCTGACAGACAATTTAATTCATTCATAATTATTCTTTGCCTCGGCTTAACCGAAATATTTAATGAATCTAATTTGATCTCAAAGATAGCACTTGCTAAATATTCTACAAAATATCCAATCAATACTCATAAACGTAATTGCCGAATATGCCGTTGGGAATGTCTTTATTTCTTCATCAGATAACACGTCAGGATATTCGTTCGTTCATTCCCTTTATCCGTTTTTTTTTCTTTTTCTTCTTGACTGCCTAACAGACCGTCGTACATTGATGAAGACTTGGATTTATTGATTGATGCATTTAATGAATCCATTTGCAAAGCAAGAATGGAAGAACGTAAGTAAATAAAACGAAAATGAAAACATTGAAGGAAAAACAAGCCTGATTAGTCGCTCAATAGAAACTTTCACTTGATCGATCTCTTTTGGTTGCATGCCGTGTCCGGGGATGGTTGGTTGGTTGGGGGTGATCAATTATAGAAATATGAAAAAAAAAAAGAAAAAGTGGATCAAAGAATGAGTTACTCAGTTCTCACCTTTTGCTCAAAAGTCCAACTAAGGCGCCAGTTTAGCATAAACTTGCATTTTAAAATCCCCCTCCACTGAAAACAAACACACCAAAAAACAATGAAATGAACCCTTCCAATACAAACCCCAACTTATTTTGGGGGTTATCCCCCTAAAATAACAAAAGAAAAGAAAAATGTGTTTTCTAAGCAAAAAAAAAACCACACTGAATGTTTACATTTCCACCTGGTAGGTCTATTGGAGAGTCCAATACATGTGAAACATATATACATAACCAGCCAGCTAGTCAGTCAGCCAGCCAGCCAGCCAGCCAGCCAGCCAGCCTTAATTAGACTTACTTGAAAACTGAAGTAATTTATGTTGATTATGTTGACAGTTTCAATCGACGGTTTTCAACGTGAAACACGCTAATTAATACGCATATACCTACAATTGTTATATAATATGTATATATTTATGCATATACACACTTACAAACAGTCATAATCACTGATGTCTGAGGCATATTGTTCAGACTGAAAATAAAAAAGTCCTTACAGCATTACGTCAAAAATCTGTGCACACCATTAATGCTTGGAAAATAAGAGAAAAAAAACCCGTTAGCAACGACGGCTCTCACATGAATAAATCCTGCGTTGCAGAGATAATAACGAACTTTCTTGGTAATTTTGAATGGCTAAGAGTGGCTAGGTTTTTCAAAACATACCAGGAATTAGATATTTGATTTTCAAGTAACAGTATACGCTCTAAAAACTCCGAAAATGGCTCCAAAAGTCCATAAAAAAGCTCGAAGAAGCATAAATATACGACGCATTGATAAGATATTGACGTTCACGAATAATCTTACGATTCAACGATGAGATCTTTAAATGTGAACGTTAGAAATGTTATCCATTTAAAGATACCTTTACACCGGTATAAATCAATACATTGGCAAATAATCATATGATTATAATATATATATAGTGTCATCCTTCAGTGTGGCTATAGACAATCCATTATCCCATCCAGTACCACGAGGCAGGATTGAAACCTTGCTTCAAACCCAGAGGCCGGTATCCTACCGCTGTGCCACGGAATTGGACGTTCAGTGCGGCTGAATTTAAGCGATGTATTGATTTAGCCTCTTAAATTCTCCATCCACCAGAGTGCTCTGTTCCTATGGAAGAGCATTGCATAAGCTTACAATGAACGAATTACCTCACACGAAGAGTGTTCAACCCTGGATAGAGGAGCATTAATTATTGTGTGATCCACATACAGCTGTTTCGTTGTACTACAACTCTTCAGTGTGGCTATAGACAATCCATTATCCCATCCAGTACCACGAAGCAGGGTTGAAAACTTTGACTCTAACCCGGGGACCAGAACTGGACGGTCAGTGATGCTGAATTTAAGTGATATATTTATTTAGCATCTTAAATTCCCCATCATCCTGACTGCTCTATTCCTATGGAAGAGTTGTGTAATCTACAGACATCTGTCTCGTTGTATTACAACTCTTCAGTGTGGCTATGGACTATGGTATTGACCAATTATCAACATAATGAAAATAAAATTTTTGTTCAAGATGATGATGATGATGATAATGATGATGATGATGATTATGATGATGATGATCATCATCATCATCATCAGTCTTTTAACGTCCGTCGTTAGACATAGACCTTCTCCAAGATTCGCCACAATTCCCTATCATGGTCATAGCAGAGCCCGTATTTTCTGAATCTGTCAAGTTCATTTCTCTATCTTGTGTTCTGTTGGCCTCGGTTTCTTATGTGATCTCTGGGTATCCATGTTCTGACATGTGATATCCATCGGTCGTCTTTGATTCTTGCAACATGGCCTACCCATTGCCATTTGATTTTTTAAAAAGTTTCTATGATGTCACGAACACCTGTTTTCTTCTTTATATACTGTGCTGTCCTGTGATCTCTCCATGTAAGGTTAAGCATGATTCTCTCATGCGCATGTTGCATACTTCTTAGTTTGCAGGACTGTTTTTCAAATCACATAGTAGTTAATCATGTACAGCGTACTAATCACATCTAATCTACCCACTTTCAGCTTAATCGAAGTGGCCATTTCAGAAATACAAACAACTGTGTTATTCTAAGGATTGTCGATGATATTCATTAAGAGACCATGTAGCTTCTGTCTGCTTTAACATATCACCTAGTTCAGGTTGTGACTGTTAATTCAATGAAAATATATTCACATGACTAATTTATCTTGTAACGGCCGAATCACTTTGGATACAAAGGTTCTCATACAACCATCGAAGTTTTGCAGCGTCGAGTTTTGTCAGGGACGGGAATAGCAGGTACTATAACCAGCTGGGTGAGGGGGGTGGGGCTGGAAGCCATGCTTATATCCAAACATATTGAACACTGCTCTCCCTTTCAAGCCCTACATATGGCCAAGTGTGGTGGAGTGGAACTTGGGCATGATACTTTGTTCGTATTAACTGCTTAGGTGGAGCGATTGAAAGTCCTAAAATCCGAAAAAGGCATAGATTTTACCTTATTTTTTAGAAAATTCATCAGGAATTGTCGAATAAATTTGTTGTGGTGACTGTCAGAATTGGTTGATTCAGTTTTCATTCTATTGTGCCTTTGTATGTATGTATGTATGTATGTATTATTTATGAACGTATGTATGTATGTATGTATGTATGTATGTATGTATGTATGTATTATTTATGTATGTATGTATGTATGTATGTATTATTTATGTACGTATGTATTATGTATGTATGTATGTATGTATGTATGTATGTATGTATGTATGTATGTGGAATGTCTATAGATGGCAACAATCAACCTCCTGGAGGCAGTGTTTTAGATGCTTTTGGCTTTGGTAAGGCTTTTTATCCCACGCCACTATTTTTTGTGGTTTAAGTGAGTTGAAGATGTGAAGAACACATTTTTCATGCTACAGCCTCAAACTTTCGCATTACTACATTACAACTACACACTTGACAATTTCCCATCCTTTAAATAGGTTTCTAATGGGGTTTGGGGGTTAATCTGCAATGGAAGTTTTCTACTTAATTCGTCTACAGTTCGAGCGTTTTTCAGTGACTGCTGCCCAACGAAAAGAGAGAGAGAAATAGAGAGATAGAGAGAGACCAGTATCACATTATTTGATCACCATATTTTCCAAGTTTTCAATTGATCATCCCCAACATGTTTCCAAAAGACGTTAGTCACATGAAAGTTTTTTCGTTAGTTTTTTTTTTTTTGAGTGTCTGACCGGACTCATTCAATGACTTCTGAATAGAATTTATTAATTAAATCAAAAATGTACCAAATGACTTAATTTCTAGCAGTTACGCACTTCCCTTTGTTCTATTGAACAGCATTCAATTCTGTCGACAGATGAATATCAAATAAATGAATTCGAACGCTTCAGGAGTTTTACCTTCATAAGTGAGAATTATATCCAACAAATGTATTGACAAACAAATTAGATCGTTTATTCAAATATTTTCATTATTCGTTCGCTTTCTACACTCCGACACCTTTTGGTGACTGAGTCTCAGACCGACTCTCGCTTTCTCTTATCAAGATATAAAAGCAAATAGCTGATTTAGTATGGGATGTTTTCATTAATTCTTACAAAGCATTTTTTCCATAAATCGCCAAATGTCTGTGATCGTATAACTAAAAGATGGCTGGAATTATGGCCACTAAATTTTTTACGGTCGATGATTGGACCTGGAGAATAATTTCCCTTATCATTTTTGTCTGAAGGTTTCAAAACTTCCCAAATTTTCAGTGGGAGGTTCATTTTACTATGTAAGTTTAATGCCAAATCGAGCCTTTACTTTGTGTCTGTCAGTCGAAAATCGCTGTATAATAATCCTTTTGCTCAACTGTAAAGTAAATATCTGGTCAAAAATCTTAAGCATCGAGCAGGATGTTACTTAATCATCATCAGTCTTTCAACGTCCGTCGTTGGACACATACATTCCCCAGGATTCGCCACGCTTCTCTATCGTAGAGCCAGTACTTTCTGAATTTGTGTAGCTCGTCCATCTATCTAATAATCAGCCGGCCTGAGTTCTGCATGTGATCTCGGTGATCCATGTCGTGAGTCGTGATGTCCATCAGTTGTCGGCCATTCTTGCAACATGGCCAGCCCACTGCCATTTGAGAGTTTAAATGGATTCTATTATGTCTCTAACTCTTGTCTTCTCCCGGACGTACTGTGCTGTCTTGTGGTCTCTCCATATGAGGCCCAGCATAAGTCTTTCATGTGCACGTTGCATAGTTTTCAATTTGCAGATCAGTCTTTTGGTTAGGTTCCATGTTTCAGCTCCATAAGTGACTATTGGGAGGATGCATTGGTTATGCACCCTTCTTTTTAAGATTAATAGGATATTCTTATTTTTGAAAACTGAGCTGGCTCTGCAAAAAACTTGTCATCGTAGTGTGAATCTTCTTCTTTTGAGGGTCTCATGGAGATTCGTTGTCCTAGGTAGATGTAGTGATTTACTTTCTCCAGTGTATATAAATTATAATGATTCTTATTTGGATATTTATCAACTATCCTGAAAACTTACCGAATGAAAAAATTCCTGTCCGTATTGAATCACAATTAACTGGCCAATACTTCTAATACGTCACATTATTGTAACGTTTTATCTTCACGGGTGATGAAGGGGGAAATTGTTTCTTTATTTAATATAGAGTCGCATAGAGAATCTAACTGACAGACATTTTTAATCAGGACGCTTTGTTTTGTACTCTGACGGTATTTGAGGTTGTGACATTTCATTTCAAGCCTTCAACCATCATCAACGTGTGTCTTATCTAATTGAATCGTGGATGACATAATTACTCATTTGAAATATGGAATAAACAGATAATGTAAATGCATAGAAGCCTTAGAAACAAAATAACTTTGGCATAAAATATAATGCAGATAGACAAATCGGTTGTTGTAAAAATTCGAAGCAAAGGAAAGCGACTAGAAGCAACAAGAAGCAAAGCAAATATATCATTTATTACAAGTCACTATTGCTCCAATCGATGAACTACTTTAACCGTAACCGTGGCCTTAAATTCATTAATTTTACGAGCTGAACCACCGACACCCGACGGGTTGGAAGTTCAACTAGTTACTGCATGCGGCCTGAACGGTGATTTTGGCTCTAATCAGAAATAAGGAGTAATTTAATTATATAACAATGGCTATAAAGTACCATTTCGGAAGTATCGTCCAGTTATTAGCATGAACATTGAGATTCTTTTGTTTGTATCTCTCTCCTTAAAATTTACTTCTTCACTTAGTCGCAGTCGTGTGACCTCTCAGTAACCCCTTAAATATATATTTTCTGTACCAATCGTTTCTAATAGATTTAGTGTATTTACTAAGTTTCCCCCACGAAAACAGGATGTGACACAAGTTAGGTCTAACGTTAGACGACACATACTCATCCGGGTATTTAAAAAAATCACCTTGGCTGCTGCAACTTTTGTTGTGCAGGCGTCAGGGCAATCTGAACCCTCCCCCATGAACGCAATGGGGACAAGATTCCCCAGTGCTATCTATTCCCGGAAGATAAGGCAATGCTGTCTTGGGGAGCAACAAGATGACTCCTAGGCCTCTGCACTTAGCAATACCGAGCCACAGTACGCGCTCATCGACAACTGTATTGTAACTGCGCGAAGCTACTACAGAATGCACTTCATAAAAAAAGAAATAAAATGCAGTTTTCAGTAATACCAACATAAGACATTATCATCATGCAATCGATTGTCATCAACTTTTTTTCTATAATCTGTTGATACTCAAATGAATTAATCAAATACTACCAACAAAAAAAAAAGTACTATCCATTCATGGGAACAATTTAAAGCAGACATAGATTGGGCAGACATCAAGCTATTTGCAGCAGTTTTGGTCACGTACTTACTTAAACTCCATTAGAGAGAGGGTATTAGGAATACAATTCTCCTGCAAATAGCAGAATATTTCTATATCAACTTCCAAACAGAATATTTTGAGACTAAATCAAAGCAAGGCTTCTTCCCTCGGAGGCTAGTCTTACAATAGTAGAGATGTGCGAGATATTCTTCATGTAATTATTCTTCTGTCCCTTAAGGTTATTTTCAAGTTCTATACAAATAAGAGATAATACGACTAAGCGTCAAAAGATACATAATTCTGTTAAAAAACGGGGTTGACTTATTTCTGTTGAATAGATATATGTTCCTTACAACAGATGAGAAAACCTTTATTCGGTATAAATTCAAAACAAAACTGTGTGTTCAAGGATTCATAATGCATTGAAATACATTGAATTCGAGCAACAAAAAAATGATAATTTGATGGGTCTTTACATTCTGCTTGCTATTCAGACCAATGTTTGATTTTTCAACATCGTCATAATCATCGTCATTGTTATTATTATCATCGTTGCTGTCATTGTAGTTATAATCATCGTTGTCGTCATATTCAACATTGTCGCCGCTGTCGTCATCATCATTGTTGTTGTCATCGTCACATCCATCGCTGGCGTTATTATTGTCGTTGTCATCATAATGTCCGTCGTCATCATCCCCGTCATGATCGTCATTGTCGACATAATTATCTTTTGAAATCCGTCGTGGGGCATTGCTTTTCCTAATATCTGCGTTAACATCATCGTCATGATTGTCATTGTCGTTGTTGTCGACATTATTATCTTTTGAAATCCATCGTGGGACATTACTTTTCGCAATATCTACACCAAAATCATGGTTGTCGTCATCATCATCGTCGTTGTCATCGCCACCGTCATCATCGTCGTCACCATCTTTGTCGTTGTTGCTGTCCGATGTGAGACATAGACCCTCCTGAAAAACTAACAGTTTTCTCACTCCTCACCGTCTCTGTGTCGATACTTTCTGAACTCGTTAAAATCAACAAGCTGCCTTATTTTTTGTCAGTCACATTTTCACATATGCGCTCTGCAGACCACATTCTTGCAACATGGCCAGCCCATTGCCATCTAAGGTTTCTAATTGTTTATTTCAGACTTTTTTTTACTTACTTAAAAATCTTAATGTCTTGCGATCTCTCAGTCTGATGTCTAGCATGATTCTCTCTTGAACGCGTTGCAGTTCCATAGTTTGAGAGCAAATCTCTTGGTCAACTTTCATTTTTCTGCTCTATAGATGACTAATACCAACCTTTTCGAAAATTACTAAAATCACTAGATGAGAATTCTAGAATCGATTCGGTCAGTGGTTGGTATCTGTCACCAGAAGTACATTAATTCGCAAAAAAACAAAGGAATTAATACCGAAATTAATGGTAGGTCAAAGTGAACATTATCAACACAGTCTCATTGGAAACAGTTACACAAGTTTATAAAAGCTCATCGGTAACATATACAAAAGCCCAGACAAGTGCTCTATATTCAGAGCCCGGCCACCATTGATAGGAGCCAAAAGTCTAAAAGAAAATCCTATTACTGACCATCGGACACAGTTACCCGCTTCAGCCGTCTCTTCTGCTTGTGTGCTTTGTCTATAAATATAGACCTGTTTTATTTATCACATGGTTTGGAGGGTTAGTAATAGATAGTCGAAGGGTAGGGCAGAGTCACAGATGAGATGAATGACTGTATCATAGGGTACGCTACAAAGAAGCAATAATAAAACAGAAAAAAAAGAAGGAAAAAGAAAAGAAATCTCATAGATATGAACAGCGGGGTATTCGGATAAAAGCCTATTTGCTTGCCAAATTCGCTCGAAATATTTTTGTCAGTTTTTCACTTTCAGTAGATTAATCTACTGTTTGGTGTCGACACAAAGACGAACAGACAGACAGACAGACAGACAGACAGACGCACACATCTTTTTTAAATCTCCGCATATAATTTGCGTGTGTTTCGTATTGTGTATTCCTGAAATCATGGTGTCTTTCTCCATTTTTGTGAGCAGACATTAGTGCTAGCCTGTATACGTACATGAATGTGTTGTAAGGAATTAGGTAATTTTCTGGCAACATCTTTTTTTATATATAAATATAGTCAAAAGTCTGGTCCCTTTCGAATATGTATTAGATTAATTGTTCCCAGTCAGGTTAATGGCAAATGGAGTGGTCAATTCATTTAGGCAAAGATCCAAGATTTTTTTTTATCACTTCTTTCACTGAAAATCCGATGACGGCTGAGTTTTTATTTGCAACCAGAAAAAAAAGAGTAGCATATTTTATGAATTATTGAATGTCTTAATATTCCAAAAAAAAACGGGTGTGATTGCTCTATGAAAATATCTATGGCGCAAAATACACCGTATCAATAGGTGATAAAACAAAGGTTGCATTGAAAAGATCGACAGGAAAGAATGCTAGGATGACCATTAAATGTGTTTATATCAATTAATGCCGCTTCCGTGGTTGAAATGGTCAAGTCGACGTCAATGAAAAGAGGTTTACGGAGACGCAAATTGCAAATATAGGTCTTGTTGGAAATTATTTATTTCTGATCTTTTTGCAATTTCCCCAAGCGGTAGAATAGAAAACCGACCCAGAGTGTTGCACTATAAAAGACGATGATATGACAGAGTAAAACTTGTTGTGACTGAGCCGTAGGTGCGGTCGCTCTTATCAACTGTATTGAACCTCGTAAACTATTACGGAGAGGAGTATATATTTCGCCAATCGATAACTCATCATTTTGAGATTTATAACGTGTGGGACAAGTGGTTTTTAGTAGCTAGGGAGTTATGGTGGTGTTGTTTTTTCTGAAGCAGGTAATCCTTGTTTATACGAATATAAAATGATAGATATAAAAACAGCTTTATTTCACACCAGGAAATATATAATATAAGCCAGGATTTTTTTTAGCATATCTCAGGAACAGAAAATATTCTCTTAATATATTTTTGCAAAATATTGGGCATCAAAGGAGAAGAAAAAAAAACGATTCTTGCGAGTATTATCCTTATTCTAAAACTTGAATATGTAGTAGTGAAAACTTCTTTCCATTCAATTTATAAGTGAGGAAGCATTATACCCTCACTTATAATGAAGATATGTTACTAGTTATAAGATATCAATAACGTTTGAAGATGATTTATTTATTTTTAGGAATGCATTACGCAAATAAAACAGGCAATAAAATGATCTCGAGGGGTTTTGCTTCACCCTGCTATCTGGAAATGGACTGTTTCTATAAAAGTCTTTTGTAAGCCGAAATGGTGTAGAGGGAAGAAACGATGATCATTGCTTTAGTTGGTAAAGTATTTTGAGTAATTGGATATCGTGCTGTTGGTGGAGGGAAGGGGTTACAAGAGATTGTGGTATAGAAAAAAGAGGAAGAAGGTGTTCGCAGCCTTTATAATAGCTCATAGTTGAAAAAACTAGAACGTTGTTTTCGCATTTCGCCCCTTTTTCGAAAAAGAGTGGAAAAGTGATGTAAAGCTAACGCTAAAAAATCAGATGGCTGTCAGAAGAATTTCTTTGAGATGAAAAACTAAAAAACAAACAAACTCGTTTCAGTGGAAGAGTTCATTGTGTAAAATGGTCACTAGTTGTATCAGCAAAGTTTGTTGCCTTCAAGTCGAAGAGTCCATGCTTACGTACAGAGAACAAAGGCTGTAACGCTGCCCATTATATGAATAGATGCACAAACAGCCCATAGGAATTCATGCAAAACTCGTATTTCACTCATCTGTTGTCAAAAGAATTAATTCAAATTCGGCTCGGGTAATCTGATGGCTGAATCCCCAGATTGAGTGGAAGTCGATGCAAATTACTCCATTTTCAATGTGTCTGTGAAACGAAAAGAAATGAAAGGAAACTTTCAAGCAAAGCTTGGAAATCTGAAGAAATATTGAAGGCAATAATTTTGTGTGTCATTTGTAATTAATGTCTTGCTTAATCTTGCCTCTGATTTAAAAAAAATATCTATCCTTTCCATATTTTTGTTCCTGGTCTGATAATTAAACGGATACTTTTTTTTTTACCAAGACTCTGCATGCATTAGAAATTTTACAAATTGACTTAAGGGCTTAGCAGTCAGACCCCAGCAAAAGTTACACAATAGAAACCGTCATGAGACCAACGTCTTCTGGCAGCATGCTGTGTTAGGGGTGATCATTTTAAACGATTAGAATGAGGCAACTTCTTTCGCCTTCTCTTGGATCAGTAAGTTCGAATTTTGAAAAAAAAAAACGAACATGCACAATTTGATAACCAATTTAGCAATGGCTTACATCGTAAAAAAATATTTTTTGAAAGGAAGACATTATAAGGAGTACATTTTGAAAATGTTAGTCCTTCAGCTCCCCTAGTAGGTGTGATACAAAACTTAAGTGCATACTTACATAGCTAGCCCGCCATACTGTTTAAACGTTTGAAATTTAAAAAAAATGTCAGCCATACAGTGCATTTTTGTACATACCCACTTTAACAAAATATGAATAAACAACGGGAATCGGCAAGCTAGGTTTATTTCGCTAGTCCCCTCAGAGTTAGGGGTTGAGGCTACGATCAGGTTTAAGTGTTTCTATTTTCGTGGGAACATACGAAAAATAACCAACATTTGGGGTCTTTTTCGTTGAGAAAAAAATGTACTTCAAAGTTATCACCGTCAGCTTTTTGTGAGGGCCAACAAAAACGTCCCTTGAAGTAAAATTATAGTTTTAATGTACGTGTGAATTTGTACAGAACCCGAAGGATACTAGTTAAAGCCCCGTACACACTTAATCACCTACTCTAATCTTTCAGCTAAACTTGTAATCGTTGCATGAATTTTATCCAGTGGTTTTGGCAATGAAATCAAACCCACCAGGTTTGAGAATAACTATATACGGTGGACATATAATGAACTTTCAAATTTCGAAGCCAACACAGCAAAGTCGCTGAGTTTTATAAGTGGATTTACGGCATCTCTCTGCCGTACCGCCGAATAACAGAATCTTCTTGTTAGGGTATGCTAACATGCTCCCCGCGGCATCGTTATCTATGATGCAGCCTCACACTGATTTCGCGACCACAAATAACGGAGATAAACGTAATACAACACATGATCCTCAGAATCAAAGTTCCCCCGGAAGCGAATATTCTAATCCTTGGTGTTTGGAATGTACATGCAACCAGTAATGGTACTGATTCAATAAGATCTGACCGTAGAATAGTTATCATTTGCTGAGAGTTTGAGAAAACACGTATCTTCAACCGTGCACTCGACGACCAGGGCCAGGGTTAGAAAAAAATGTATTGAACTTTTTTATGACTACCTGTTCTGTCTTAATGTTAAATGTGACGTATTAGTTTCGGCTTTGAGGTGTACACACACACACACACACACACACACACACACACTCACACACACACACACACATATATATATATATATATATATATATATATATATATATGTGTATATATATATATATGTATATATATATATATCATATCCCCACACGTTGTTTGTTTTAAGCGTAATAAAATCAGGGGTATGGTGTTTGGCAAACAGAAAAAAATCGCAGAGAGAGAACATTCAGACGTAAACAAACTTCATTCAATCATGGGATATAAGTAATTAATTCTTGCAAATACCTAGAGATATTTGGTTAGAATTGAGTCAGACATGGCTTGCGGTTCATTAAAATATTTAAATAGATTTGAACTCATGTATGGGATATTTCATCGATGTTTTTGAATTTATATCTAAGTTTGTAGTATAAGTATTCGAATTGACAGGTGCACGAGTTTTCAAATGGACAAAGATTGCACATATTCAATATATATATATATATATATATATATATATATATATATATATATATATATATATATATATATATATAACATACATATACACACACGCATAGGCACACTCATATACATACATACAAGTACAGGCACAACAGCACACTTGCACTTGGATGTAAACTTTTCCTTCACTGTTGACGATCAATGGTTAAATCTCTACACAAATCTGTTATCTCATTATTCAATGGTCAAATTTCGGTTAAACCAATCCTATTTTGAACATTTGACACTACCCAGTGCCTAGAATATTTCCAGTGGGCTCCAAATTGGCTGTATTTGTGCGAAAATTTTCATATATGGTTTCCCCAATTCTGAAGGAGTTTACAACATTGGGTAATTTGATTTTAAATATGTGTTGTATATTTTAAGATTATATTTCAGTTTATTTTTCTGGAGAGTTTAGATTTTTTTTGGATGATGGTTCGCCTCAGTTCGAACAAACGTCGGTAGCCATAGATCAGACATTAGATATTTATTATTCGTCAGGAATTTCATCTAATTTGATGTTACATTTTAAATGAGACGAATGGGCTTGGATTTTTCCAAGAGGTAACTCGATTCCAGTCGCAGTCTCTGAGAGAAACCACCACATATCATCCTCAATTGACAGTGTTGCACGAACCTTTGCTTATACTGATACAAAACCTATATTGACCTTATTGCGAAATACTATATACGACACCACAAAATCAACTAATGCATTCTATGCACATTTCATACGTCGAATAAAAATGAGCGTATAAGTATGGGATATTCATTATTATACAAAACAGTAGAACATAACTTTACTCGGGAAACGCATTCACAAGAATAGTTTTTGATGGAATAATTGTATGAATATAAATCATGGTTGAAAATAAATTCGGGGGATGTGTTTGAAGCAAAGGCAATGTATGTGCATTTATAATCATCCCTTCTGAAGCACAACCTTTAAAGATATTTCTACTGCACAGATCAATTAATAGCATCGGTAGCACCATAGTTAAGTTCTACTTTGCAATTCAGAATGGTATGGGAACAGGTCTGGTTTTTCACTGTATAGAAACTGTTATGTCTTTTGGCAGCATGCTATGTTAGGGGTGCTAAGCACAATAAGAAAAAAAAGGAGTGATCAAATTATAAATCACTCCTTGTACTTTTCGCTAAACGGTGATCACTAGAAAAAATTGAATTTTCAAAAAAAAAAAAAAATCGCAAACTCTGCCGGATGTAAACTAAAAGACCGATAAAGCATAAAATTACATTGTAGATTGAACAGCGTTTGTAAACTTATTCTATATCTGTTCAAAATGTCATTGTTGTGGTTTGTACGCGCGACACATATGTAGATAGGTAACCAGCCGGCTGACCAGTCGGGCCCTCTTGAAAGTAGGAGAAACCTATGTAATTGTTGACCATGTTGATGCAGACATTTTAGGCCGACAGTTTTAAATAAATCATTGTCTGCTTAGTTATGGATAATATTCCATTAGTGATTTCTCTGAGAGTCAATCGAAGACGATTTTTCTCTTTTAAATTCAATGTTGCCACCATTCGAATATTTTATCTCGTTGAAGCTTCACTTGACTCGCTGATTTGGAAATTGTTAGGATTTTATAGCAACAGGATTTGTTTTCGCGTAATAGATTTGCTATGGGTTTTATATCTCTACCAGAAGGTACCCGCTCAGATGGTGTATTGGTTAGCATGTCTGCCTCATGTACAGATAACTCTGGGTTCAATTGCGGATATGAGCGGAGTAACATGGGAAACTTTTCACCGGGGTAAATTTTCTCGTACGTTCAGCTGAGTACTCACTAAGCTCTGTGATTAGGATGGAAAGAGATTGCAAAGGGAATATTTGATTTGGACTGACATACCTCGACTTGTATGTACGGCCCCGTGAAAAAAAATATACTTGGATTTCTATTTATCGGATGTTTGTTAATCGATTTCGAAAATCAAAATAGTGGATTCGTTTCAGCGGAAAGTCCATTATTTCAAATGATGAGTAGAAAATATTTTCACCAGCAAAAATGTTACCCTTGGGTAGAAGATTCAAGTGCTATGGACAAAAAAATAAAACTGTCACACAGTCCTTGTATATAAGTATATTAACTTAGCATTAGTGAGTATGAGACCATCTATACTGGGAAATCCGATGATGATCGTAGCCACCAAGAACAGCCAGTAGGATTAGCGAGCCGATCATTGCTTTGAGACATATGTCCTGATCCATTTTTTCATACATTTCCTAGAGTTAATCTTGGTTTAAAAAATTCACGGATATATTTGTTTTCTGTGAGATGCTTTTTTTTCCAGAAAAAAAGACTGTACTTGTTCGTCCTGATGAGTTTATCATTCCAAATAGTTGCTTACTAATATCATTTTTACTATTATTAGGATAGATGCTTCGACGGCATATTAAACTATATTCTCTGTATCGATTGTTATGTTAGAACACTTTAAAAAAAAGTCTCGACACCACAGTCAATAATTGAACAACGGTAGCGTCAAAAGTCGAAGAATACATATGGTCATAATGAATTTTGTTTATGACATCAATGGTGTTTTCAAATGGAAAAAAAATCTAACACAAAGTAAAAATATCATCTACAAATATCTAGATTCTGTATATTCTGGATATTATTCGTGAACCCAACAAAATAGGGCTAAAAGAGGATAGAAAGTTGTTTTTTTTCCCCCCAAATCATAAAACGTTTTACAATAGGCTTATTGGAGTACTGATGTCAATTTTCAAGTCTGCAGCCAGGAGCACTGGAACATACGAACACAGGAACAAACACACAAACGTAAAAAGAAATAGAACCCTTCACCACTTTCGATGGCTAATAAAAGGTTGTTAATTTTCTAAATTCTGTTCTTGGATAAAATATTGCGACATTATTATTGATTTTGACTTGTTTTTCACATCATCCTAATCCTCAGTAACTCTTAATTATGACTTTGAGTCGGACCATAATCCTGAGGCAACGATTAAACAGGTTAATTGATATTTTCTTTAGTTAAAAGTTGTGTTGCCCATCAAAGAGTAGAATTGAAAAGATCATCAATATTTCTGTATTAAAAAACCACATGGTCTCAATTGTGTAAATCATAAGCGTGGAATATCGGTTGTAAGGAGTAAGGCTTGGAGAATGAAATCAGTTCTCAAGGCTCGAAAGCGTCCAGGTGGAACCCATCTGCCTAAAGGTTGTCAGTTCAATTCTCACCTTGAGATTTATCTTCGTTTTCGCGATTGCGCTGTTTACTCGTTGCCGTAGGATTACAGTCCGTTTCAAATTTGAAGAAAATAACTGAAGATTAGGTGAAAATAAAGGTAAATTCTAATCAAAATCAACAATAATAATTAAAGTATTCTTACCTAATAACTTCAATTTGATAGATGAAATTCGTCTACAGTTTTCAGTTAAAAAAAATAGATTGGTCAATTGGCCCTGTCAAACTCAAGACGGAGGTTCAATTTGTCTTTACTTTCCCACTGTAACAAAAACAAACTTAACCTAATATTAAGGAGTAAACTTATCACTGTTTGTCTGCCCCGTTATGTTTTAAATCAGACCGATGTATAAATTGATATTTTTCATTGTGATTTGAAAACACGACTTAAGGATCAACAGGAGGCCTTCCTACAGACTGAACCAAACTGACAAATCAACAAAAAATTATGTAATATTCTATTATATATACAATGCAAAAGTTGCAATAATCACCTTCAGTGGGAATAAAAATAACCACATCACACCTCAGTTCACACTTTCCCTAACATACCTACAAAATCTAACTTCACATCACTTCCCTCCAACCCTGACACATTTTGTCCTCTCCAAGATCAACTGCTGCTGCTAAACAATAGACTTCATAACTGACTGGACTTATATATATATATATATATATATATATATATGTTGTGTTGTTTGTAAGGCAATCCAACAAAATAGTAAATCGAAAATATGGACATAGAAGATTTGCGAACAGAATTTTTAAAAATAAATATCAGCTCGATGCATTTCGCTGAACTTGCATCAGCGTCTTTAGAAGGATATACTGATGTAGAAAACTGTAGCAAGTCTAGCTTTATGATTATAAAAAGAGTCGAGTTATCACAGTTATTTCAAATCTTTCACTTCCACATTGTAAAAATTACTACCACTATATATGTTTGTGTGTATGTGTAAGGTTTTTGAAGATTTCTGACCAAATATCCTCATTTGAACCTGTCATTCTGAGAAAGAAAAATGGCTGAAATCACTGTCCCATGATAACTGCAAATATCCGACTTCTTTCATCAAGCAAATTTGAATATCCAATGTATTTGAATAATGCTATAGAAATGTGCCAAGGTCAAACGAGTGCAATTCAACGCAATAAAGTATAGTTACAAAGCCATCTAACTGCATTCAAATTATCAGTGACTGTCAACTGAAACTGTCAACATAAGTTTCTCTAGTTTCAAGTGAATCTATCTATCTATCTATCAATCTCTCTCTCCCTCCCTCTCTCCCCCTCTCTCTCTCTCTCGATATATATATATATATATATACATACATACATACATACACACACACACACTCACACACACACACACACACACACACACACATATATATATGTATATATATATATATATATATATATATCAATCTATTTATCTATCGCACGTACAAGAACAGCTAGTGAGCTGCACATTTAAATAGTCCTTATTATGTTCAGAAAATGCAGTGTTTCTTTTTTTGTTGATTAGAATCCCTCTGTCTCCCCCCCCCCCGAAAATAGTTTGGGTGGGGGATCTAATTCAAAATGTAATGTCATACTAATTAAGTTCCTCATTCCCTGTCTGGTTGGGTTCACGCTCTTCTTTTTTGTTTTCCAAAAATC
Organism: Thysanoteuthis rhombus; assembly: GCA_963457665.1. Lineage (NCBI taxonomy): Eukaryota > Metazoa > Mollusca > Cephalopoda > Oegopsida > Thysanoteuthidae > Thysanoteuthis > Thysanoteuthis major. The sequence goes on from OY735213.1 coordinate 45,027,492, forward strand.
CAGACTTTTTTTTTATAGATATGAACGCAAGAGACATATAAAGGCGAGAGATGCATTTTTTTTAATTGATTGTTCCCAACATGACATGCTTGCCAAAAGACAACGGGCACTTGGCAGTTTCTAGCGAGTAGGTATTATGTCAAATATCGATTCCTTTTATTCTTTCCCAGATAGTCAGCCACCCAGAAATACTTGAAGTCTGCGAGCAGGAAGTAATGTTACCTCTGAATACCGAATTGAGGAAAGATGGTACACATTAGCAAATGTTCCGGAATTGATGTCATGCCTAAAGGTTTAAGATGGACAATCAAGTTCGGAATCATCAGATGCAATATGAAAGCCATTGTAGAGGAATAAAAGATTTTTCAAATTTATGCCCTGAAAAATCTATTGATTTCCTGCATTTCTAAAACCTGAAAAATGGAATATCTCTATACGTAAGCCGTAGCGAAAATCTTCTTTTCTTCTCTAAATCTACAGACAAATATAAAACTTTACTGAATCGAGCTTATAATGATGTTTGTCAACCTGATGAATGATTCATTCAAGGGTAGATTGTTACGTCTGCATGTGAATGAAACTATAAATGTAAGTGGAGGCTGAAAGAAACACAGTGGATGAATAACTTACTCTAATATCTGTTTTTTCTCTTCTCAAAACGGTAATTTTTGTGACCAACATATTCAATAAGCGTGCTTTGTTTCAGAGAATCTAATTAAAAGTTCCAAGACTGTTGACTAAATTTATGTGAACTTGATAAATTGTTTTGCGTCAATTTTTGATCTCTCCAAATTTTCCGTACAGATTGTTTGAGATTTAAAAAATTTGAATAAAATAACAATTCGGTAATGTTTTATTTCTTTTGCTTTCCACTCAAAATACAAAATGGATTAAATTATGCACAAAGGTGGATGAGATAAAATTTAGAAAAAAGAAAAGGCAATTTCGACATGGGTGAACAAGATTTTTTCAATGAAGTCTTGAGTGTGAATGACTGTGAAATAGTTTGGGAAGCCCTGGCGTAGAACATGACAAACTAGATGAAACATGGCCGCAAATGGAAAAATCGAGTAACTTAAACTAAAATCTTTGAACTAATCTACGTATCTGGCTAATCAGTCAATAAAATCCATCACGTGACCGACATGTTTTCACACTTTTACACCATGTCATGTTGGGGGTGTGTGACCAATTTGAATAGGGGATGATCAATAAATGAGTTTCTTCTCTCGAATTTTGTTGGACAGTGATCACTAGGTATTGGCTCTGCGACGCCCATGATAGAGAAGTGTGGCGAATCCTGGGGATGGTCTGTGTCCAACGATGGGCGTTAAAAGACTGATGATGATGATGATTATGATGATGATGATAATGATAATGATCACTAGAAAAAGACTGAATTTCCAAAGAAAAAATGTGAATGTCATCAGACACAACTGGGGGATCAGTTTATCATAAGCAAAAATCGCTGAGTGACCCATCCACCCGACAAATACCTTTTAGGGTGTAGTTTCAATAGAAAAAAAATATTGAGCTTTCTTCTAGACACACTAAAAAAAAAAATGTTTAAATTTTGAGTCCTCTAGCTCCACTGTCACGGTTAGTTCGCCTGATACATGCATAGCCAACTAGCAAACCAGTCAACCAGACAAGTTTGAAATCTGAAGAAACCTATGTTGACAGTTTTGGTGGACAGTTTTGACAAGACAACATTCCCAAGAAAGAAGAGCAATCCCCGTTGATACTAACGGAAATTTATCATACAAATACGCAAAGGTTCATACAATTCTAATATGTAAACGAATTTATACGAACAAACATCTTGGTAATTGATAGTTGTATAAACAATTCAAAAGTTGTAATAATCATTTTCAGTCAAAATAAAGTCGGAGTGGAGTTTAACCCTGCAGCAGTCAGTCTTCCCACGTATTTAAACTTGGTAGAATATATCAGTTTTCATCCTTCTGTAGCGCCACCTGTTCTTTTAGTTAGGAATTAAATGCGAAACCCTTCTTTTAGTTGGATAACAAAAACGTCACTTCCTCTGACGACCCCAATGAAATCTCTGGATGCACATGGTCCAATGCTCATTGGCGGTAGAACCCTTCTGTGTTTTGACGGCCTCAAAGTAAGCTCGTTCCTTTCTCTCTCTCTCTCTCTGTAGTTAAGATAGTTAATATAGTTTTTACACACACCTACTTTTTACATACGCATCATCACATATATAAATTAATCTGTTCTTCTTTCATCTCAAAGAACACATCCTATCTAAGTTAAGCATTCTCACCGTAGTTAGGTCGGACCTCTAAAGATAACTTCATAGTGGCTACAACTAGGATGACCGAACTGATAGACATTCTACAGACTATCTCCTGCATTTACTTCGTGACATTCTTTTCCCTTCATTTTTCCTATCTCTACATCCTTACCCTGGTAGATCCCTCCAACATATCCATGTCGGCAGAAACTCCAATCCTCACTTATTTTGATTAATTCCTGAATTAAATCTCATCACTGTTGTTAACCTATTCGTTAGTTCTTATTTCTACATTTTGTCGACAATCCAACTGAGTACCAACGTTGTTTTTGTGCCTAAGCAGTGAACACGCTACCTACCAGGATTTATTTTCTTAGATTAATTCTGCTAATTTATATTTTGTGGGGGCTTATATGATTAGCTACCTTAAATTTCCTTCCGACAAGACGTTGGCATTTTAACTGACTCTTAAATCCTATAAATCGAATTGCAGATTTTATAATGGTTTTGAGTTTAAAAATCATAATTTGTGGGTTACCACGTTAGTATAGGTCGAGTATTTTTACTTTCACAAGAAAAAACAATATTCGATCCGCACTTTGAAACTCACTAATATTCTTAATACTATCGTTATCGATTCTTTAACATTATTTTTTATCTTACTTTGCTTGCTTTACATTGCAATTATAAATACCTTCCAGTTTACAACAGAGATAATCTATTGGCCAGGAGACCAAATTTGGTACATTGTCACCATAGCTAGCACTATTTGCATCGTGGGCAAAGCAACCAAATTTGGTGCATTGGTACCATTGATGGTTCTGAACGTGACAATGCACTGTGGGCGAGGCAACTAGATTTGGTACATCGGTACCATTGATGATTCTAAATGTAACAATGCATAGTGGCCAGCCAACCATATTTGGTACATTGGTACCATATATGGTACTGACTGTAAGAATGTATTGTGGGCTAGGCAACCAAATTCGGTACATTGGTACCTTTGATGGTACTGACTGACAATGCATTGTAGGCCAGGCAACCAAATTTGGTATATTGGTACCAAAGATGGTACTGACTGTGAGAATACATTGTAGGTTAGGCGACCCAGTTTGGTACACTGGTACCGTAGATAGTACTGACTGTAAGAATGCATTGTGGGCTGGGCAACCAGATTTGGTACATCGGTACCATAGATAGTACTGTAACAATGCATTTTAGGCTAGGCAACCAAGTTTGGTACATTGGTAACATAAATGGTACTGACTGTAACAATGCATTGTGGACTAGGCAACAAGATTTGGTACATTGGTACCATGGAAATTGTGGGCCAGGCAATAACATTTGGTACATTGGTACCATAGATGGTGCTGACTGTAACAATGCATTGTGGGCCGGGCAAACAAATTTGGTACATTCGTACCATAGATGGTTCCAAGTACATTGTAGGCAATGCAACCTAATTTGGTACATTGGTACTATTGATGGTACTGACAGTGACAATGCAGTGAATTAAGCAACCAGATTTTGTACATTAGTACCATGGATGGTACTGACTGTAACAATGCATTGTGCGCTAGGCAACAAAATTTTGTACGTTGGTACCATAGATGGTACTGATTGTAACAATGCATTGTTGACTATGCAACCAAATTTGGTACATTGGTACTATGGATAGTACTGACTGTAAAAATGCATCGTGGGCTAGGCAACCAAATTTGGTATATTGGTACCATAGATGGTACTGACTGTAACAATGAATAGTGGCCAGGCTACCAAATTTGGTTCATTGTTGACATAGGTGGTACGGACTGTAACAATGCATAGTGGACAGGCAACCAAATTTGGTATATTTTACCATAGATGGTACTGACTGTAACAATGCTTTAAGGCTTTGTACATGTCTGCATATTTCTGAAACTGGTTGATAGAGTTTTTGGTTCGCCCATCTGAAACGAATGATCAAAGCTTGTGAGTTGAATGTCAGGCGAGTAAATAGGAAAAAAAATAGCAGTACGCAGATCAACCTAGAGAGATTTGTTTGTGGTGATGTATTAATTTGTAATTTTCGTGGAGAATGGGCATTCGGTCAAATGCTGTCCCCCCTTTTGTTGTGACGCAGGTAGGAGTGTTCACCATAGACGTAGTCCAAGGGGCCTAAGCCTAATGTTTTTTAGCTGATAGTTTAAAGAGAAATGGATGGTGTTCTTTGATGATATTGCAGTACAAAACATTGCCAAAGAGTGAAATTGATAAACTATCCATACCTCAGAAAGTTCCACCAGAGACAAAAAAAGCCGTAGCACACTTCATGTAAGATAAAGTAAGCTAAGATAAAACAGCCATGGCAACCTCAACCTGAAGAACTAAATGGGAATTATCCTTCTATATTCACTGACCTAACGTCCTTATAACTGGCAAATAGCCAAATTGAGAAACTTAATCCCTTGTGCAATCTTGTATATGGTCAATTGCCCAGGACCTACTGAATGGTGTCAATGGAATAATGTTTTTGGCACCTAAACGTGTTCTTCTCCCAGGGGCTGTTGAAAAGCAATGTTGAACTCATGAAGATTTGCTATCGACTTGGGTGTGAAATCTTATTCTCAAAATTAAAAAGAAATATCTGTGCCTCGCATAAAGGAATCACCATGGCTAATGTGAGTACAAGATCTAATTATCTGAAAGAAATATCTAAAATGACATCCCCAACAGATCTTTTACCTGAAATTATTGAAAAGAATGCGAGCACAAGAGTCGGGCATTGTATAACCGAAACGTCCCTATTGAACCCCATTAACAGTTATTGAAGGAACAAAAGACCGTTTTAGATGGTGTCTATTGATGTATTCTTGCAAATTTTCAAGATTTCCGTCCCTCAAAATGTGGCCAAGAACACCTGAACAAGCAAATAAGGGAGACACGCAGACCAACAAAGAAAGAATAATATGCAGCCCACTTGACTAAATGGTCGGGTAATCTGTGAAACTACCGTGATTCAATAGATACTGCTATTGATCTTAATTGGGGGCAACAAAGGGGTTGCCCTTCGAAGTAATGTATCCACGGACTATCCAACAGCCTTAACCTATAATAACGTTGACAGAAAAGGGGAAACTTCGAGTGTAGAAAAGACTCCACATTGTGTAAAGGTTATCAATGTCCAGGCGATGGGTAGAGTATCCGAACTTTTGAGCTCAAATGTACAACTCTGGAATGGAAAGAAAAAACTCTATCGCACCAATTATATATATTGCTTCCTGAATATATAGCAGGTCAGTTCTTTTACCTACAAAGTAAAACTCTGGTTCCACGAGACAATCAATATGAAAAGTTAGCCCATTGGAAGACTCCTGTTTGGTCGGCTTTGTGGGTACAAGATACATCTAATCACTGTGTACTGTTATGGACAGGATTCACCCCCTGGGGAAGAATGGGCATACCAGCTGCAAAAGACAGCGTATATACTTTGAAGCGAGGCACTTGAAATCATGAGAGCTCTCAATCTCCAGATGATTGCAAGAGCAAGTTCGATCGAATTCTCAACACCAAAGCTAATGAATTAGCATGGGAGCACCATGATTTGTCTCAGTCAATTATTTTGCGAATGGATGCGTTCCTTACGATGTATACATGGATAGCTCTTTCAATGGTTGAGAAAAGACTGTGATGCTGGCCTTAGAGCCTTTGCAAAAGAGTCTGTTATCATAGATGAGGAATCCTTTGGCAGTGTGCTCAAGGACTCTCAGAACGATTGTGGTATTCGTTCCAAAGACCTGTTTACGAAGCTCTCCTGAGACTTGCACGAAAAATATTTTTTCTGCCTTTCAAAGACAAACCATCAGAAATGCCGATCTTCCTGATGCCTTCAAATGCTTTGAACTGTTCATGAAGAAACCATGAAGTGAGAATATTAATGTAGTTCTAAATGATCCAGCTTACAATCTAATACTTGGCCACTTCACAGAATACATGAACATACCTCTCGAAGTTTTAGATGTTTTATATTCAACATAATGAATATTTTCCTTGAATCCATCAGAGTTTGAATAGAAGGAAACTGGTGATTACAACAGAATAAAGTGTCCATGATATTTCTGTGGCGTTTTATATATGACAGGCAAAGCTAAACATTGATGGTACCATGAAGAAGTTTCAACTAAAGTAGACGAAAATATCGTTGCTTCCCTTTGCATCAGATTCTCTACTGGATGGTATGAGTTTATTTAAGAGGGTGTAGAGTGGAAAAAGAACTTTTGCTGACTTGTCTGCATAGAAGCTTGAACGGGCTATGAGGAATATGGAAACAATGAGGGACGATGTTGTGTTTGTTTCATAAAGAGACACAATTCAAATCAGCAAACAGATCATCTAGGAGCTCTGATGAAGGATAGGTGTTCTTTACTATCACGCTTGGCCATAGAATCAAACTGAACAGCCCCCGCGAGCTTGTCTATCCAGCAAACAGATTTTTCTATTGTAGATGACGGTTAAACAGATAACGACAAATGAATGACAGCGGAGTGTTGTATGTTACCCATGTTGTAACCTATCTCCCTATAACCAAAGAAACGTCAGAGACTATTGATGAGCTGACGAATAGAAAAGTTAGCTGTAGATACCCCAATGCTATTGCATGCAAGTTATCTTGCATCCTGATATGATTCAGTCATTATCACAGGAGACAAAAGGATGCCTTGGTACTCTGTATGGTTATTGTACGGATACTGATATGTAGATTAAGAGAATGATAAAAAAAAGAAGACAGTCCTTCATATGAAGGAGTTCTTGGGTTCATGTGCCAACATAAATTTGACACAGTGAGTATTTTTTCAGGACAAGGTGAACTCGAGGCACTGGTGTTTTTTTTTTAGCTTATACTGAATTTCAAGAGGCTCTTGTAGATATTAGTCACCTTTGGCACCTGTCAGATGATGTTTACCAAGTTTTATAGAAACTACATACCGCTTCTATTCGTCGGATACATCCATTAATGGTGTAAATAAGCCACAGTTCCATCTTTTCAGAGCTCAGAAGAGTGGAGTCTGAGCAGCTGCCTCCTTGAAATGATTGCTTTAATATGCTTGCTTTATGAGCCAGTTACCCGGCGGTCATATGTCACAGATGTTTGGATAAGAACCCTGACATTCTACCTCAAAGCAACTATGGCTGGGAGCTTGATGAAGCTGATTATTTAAGCATCAATTTTTTTTCTCGAATCCTCCTCCTGCAAGTGCGATAAGTTTGCAAAACCTCAGATTGTACATGTGTTGGGAATGGACTGAAGTGAGCATATGCCGGTTATCTTCAAGAATGCTCCAATATGTAGCTAGAGTATAATGAGTTGAATTAACAATTAACAAGATTTGTCATTATTGTTCAAACTGTCATACTAGCAATGTATTTGCGTGTGTTTTGAGAACAATTACACTGATATCCTTTGTAAAGTTATTGTGTCACTTGAAAAAGAAAGCGAGGACATAAGTTACCTTTATTTTTGGTAAATAAAACCTATGTTTGAATGTTTTAAAGACTTAATATGCCTTACTTTGAACTTTCAGTCTCACTCAAACTCCATAATATTTATAGAATGAGTATAGGTCATGAATAATTTCATCTTTTCTTCATTCTTTATTTTGAAGCAAATAAATGTTCTGGCCTCAAATTATGTGATTACAAGCTCAGCATCTAGTATGTGTGTCAAACATTTTGGGGATATAGTTTTAGCGCCCCCAAAGATTATAAACAATTATTTTTAGTACTGCTTATGGTACCAACATTCCCCTCAGCCCATGGACCATACGTAAACAATGCAAACTGGAAAGTAATTCCCGACTTTCAGAGAGACTCGATCTTGCATGCCTTTAGTATCTGGTCACATTGTTTTGTCCACAGGCATAAAAATTGGCATAAGTACTCCACTAGACGCTTTCTTTCTTTTTTTTTTTTTGAAAAACAAACCTTTTGACCTTTCTTGTGCTTCATTTTGACGGGTCGTGTGTTTCCAACGAAAAAACGTCAGCGATGTCATAAATAGGATTTATTTTGACCATATTAATTCTATGAAATATTTCTCTTTCATACGACTTGAAATTTCGACGCTACGGTTGTTCAATTATTGACTGTGTTGGTGAGGTTATAACTTAGTGAAGTTTGCTTCTTGTTCTATTAGTTTTTTGGAAAACTCTTTTGCACAACTCACACCGGAGAAAAAATTGAAAAGAAAAAAGAGAAAAAAAAACAACGGCTGGATCGTGTCAGTAATCTTTTGAAAGGAATGTAATGGAAGGCGCCCACAAGAGATTCTGCTCAGCATTTTTAAGTACATACGTATGATATTTAACAAATAGTAAATGTTGTGAAATGTTTAGCTTGAAGATATCCAGACATTTTACGATTAAAAAAAAATCAATGGAAGATTAGTCCGACTATTTTAGTAATTGTACTATTTGTGGTAGAAATCGTATTTGTGAGTTTCCTTAAGCAAAACGTTCTTTGGCGAACAAAACTTATTGAATATATTTCATTGTTTTTATCTTTATTCGTCTTAATCCTCATGAAAAATAGATAAGAAGATCCAGGTACTAAAAGAATTCACGAAAAAAAAAAAAGATATTAGAAAAATCTGATGAAAAAAATGACATGAAAAAGCTCTCGATCAGGACAAACATTCTGATAAAAAAGCCAGATTTTAGGAATACCATCATCATTATCAGCAGCAGCAGTAGCAGCAGTAGTAGCCTTTTAGCATCCTCCGTTGAACATAGACCTTCCCTATGATTCGCCAGACCCCGATATCATGGGTAACATGAAATCAATACTTTCTGAACTTGATTAATTCGTTGCAACATCTCATTTTTGTCGGCCATATTTTCTGATATGATCTCTGGAGATCCACATTGTGAATCGTGATGATCAGCAGTTTTCCAACATTCTTGCACTGTGACCAAACTATAGTTATCTGAGCATTTTAATTGATATTATGATGCCTCTGATCCCTGTTTTTTTCTCTAATATCTGTGATGTCTCGTGATCTTTTCGTGTATCTTGAGCTCTTCTGTGCACGTTGCATAGTTCTCAGTTTGAAGGTCAATCTTTTGGTGTGGTTCCATGGTTCAACTTCAAAGGTGAATATCATGCATTGGTTGTATATCCTTCTTTTTTTTCAGGACGAATTGTATTTTATTGTTCCTTAAGGTTGACTTTGCTCTAAGGGATGTAAGCAAAACTTGAGTGATTCTTTGTTTGATTTTTTTCTTCTTTTGAGATTTCCATGGAGGTTCATTGTGCTGATCCCAGATTTTAAGAAATACCTAAGGGTTAAATTGAATAAGAGAACTCAAGTTCATAAGAATTCATGGTTCTCGTTTTTACGAATATAAATAAAAAAGGATTTATTGCAGGTTGCGATGGCAGAGCAGTTAGCAGCACGAGAAATTTAATCGGTGAGCTGAGTTTGATCTCTGGCTGAGAAGGTCCACGTTCACTTTGCACATTTGCCCTTGGAAAAGGCATTAACTCATGCCCTCCCATTCCCTAAAGCTGAACTGGATGATGTCGTTTTGAGTATATATATATATATATATATATATATATATATATATATATATATATATATATATATATATGGTGTTTTGAAAATGACTGCATTTTCTCTTTGTATATGCTAACAAGTTCTAGAGCATAATATTTTTAAAACTGTCTTACAAGTATAAACGCTTATCATTGAGTTAACTAGAATAATAAGTGATCTCACTTACTTATATCATGAATGCTCTTGAATTTTATCATTCCCCATTAGTAGCAATAGACTCTTCAACTAATCGGTAACATTTTGCCGATAAAATTATTTTCCATCCACGCTTGAAACAACTGACTTTTACCACTATTTCGTGAAAAAAAAAACATCAAGTAGAATTTCAAATATCTCGCTGATTATTTTCCCATGGGGACTAATCGATACTTATAATAGGAATATACACAATTCACTTTGCGTTTGTTTGCGCTCCTATACCTGATATAACGTAATGTCGATAGTGGACTTGCCATAATCTGTTATCTTGATATCTAAGAGAGAAAAGGAAGTTGGGAAAATGAACTCTTCCGATTCAGTTGATATCTTTGGTTGATTAATCTTCCCATTATTGCATAACAAAGCATATCTATAATCATCATTTAATTGTATCAAGATCCAGGAATAATAGAAGCTGAAACAGTGAACAGACTTTGAAATGATTATGGCTATTACATAACCCACAGAAAACAACAAAATAAAAACTTCAGGAAAAGACAAAAAAAAAAAAAAAAGGAAGGAATTCACAAACAAAAAGCGATGTATCTTATCTATGAATTTTTTCCCCAAACTGCAAATGATGGTAATCTGGGACATTCTAAGATATTAAGTTTAGACATTTTGCTTTGCAAGTGATACTTCAAGATGAATCTGAGATCTCCACCTTAATGTTGAGGGGTATAAAACGCTTCGCTACCTATAACTGATAGTGAAAGGTCGAATGAAACTTATGGACACATTAATCTACAAAACAAGCTGTGTAGCGTGCGTGCACTCACCCACACATCCACACACACACTCGCACACACACACACACACACACACACACACACACACATATATATATATATATATATATATATATATGGAATGATGGAAAGTCAATAGCCATACTGAAGAGATGTAATACATCGAAACAGCTGTCTGTGGATGACACAATAATTAATGCTCCTCTATTCAGGGTTGAGCACTCTTGAAGTGAGGTAACTCATCCACTCTGAGCTTATGCAATGCTCTTCTATAGGAATTGAGCACTCTGGTGGATGAGGGATTTCTGCATAATTCAAAAATTATCGCTCAAATTCAGCCTTACTGCCTGTCCAGTTCCGTAGTCCAGAGGTAGAATATCGGCCTACGGGTCTGAACTGAAGGTTTCAATTCTGCCTCGCGGTACTGGATGGGATAATGGAAAGTCTATAGCCACACTGAAGAGATGTGATATATCGAAACAGCTGTCTGTAGATGACACAATAATATGTATATATATATATATATATATATATATATATATATATATATATATATATATATATATATATATATATATATGTGTGTGTGTGTGTGTGTAAAAGTCATGAACTATTTATGAAAACTATCAATCTACTGTAATAGGTTTCTCAATTGGATACAATGTCTCTCTTTATTCATATTCAGACTGTTGTGACGTGTAATATATAAATGTAGTGAGAGTGTCTTCATTCATATACATAAAGATTGCACTCTAGAGAACTCTCAATACTTTATGTTTGATCACACAGCTTGAATTGAGTTGGGACTTAAAAAAGACCTGAAATTAGGATACGTGAATTATTGAAAATAAATTACGTAATAAAATAGCTTTGTGCTCTTCGGGGCCGATCCATACATAAATAACCCAGTGATCTTTTTTTTTTACCGGTGTATTCTAGTTTATCATTGAAGAAAATTACCATTTCTAAAATATATAAAAAAAAGTTTGTTTTGCTTTAGGGTATAATACAAATGGCGAAAAAATGTGTTTCGATATTGTTTCTTAAAACACTAATGAGACCATTGATGCTCCTGAGACCGTCTAACATGCATATTTCGTTATTTTTTTCTCTTCGAATCAAAAGCCTGGTTCTCTTTGATTCGTCGTTTTGATGAATGACGACTAACTTCATTTGGCCAGGTTTTCCAACAGGATAAAGTCTGAGAGAGGAAATAGATTTATGGTTGTTTTAAAGTAAATCGGCGTTCAGGCGAGAATCTAAAGCTATTCATCCTTAAATAGCCAAAACACGCACATACACGGGAAGGGTCAGATCCTCTCTATTGATTGATGGCCGATCGGTTGCTGTTGTGTATTTAGTCAGGCGAGCGGGAGGATCGATTGAATCTCAAATTATATAAAATGTAGCCTGCGGGTAGCTTTTAATTCCTTGGCACCAATTACATTTATCACATTTTTACAGGAAGGGGTAAGGCAAGCTCTAAGCATAAACAAATTAACCAGTTGCCTTGAGCTACCAGAGGACCCTGGAGAGACAGTTTGGGCCCCCAGATCAAATTCTGTTCAGGGCTGAAAAGGTTTTTGGTCCTCCCTATCAAAGAGGAATGATTTTAAGAGTATATTTTCTGCTGGGTTCCGTTCTGTTAATCAATATTTGAAAATTCTAATATATACATGTAGTTCGATCGTCTATTATACTAAAATCAAATTTTATCTGGTAATCAATTGCATAAACTGACTTACAGAAATTTTGGACGGTGTTCATCAACACACTAAAAAGGCATTATCAACTTTTGTGCAAAATCTCTTCAGCAGTACAGGTTGATTACAATACATCAAAAAATGCCCGGAAAATAGAAGTCGTCTGCATTTTTAAATATTTGCATATGCAAAATGACTTTCAGATTGAGCCCAGGGCAAAATGTCAGAAAAATATTTTATATTTCACGTATACTTCGAACGAATACAATGGAGTCAATTTACACAGTATTTGTTAAATAATTTTGGATTTGAAACAAATCAAGTGCGTACTGAACTATCAGAAAGTCATAGCGTTGCTACTTAAAAAAGTTTTACGCTTGTAGAGTCACGTATCACTAATGAAAAATATACCGTAGTCAGAATAAGTTAAACAAAATCTTTGAAATTGAACTTATCACTCGTTTTTGACTTATGCTTCAATAAGGTCATTGGTGGAATATTACAATTAAGACGTTTTGTTTACATTTAGAACTTTGGAATTTCACATAAGGAATTATTTCAAACACAGTGAGAACACAAGTGTTATGGTAAGAAGACAAGGAGATAACAGGAAAAGTCCTTGAATTTTAGCTCTAGGATTTGAAGAAAAATTGAAACTAACTACAGTAAGGGGAAAGGAAGATAAGACAAGACGTGAAGTTTTGAGATATCATGTCATCGACAAAATCCAAGCCTAAAAATTCCTTTAAAAGAATAAAAGAAATGCACACACACACACACACACACACACACACACACACACACACTATATATATATATATATATATATATATATATATATATATATATGTATATATATATATGTATATACATATATATATATATATATATATATATATATATATATGTGTGTGTGTGTATATAAAGAAAATTGCAGAAAAAAACTCAAACAGGGACTGTTCTCACAATGACTTGTCAGCAATTTTGAAAAAATTATCGAATCAAGATCCAAGAATAGCAGAAACAGTGTACAGCTTTAAAATTGAATATGACTATTGGACCATCTACAAAGAAACAACAAAATAAAAGCTTCTGAAAAAGACAAAAACGGAATTCTCAATCAGAAAGCGATATATAAACAAGATGGAGAGATGAAAAAAAAAAGGTTTTCCGGTAAGACATGGTGCAAATAAGGGCAATTATGCTCGTCCTGGGAGGAGATGGGAAAGGGCTTCCTTCAGTAATGATCTTATAACAGCTTCTGTTGAGGCTTATATATATATATATATATATATTATATATATATATATATTTCACTGGTCACATTGCCTTTGGGATTGCAAACGTATTGGACAAAGACTGGACTAAGACCAGACACAAAACAGGGGAATGAGCGTAATGTTAGCGTAATCGCAGTTGTCACAAAAGGGGATGGGAAGGCTGAGGGCTTATAATGGATGATGATGATGATAATAACAATGATGATGATAATAATAATAATAATATTAATAATAATAATAATAATAATACTAACAATAATAATAATATGCAGCTACAACCTCCCACAAATTGTGAATCATTTGAAACACATTGTTGAGTTCGGCATGAAATGAATGGCTGAACATCTGCAAGTTGGCATAATGGGAAATAGTTCCATACATACGAGCAGACGCAAATAATTAGGTAAGTACAAAAACAACATTCAAATATATATATATATATATATATATATATATATATATATATATATATATATATTAAGAGAGAGAAAGAGAGAGAAAGAGAGAGAGAGAGAGAGATTGATCGAGAGATTGATGGATAGATATCTCCGAATTTATTCAAACAGATCAATACCGATAACTAAATAAACAAGAGGTCCTTAAACAGACTCCCCCATCGAGAAGGCCAACGCCCTCAGGAGGACAACAGCACGTTTTCCAGGTGGGTCACAAAGACTGAATAATTCTATTCTTCTCTTTGCTGGCATTTGTCACACCATCTTCGAATTGGATTAATATCTGCAGAATTTCATTCTTGAGTTCAGTGTTCAGGAATTTTTGACATTTTCCTTTCCTTCTAATTGGAACTCTCACTAAATGTTAACAGAAAACCCAACTATATATGTGGATAAAATTTAATTTTATTCATTCAGGATAACTGCTCTTATTAAAATTGCTTCTGCTTAATCCCGTTTGAGTTTTGGTATTTATACTTTCGCTGTTTTTACTTCCATAGATGGTTGCATAAATGGTTTATTCGACTAGCAACGTTTATCGGAAGAATACCCGAGTTTGTTTTCACTTGGTAGATATCAGCATTGTTTTGTGTTACATATCACAATAAAACATATTGGAGAGTTTCTACTTTTATTGTTGTTATTTGTACATTATGTGATAAGGTTTTCATCTTTTTTTTCTTTTTATAAAAAAATTTTAGATAAAAAAATGTTGTTTTTGTTGGCTAGGTGTCCCCAGTGGATGTTGCACCAAAAGCAAGGCGGGCCAAAAATCAAAAAGAATTAAAGAACACTGTTCTACATCCATACCTATGACTACGTCAACCATTAAAAATTGACAGCATCAAATGAATAATTACCTTATTTTATTACTTGATCACTGATTTTGTAACTTTGTGATTATATCAAAGCAGCTGTTGGCTCATATTTTTTATAGTGACAACTCTTTACCTGGCAAATTTGATTCCTGATTTCATTGTTCATAAACTTCTAACTTTTTGCTCCCTTTTAATTGGCAAATTACACAAACTTTTCGTACCAAAGTGAAATGTTTTTTATCGCAATAATCTTTCTGTTTGGCAATTTTAGATTAAAGATGTTTTTATCCGATTATCATTACAATGTTTAGTAAAGTTTCCATTCTTTCTTTTCATCATTTTTTTTAGATCGGAAATATTGCAGTTTTATCGACATTATCATTTGCTAACTATGATCGCAACTCGGCCACAGCAAAAGCCAGATGGTTCATATAGCGTGAAAATATTGTGAGACACCGTTCTGAATAAATAATTGAATTGAGAGCAACACCAACAATGTGGCTAGCGAATCACTAAACACAAGTGAACCTTTGACTAACTAATATTGGAAGCCAATAGCTAAATAGATCCAGTGTCAATAATTTCTTAAAAGACCCATGCAGATCCCTTATTACTCGTACAAATGTTTTTTTTTACGGAGCTAGGGTGCTTGTCCAAGATGGATTGCAACTCGGCAACTATCCTGCTATTTGCTCATATTGGGGGAGGTTTGCTTGTGTGCATGTGTGTAATTCTATTCATCCCTTTCTTAAGGGTATTAATGCTAAATGAACACAAGCTAGAACTCAGTTCGCAGATATTTCGTGATGTTAACCATTAAGCTATCTGCATTCCTGATCCCCAATAGATACAGCTCAAAATAGCCATGTTTTTTTTTCACTCAGGAATCTATTGCTCTTGACCTGATACTTGTGAATTCAGCGTGACAGAAAATCAAATGGACTCGAAGAAACTCTATTTCAATTGAGGCGCTCAGAACCACGAGGTACATTCGATAACAAGGAAAATGGAGAGAAACGCTTCGAAAGTTTCCCGACTTTTAAAATGCAATAATTCTTTATTTATTGAACATATTTCATTAATGTGTTTGTTATACAGCTGAAAGCATCTACTTAAAGATACGAACACTTTCAACCGGACGAAAGAGACATTTTGAAGGGGAAAAAAGTTTTCAACGTGTTTAACTATGACCGCAGTAATGTGAATTTTGACCGCTTAGCGAACGTTACCCAATCCATCTGGTACACTTAACTCGATTTTGCTTCAAATGGCAGATTTTTACCTTGTTGTTCATAGCGCCTCAATTACATCTTGCACAAAATGGGTCATGATTGATGACAGTACTTAGTTCGAATTTTCTCATACAAAGCATGGCTGCCTATTAAATTGCCTCCTACAAGAGCTAGGTCTGCAGAGACGACACCAATATCTCAGATAATCAACCACATTGCCTTGGAGAACTTGATTAGATAATCTCTTGTTGATTCTGTCGGTCGTTTCTCCAAAGATGCACAGAAGATAAATTTCCATACTCAATTCACCAGAGATAAACGTCAGAGTTCATAAAAGTTTACGTGTTACAATTCCCTAATGGCCAATTATTGTAATGATAGAATTGGGTTATACGAGTCTCAGATTAAAGATGTGTATTATTGCTTCATAATACGTTTTGAAAAGATTGATTGGACAAGTTCTTTTACGTCTTTTCCACAATGAAGTTCTATGA
This sequence comes from Thysanoteuthis rhombus, assembly GCA_963457665.1. Taxonomy (NCBI): domain Eukaryota; kingdom Metazoa; phylum Mollusca; class Cephalopoda; order Oegopsida; family Thysanoteuthidae; genus Thysanoteuthis; species Thysanoteuthis major. The sequence goes on from OY735213.1 coordinate 45,044,272, forward strand.
TCACTATCTGGAAAACCCATTTCATGTGTTGTTTCATATACATATACAAAGGCGTTTTTATCATACATAGAGTAAAGTGGAATGTTGGTCATCAGGAGAAATTTTCAAGTTCCCGCCAATATCTAATTTAACACCTTCTTCTCCCGAAAACTCATTTGTTGCAAGTGACGGAGCTCATTGCTGTCCCTGTGTCTAAAGAGGGAAGTAGTTGATCGGCTTGATCTCAGTAGAACAATTTAAATCGTATTGAAATAATCTTAACACATAAATGAAATAAAAATCAAAATGGTAGACATGAAAGCATAGCAAAATCAGGAGTGGTCTTTTCATAACTCTCAGTACTTGGTCGGCGGGACATATCTGTTTTAAGTAATGGAGTTTACAGCCGTTTTGATGCCTAGATCATAGTGAAAAACCAGCAAAAGTGTACAACACTGGGAAAGGAACAATGTCTGATCCGAGATTCAGAAAGCAAGACCAAAGATTGAGAATTTCATAAAACAAAGTGACACTTCACATAGATTAGGAAGAAGAAAAAATCCACGAAGCCATTGAAAGATGAACAACTCAACTAGGCAGTATTTTGTTATGGCTTTTACAATAGCGTGATAAAAAGATTCCCGTCTCTGGCCCGATGTTACATAGAAAATCCACCAGTTTCCATGAAACTCAAACATCATCACAGCGAAACTTTGCGTTCTTGGAGAGAAAAAGTCGATGGAAAGATTCAGACGAAAACTAAAACCTATCATCCATGAAGGAAATTATGAACTCAACCACTGTAAAATGATGATGAGGGGGGATTAGTTTCGGGTTGAATTTCCCTACAAAACACTTGCATCTATGAAATAAAAGCCGACATCGAGGCATGAAGTGCAGACGGATTGCTTTAGAATATTCCTCTACACGGCGCCATTGGTACTCAGAGATTACCACTTGTCTACGTCAGGTGTTATGTTAATCCCTGTTGATTAAAGAACTGTTACAAGTATTCCCCGTGAAGAACAATTCGAGAAATGAAGCAACGATGATGTTTTTCATCTTGGTCTCTGGAAGATTCTTTATCTGTCGTCCGATCAAATTCAGCAAATGTTAGACTCAAAAAACGTTCCTTATTACTTGTTGACAGCGCAGAGAAATATCGTACGAATGATAGCCAATCAGAATTGCCTGACAGTGCTACCAGTTGTTTGTTTTTCTCAACAGAGAAGACTTCAAAGCAACAGCCACTCTGTCAGGGTATCATCTTTGTTTGAGATCTCTGATTCTTGGAACAACATCAAGCTTCCGACGGCCAGGGAATATCTGTACTATGGCTTGCTTGCGTGTCAGTAGCTGTTACAGTCTCTTGTAATTCATATTTGCGTAATAAACAGCTTTTTTTTCGCCTGGGACAAACTTCATCTGGCCGAACTGAGTTGGTTGCTAGAGTGTTCATACTCAAATTAAATGCGTTACTAGATGATGCCAGAAAGGCTTGCTTAATCTAATACAATTGAATTCCCAAATCTTGCATTGTGCAAAGGCCTTTGTTGCAGCGGTGATTGCTAAGCAATACCATGAAGCAAGATGAGGCGTTGTTGTCGACATGGATCAGGTCCATGACAAGAATAAATGCCACAACTAAAAAAAAACGGAGAGGATGAAGAGGTCCACAAAATACATGGAATGTATATTAATTGCTAGTTAGAGACTGTGAAGGGGAAAATTAATCTGTACGTAATTTCTCCATTTGGAGATGAAATAAAATGAAAAGCCAATCTTTTTATTACATAAGTAATGAAAATTCATTTCCAATAATCACATCATAGATAAATCGATGGATTTCAAATCTGAACTCATCAACAGAATGCTATTCCCTCTGACTAAAACAAACTCTCAGGAATCTAATTATTAGAATTTCTATCTCTTTCCCACTGTCCCCCCATTGTCAGTGGCATAACTGCCAAAAAACGTTACCACTCCGCTAGCGCACCTTTGTTTAACTCCCTTTCTGTCAATGTCTTTTACTGCTATAAAGAAAACAAACCCTCTGTTCAAGCGGCTTAACCAATCGCCGACCAGAGATTTCATAATGTCCGTGGAAAAGCGCGTGGTTGGCTCACTACATATTCTAAAAATCAATGCTTATAAAATTATCCCTGTCTGTATTATCAATTTACCTAAAGAACAAAAACAACGATTCCTCGATGCTGATAGTGTCATTATTCTAAAACACGGGTCGGCAAACCATTTTGGGGTGGCGGGCTGGATTAAAAATATCTTTATGCTTTGCAGAGCAAGTCGAATAAAAGATTGAACAATGACCTTTCTAGGTTATGTAAACTGTTCGTTTTTAAATTTGATTTAACGTTTTCAATTGTAGAATTATATCTATCCATCTAAAGCCATATATGCAAAATTACTATTTTTAATTGTATACTTGCATAGTAGCAATGGTTTTATGACGCGTCTTAGTACTGTTATATCTTAAAAGGTATAATGAACAGGTTCATGTAAAAATGATTTACAGAGCTGAATGAAACATTTATTATTGAGTTGTGATAAAATGGAATAGACTGGAATGGAATGATCTAGCAATGAACAATACTTCACAGAAGGGCTGGACGTCTAAAACAGAAATTGAAAAAACGTGTGTGACTGGAAGAAATGATCAACGTTGAACTGTGACTAAAAAAATCTGATAGTAGGATAATTGAATTATAAAATAATTATACTCAATAAAATAGCTTTTGGCACTTCAATAAATAGGTAGCTCTGTCATTTTTAAGGGCATATACTAGGATCTACAATTAGGTCAATGAGAACCATGAAATGATTTCTTGGGAGGAGGACAAAACATTTGAAATATGTGTGAATTTCTTCTGGTATCCGTAATTTTTGAATGCAACGTCAAATATTCAATGAAGTCAATTGGCCGCTTGAAATAAAGATTTGAACTGCGGACCATAATAAACCGATCCTTGTTCTCGAAGATACGTTCAATGATCCTTCAGAAATCGATTAAGTCTCATATGGTGAACTGCCAGACACAGAAATAGTGCCTTCCACTCCCCATGATATTGTATGAAAGTATATGATACACGACCCCTGTGGTGAAGCTAACTATACTGCACATTGCATGAGAGGGCACATATATTCTAAAGGTTATCGAGAAGAATTCGAGAAATAGATGTTAAAGAATTGAGGCAGATACCCTTTCTATAAGAGACGTTGCAATCTAGTATGGCAGAATGGCATTCATACTGTTGACAATACTGCTATCTTGACATTCAGTAAATACCGGAGATTCCAGTACAAATACCAAATTAATGTAAATATCTGCTCTTCGATTAATTCAGTCAGGTATATCTTTAAAAGTACTTATAAAGAGTACGAATGTGTCCTGGTTGAGGTACAAGATCGGCAACAAATAATCTACGATGGAATTTAATGATATCTGAATAGCACTGACAGCACTCCAAGATTGATTTGGTAACTAATAGATAATTAAAATGCCCGACATATCACATGTGGCGATACTTGTCGCAGATCATGTCGACTGACAACAACCAGTTCACTTTCAGGAAGACAATGGAATAGTAGTATTCATATCACAATCATAGATCACTTTTATTACAGCGCTGCGATTACTGAATGATTGTGATGAAGCAGCATAGCAAATAACAGAGTTGCAATAACCACGGTGGCCAATTTAGCTATCTTAGAACTAGTTCTGACTTTTTAAAAAGCAAGATTAACACTTAGGGATTAATCAGCCATCTGTGTTATATCACAAACCACGCAATAACCAGCTGCGTTATATCGGGGGGAGTCGTTTATAAGTATTAATGTTGGTCTGGATTCAGACACCGATGAAATATTCTTGAAAACGTGATGAAAACCACAAAGGATCTCCGTACCATGCCAAAAATGAATCACCGTATGTATCAGAACTGATTATCCAAAAAAATCTAAAACAATCTATGGAATAGATATTTTATCTGAAATTATCTAAATAATAGATTTTTATCTAAAATTATCTAAAAGATAGATCTTTTATCTGAAACAATGGATCCCCAGCGATCACATGAGAAACCGAGGCCGACAGAACATATGATGGAGAGATGAACTTGACACAATCAGGAAATACTTGCTCCACGATGCCTATGACAGGGAATTGTAGCGAATCCTGGGGAAGGTCTATGTCCAACGACAGACGTTGGAAGACTGATGATGATGATGATAAACAATGATGATGATCTAAAAAATGATGATTCATCTGATATTATCTAAAGACAAATCTTTCATCTCGTATTATCAAAAAGAAAATAACAGCACAAGACTTCCATGAAATAAAGTTTTCCTCGGTGATACCTAGTGGTTTACTCATGCAAGCCTTCAAAGGTGGAGCCCCAAAGATGTGATCAGGAGTATCTGGAAACTAACACAAAACCACACACACATACACACAGACAGGCAAAGAAAGAAGAATCTGCTGTCCATGAGGGTGATTGGTCAGGTGGGTCATTTGTGCAGCCACAGTGATTCGATATAGAGGAAATTCATTCGACCTGGCGGATAAGTATATTAAAGACGAAGATTCGTGCAAAGAAATACTTGATACAACTAGAAGCAAAAATGCCTCTAAGTGATATAATAACATTTTAGATTTATTAAATTTAAAAGTTATAAATCACAAGAGCCTAGACACCATTACGGCTAGAGATCACGAAAAGGCCTCGAGAGAAATAAGTGAATTTCTAAACTGATTCACTCCTTCCAGAATCCCTCCCTAGGAATTAAAACTCTAAGTTGTATCTATTATAATGTTCATACACGATCTTACCAAATGGCACAGGGACAATTGTTAGGACTTTTCATTAGCCTGGTCATTTGAATTAGAGTTTTTCTTTAAATTTTCACTTATTTTGCTTTGAATAGATTTATACCCAAATGACACAACTCTTCTCTTCACTCTGAGCAAGCGTCAATTTCCAGTGATTCCCTCATTTCCAATGAATATTAAAGATGTAAACACAATCTATCTATGTATTGAACAGTAGAATCTTTGTTCACTATCCATAACGCTGGCCCTCTCATAATCTTGCAAATAAAACTAGATATGTCAAATCCACTATTTGAAATTATGGATTATTCACAGTTAGTAAATACAGGATCAATTAATCAAATAAACCCCTAGATATCTAAATATATCTGCTTTGCAACTTTTCTACACTCTAAGTGAATTTGATAATACCCCCATTTCTTCCTACCGTGTCCGTCACACTTACAATATCTGAAGCAGAGATCACCCGAGCCTGTTGTAGACATATTCATATTTTGACCTTGGGAGTCAAGATGTGGCAACCCTTATGTTTTGGTCAAGAAATAATACAAAACTCTCCTTTCAGCAAGGTAACTAAAATGTCATTTCCTACAATATCTCCCTATAAAAACCCTGAGCGCACGTGGTCAATCGCTCATTTGGCCCAAGCTTTCGAACTTGTTGATTTTTACCTCTCTTTCTCTTTAAACTATTCTTTGACTGTAACTATGTATACATAGTCTTGTCACTCATCTTCTTCGACGTGAGGATTTGCAAGAACCTTATAGTCACTAAATACAATCACTGCAACTACTATTTTTGGCGACCGTGCAAACGCTGCACTCATCATTTCGCCCTTTTGAACTCCGTCTTGCACCTAACCTGAACCAACAGCCTTTTTGTAATCTGGATTGGTCAACTATACCACTCATTGTAACAGACACAGCTCACCAAGCTCTATTCGATAGATAGAAGAAACGACATTGGACCATTTATACAACGTGTCCCTATCCAATATCTCATTATTACACGTGGGAATAACCTAAACCGAACAGACCTTTTCTCTTCTCTTCTCAACACAATGGATTGTATTAATATTTATAATACTTGATATTTATATACTCGATTGAATATCAGCGTCCACATTTGGACTTGGCGTTCATGTTCTCACATCTCCCTGCTGTCTTCCACTTTTACACTGTCGTCCACGTGGGCTCACGAATACAGCAGGCTCCCATTCTTCAACGAGAACTACCACTACTATCTAGAACCATAATTTCTACAAGTTGTTGATCTTCCAATCTGGATAGATTCTACAGAGACAATTGCCTCTGAATTAAACAGCCTGGTGGCCTCCTGATGGTCACTAAATTTTGGGTTGGGTTCTTCAAATACGCAAAAGTTTTCAATCATCAAACTTAGTACAAATGACGCCCCGGACATGGCACTTGGGGTCAACCAAATATGTTGATCTTCATTTTTTTCTTTAATTTTTCATTATATTTCAAAATAATTATTACAAATGCTATTAAATGAGAATCACGTCAACACTGTCACATCAATATGGTTGGATATCCGAAACTTAAATTGGGTGTGCAATATATACTTCATTTTAAACCTGTATACATTACAATATCCAATAGACTTTCCCATACCTGAAAAAAAAAGAAACATAAATAAATTTTCGACACGGAAGACAATATGTACAGTCAAATCACAACTGGAGTTCTCTGGCTCTTTTTTAATGAGTATGAAATAACCATCTACAATAAAATGTTATCGGGGCACCTATTTAAGAACATGTATATGTGAACGATGTCGATTATACATACACATGTGAGCATATAATACCACAATATATATACATACATATATATATATATATATATATACACACACACACATACATATATAGTCCCTTTTGACGATTCACCTTTTTAGATTCATAATATAATGTGATAAGATAATGCATATATTTTGAACAAACCATTGTGACTTTAAATATCCTCTTTCCATTTCGTTATACTTTCTTTCGAGTGAATTTCCAACTCACTATTCTCTTTCGAATCAAAATGAATCAGTGGAAAAAAATCGTTCAAACAAAAGATACTGTCAATAAAATTCAATTGAAACAATAGTTTCTCCGAGAAAGCATATTGAATTTATAAAAAGACACAATTTGTAATTGTTTTAGATTTCATCATAAAATTGATTTTTTCTGCTTTGATAACCCCAAAGACGATAATAACGTCAATACAAACAGAATCACTCACGATTATTATCATTATTATTATTATTATTATTATTGATAATGATAATAATAATAATGATAATAATAATGATAATGATAATAATAATAGTGATAATAATGATAATATTGATTCTGAGTTATTCCGTTTGTATTATTATTATTGTTGTTATTGTTATTATTATTATTATTAGTAGTAGTAGTATTTTTATTATTATTAATAATAATATTAATAACAATAATGATGATAATGATATTGATGATGATGATAATGGTGATAATAATATGACAAACCCATCCAAGCATGAAGATTGGATCTAATAATCGTGGACAAGGAAAAGAGAACTTACAAATTATAGATGCAGTCGTGCTTACAGATCACATAACAAATACAAAGGAGGGTGAAAATCTGCAAAAATACCAGGACCTGGCAAAAGACCTAATGAAATTGTTGGATATGAAAATCAGGGTAGTGCCAGTAAAAGTGAGAGTGCTCGGAACCGTACCAACGTCACTGGAAGCAAGATCGGATGTACTAGGGAATAAAGGAAGAGTTGAGACTATATAGACCACAGCATTACTGGGGACTGCTCGAATACTAAGGAAAATACAAGAAATATGAAATCTATAAGTCCTGCTGTTAGCGGTGGCCTAAGAGAGAGAGAAGAAGAAAAACCCACAGCGCTCCAGTGATAGGTGATGGAGAGATGAGAGGAGGGCTGAAGACCCGAGGAGACATACTTCAGCAACAACCACTAGGCAACTCGAACGATGTGAAACTGTAAACCATACCACTGGTGTGGACTTTTAATGTGGAGAGGAAGGCTGGAGACCTGAGGAGACTTGCTGTCACTCAGAGTCCAGCTGTTACCACTCGGCAACTTGTGCAATAATAATAATAATAATAATAATAATAATAATAATAATAATAATAATAATAATAATAATGCACAATCATGGTGATGCACAAAGGAAGGCTTTCAATGACTGAGGGAATTGAACTCCCGGACAACAGCAAGATTAGGGCATTGACTGCACAAGACTGATACAAGTACCTAGGTGTCCTTGAATGTGACACGATAAAACGGGAAGAGATGAAGGAGAAAATAAAGAGAGAATACCTCACAAGGATAAGGAAAATATTAGAGACCAAATTAAACAGCAGGAATCTAATAAAAGGAATGAACACCTGGGCTGTGTCAGTAGTTAGGTATACAGGACCATTCCTAGGGTGGACAAAGGAAGAGCTCCAATCAATGGATAGGCGAACTAGGAAACTTATGACAATGCATAAAGCATTACACCCTAGAGATGATACAGATAGACTATACGTTAAGAGAAAAGGTGGTAGGGAGCTGATCAGTATAGACGATTGTGTCCAAAGAGCTAAAGTAATCCTACAAAGGTATATGCAAACAAATAGTGAAGAAATCATAAAGAGCGCGAGAGATAGTGCAACAAACAATAAAGTAGGAAACAATAGAACAGTACAGCAAACAAGAAAAGAAAGATGGGAAGAGAAGAAATTGTACGGCGAATTTTTAAGACAGATACAAGATGTAGCAGACGAGAAATCGTGGACGTGGTTACGAAAAGGGAACCTTAAGAGAGAAACGGAATCACTCATCATGGCAGCCCAAAACAAAAGCATAAGGACAAACTACATAAAAACAAAAATCAACAGAACACAGACAAACAGCAAATGCCGCATGTGCGGTGAAAGAGATGAAATAATAAACCACATAACTAGTGAATGTAGTCAACTCGCCCAGAAGTAGTATAAGCATAGACACGATGGAGTAGCAACGATGATACACTGGGAACTAAGCAAACAAATGGGATTCAACCATGTGGAAAAGTGGTATCAGCACAAGCCAGAGGTAGTTTTGGAGAATGACAACCACAAACTACTCTGGGACTTTGACAACCAAACTGAACACCTCATCCAGGCAAGATGACCGGACTTAGTAATAGTAGACAAAAAAAGGAAGGCCTGCCAAATAGTAGACGTTGCTGTGCCTGCAGACCATAGAGTAAAAAAGAAGGAGGGTGAAAAAAAGGAAAAATACCAGGACCTAGCAAGAGAGTTGAGGAAGTTGAGGAGTTTAAGCATGCATGCAGGAATATCTTAAATTGAAACCAATCACTATGAAAAGGGGGGAGCAATTCAGGAAGAGAATTGTAGACAAGTTAAGGAGTAAACTCTTAAATGATCAACGTTCTAGCTCTGTTGGTGAGGTCAATACTCGTGACATACATTCACAGCTAGCCAGAATCACTTAAAGACTGAAGGAACCTATGTTATCAATTTTGGTGACAGTTTTGGTTGTCAGTTTAAAGAAATTATCTGATTCCTATTTAAATCTCTGAAAATTTTTTTAAAAACAAAGTAGATAATATAAATCAGAATAAAATGCACTGGGAATAATATTTGTATTAATCGATGCTTCTGCTTCCGGATTTGTTTATAAAGAAAGCTTTAAATGAGAGAATTATTGAATTTACTTGAAATAAAACGAATCAAGATTATTTGCAATTTATATAATGCATTGATTTTCTCGCTCTTTTTTTTTTCTCTTTTAGATTTATCCACACATCTCTGAAAGACACTTTTCGGTAGCGTTCAATAATTTTGAACAACGGAAGTAAGAAGGAAAGAAGAGGTGCAATATCATTTAAAGTTGTGAGGTCATTGAAAGACGTGGCGTCATTTGAAGGTATAGCTTTATCAAAAGAACATTATTCCGACTTTTTTACTGGCAGCTAATTATATTTTGATAGAAATTCCGTGGTCCTCAGTTGGTCAGGGACCGCCAAAAATGACCCCTAAACGCTAAAAAATGGCCATTCACAATTTTTGTAGAAAAAATTATACTTTTCCATACCGCAACGTTTTACAAGTATGAGAATCAATTGACTTCAAAAGAGAGTACCTGCTCTTCCTCCCTCTCCCACTCCTCCTTCTGCAACTACTTCCACGAATGGCGGACACATCATTGAACTTATGGTTTTTGCTTTATGATCCGTGCAAAAAGAAATGTGAAACATATAAAAAAATTTCAACTCGATTATATGTTTAAAAAGAACAAGTCTGGTTAGTCATTCGATAGGAACTATAACGTGACCAATCTCTATTGGCAGCATGACGTGTGGTGGGTGATCGATTGAAAAAATTTGGAAAAAATAGGTGATCAATGAATAAGTAACTTCTCTCGCCTTTTGTTAGGCAGTAGTCACAAAAAAATTCAAAATCTTGAAAAAATGAACGTGTATGTAACCGGACACAAACTAAGGGACCAATTTTGCATAGACTTACATTAGAAATTGAACCTCCTACTAAAATATATATTATGAGGGAGCATTTTGAAAGAGTTACTTTTCTCGACTTTTGTTTGGCAATGATAACTTTATAACTCAAAGTTGAAAAAAAACAAAAAAAAAAACAAAAAACAAGTGAAAATGCTGCTGGACATGAACTAAGTGATCAATTTAACACAAACTTGCTGTGCTATTTGAACCACCTGGAATAGCTGTGGAAGGAAGGATAAAAAAACGTAAAAATATTTTTTGTAGACATAATAAGGAGTGATTGTTTGATTTTTCAGCCCTTTAGCTCCATTGTTACAGTCTGATACAGCGTAATACATACACAGCCAGCCAGCTGAACCAACTTGAAACCCTTTTTTTTTCGTTGGCAATCGAACTAGAACACATTTATAAACAAGAATTTGTTAACATGGAGAAACCTTTATTGATTTTTAAGAACACAACACAAATTTTGTCTACTCTATTACGTCATAAGGGTAAAGTCACCAATTTTATGATACATAAAACTGCATTCAATGCCTCCGAAGCGAGTCAAGATATTTAATGTCGATTGTCAGTAGTTGAACAAGAGCTGAATCTGTGCCGTTTTGTGATCAGAATAATTTCTCTTCTCAACGCGTTCCGTAGCGATGTTACCAAAATAGGTCAGAAGAATGAATATTCTCTCCGTCTCTCTCTCTCTCTGTATGTCTATCTGTCTGTCTCTCTCTCTGTGTCTCTGTCTGTCCGTCTCTCACTCTCTCTCTCTCTCTCGGAACCCCTTCTATTTATGTATGCTTTCAAGATTTTTTCAATTCAGTCTGGAAGAGAGTGAATTCGGTTTTCATAGACCTGGCAATGTTCGGCGTCGTTGAAAAGTAACACAGACAGACTTAAATCTGACATCAACAAAGAACCCGGTTCTTTTCATAAAATACAAAATACACTTTAAAGAGGAAAGATCCTCCAGTTTGAGGAAAGACAGATACCATTCTCTTTTTCATTTTTATCACGATTATTCAAACGTAGCTACCTGACGAGTAACACTCGGAACTCTCTACTTCCTTCTTCAGATAACATGCCCTCCTTCAGTTATGGCTGCAATCATCCGTTCAACACACACACACACACACACACACACACATATATATATATATATATATATATATATATATATATATATATACATATATATATGCATAGATAAATAAATAGATATACATAGATACATAGATAGTAGAATGTGGCTACTATCTATTTCCAGCTCTACTCTGAAACAATTTAACTTCAAAAGTAAAAAGTTGTATGTATCAAGCATTCTATGAAATAAATCCATTACATTTCAGAAGTGGCTTTATATCATTAATTTATTATTATATTATGTTATACTGCTAGCCTGACTTATACCACACACATACACACACATACATTCCTGGAAAAGACTCATGAGACATATATATCCCATCAATAATAGAAAGCTCAGGATATATATATATATATATATATATATATATATATATATATATATATATATATATATATATATATATCCTGAGCTTATACATCAATAATAGAAAGCTCAGGATATATATATATATATATATATATATATATATATATATATATATATATATATATATATATATATATATATATATATATATATATATCCTGAGCTTATACATCAATAATAGAAAGCTCAGGATATATATATATATATATATATATATATATATATATATATATATATATATATATATATATCCTGAGCTTATATATATATATATATATATATATATATATATATATATATATATATATATATATATATATATATATATATATATCCTGAGCTTTCTATTATTGATGGGATATATATGTCCCATGAGTCTTTTCCAGGAATGTACTGGGACTTATAAGTTACGGAAAAGGAAATAAATGAGATTCTCCAGGTTTTTACGATTAAAGATAATGATAGCGTACTTTACCTTCAGTCGTGGCCTCAACCATAATTCCCGACGTGCATTCCGGCTAAATTCGACTGTTTTATACAAAATCTTTTTTTTATGAAAATTCTGTTCATGTAATTCTGTTATATTCCATGATATGGCATTTGTTTTCTTAGAAATTTCTGTGTATTCTATATAAAAATCTAGTATCATATGAATTTCTATTCAGAGTGATGGTACGAATTAAACCACAATGAAGGTTTAATGAGACAAATATGCCCAGCAATAAATGTTTAGCAGTGTTCCATCATGAATTGGTTCTTCAAAATATCGTAAATTTGTGCATTTAACACCTAATTGACTAGTTTTATAAAAGTTAAAGCCTACCAATCAGTTTTTCGAAAAAGCTTCCACTCTACGCCCTTGCCATGTTCCTTATCACTTCTGTTCTTTTACAAAGAAGAAATCACGGTTTTTTCAGTTTTTAAGAGATGTTGGCTGGTCGGCAATGTTTGTATGTGTCATGTTTATATGCCTCACTGATGGAGTTGGGGTGAAATTTTAAACATTTATTCTCCGTTATATCGAAAGAAAAAAGTGATTTCTTTGTTTTTAATCCGCCTCTAAATTAAGATTCTTAGTCGGAGGTCAAATTATGCTTGGATAACTCCGTCTAGTGACGTCTACACATGTTTTTTTTGAAAATTCGGACTTTTTTTTGTCGTGATTACCACCCAACAAATGTTGAGAGAAGTAACTAATTCAGTGATCACCCAGTTTTTGGAAAAAAAGAATCCAATTGATAAACCTTAACGCGACAGGCTCCCAAAAGACGTTGCTTATTTGCTGGTGGGTAACCAGAGCTATTTTTTATTTGCATCGCTTCGAATGGACGGGCAGCAAAATCATAAAAAAGTATTTGATAGGAAACAAAAAGGAAAAACTCTTAGTTTCGTGAGTGCTTTTTCATTCAACGCCCTTCATTGTTATTCGATTCTTACGCGTGGGTGGTCAAATTGCTGATAATAATGGGAATAAAATGTTATTAGCAGCAAATCGTACCTCGCTTTAGTATTGGCAAATAACCTTCGCTCTTTATTTCCACTTGAAAGTAACTGTTGATGTACTTTCTCTTCTAGACATACTTCAAACTAATTTCGAACTAGTAATTTTTTTCATTCTTTCCTCAACAGAGCCAGCGAACAAATGAATCATTGTGACTAAGATTCTTTTACGTTGAACCAAAGAAATTCCAAGCAAGTTCGTTCGACCCATATAAAGGTTCGTTCGACATTGATAAAAGAACTTGTTTTATTCAATTGAACTCAATTGGTTGAAAGCTGTGTAAAAGAATATAATAGAAAAAAACCCCCTCTTTTATTGGACCTTTTTATCCTGGTATTCACATCCTTTCCTGGAATCAGGTTCAGATTTGGCTAGTGAATAATTTCTTTATTCTACCACCGGAAACCGACTATTGATATTTTCAATTTAACTTCGGCAAAGGGAGTGCAATGCGAATGTAGAGCAACAAATAATTTTGGTTTATCCCATTCCGTCGACATATGCTCGAATACGTATCCTATTGACACACGTACATATTTGTATCCTATTGATATATGCTCGTAAATATATCCTATTGACATATGTGCATACATGTATCGTATTGAAATATGCTCATACTTGTATACTATTGACAATTGTACGTATATGTGTCTCATTGACATATGCTTATAGTTATATCCTGTTGACGTATTCTCACAGATGTATCCTATCGATATAAGATCATATATATATCTTATTGACATATGCTCGTACATGTATCTCACTGACATATGCTCATACATGTATCCTATTGACGTGTGCTTATACTTGTATCCTATTGATATATGCACATACATAGATCCTGATGATATATGCTCATTCATATATCCTAATGATATATGCTTATATATATTAGTCTTTCTAATGTCACAGAGACAAACAGTCAGATTTATACATAGTTTTTTTTATTTATAATATATTTTCTCTATAATATTCAGTCATTATAAGATACTACTTTGCATCGTCTTTAATATAAATTGAACGCTTTTCATCAAAAATAAGTATTGAATTCTGAGATTATAATTCGTTACTTACATTATTGAAAATATTTCACACATACCTATTCATGTGATGTATGATTACACGCACACACATATATATATATATATATATATATATATATAGAGAGAGAGAGAGAGAGATCGTACGATCGAAACATCTCTAGGTATATATAAGAATACTAAAAGGAAGAAATTGTCCCTCGTTGATGATATCCAATCAGAGTGCCCAATGTTTAACGATGAAATTAAAGGTATAAATACAAAAAAAAAAAAAAATAACGTAGATACTTAACCGTTGTATGTCAACTTGTGTGTTTCATATTGCCGGTTACGGAAGGTTGTGTAAGGCACAGAATGTTGAGATTAACCTGGTAAATAACCTTTATATATATATATATATATATATATATATATATATATATATATATTGGAACTGAAACGTATAAAGCTGTCGATGGTGAAAAGAAATGACTATGTCTAATCAATCCCATCTGAGTGATCATTGTGAGAAACTCTGCGGATAGATATAAATTTTATGAAATGATCCCTTTTTATGGGAGATTCTATGGTTTCAAATGGTGAGTAGAAGATATTTTACGAGCTCAATTGTTATCTGCAAGTGGGACAGTTCATTGTTATGGACAGAGAAACAGAAATATTCAAACTGATCATTTTATAAATAGATGAGATATAGATGGGATTCATTTGTCGACAGTGTAGTCTGTAACATTGACAGAAGTCTCGGAAACTCCTCCGTAGAATTGAAAAAAAAAGTATTATTGTCTTATCTCTTTGGCTTCGTTGTTTAAGTGAATCTGAATTGCGGCCAAAAATTGTTTTATAGAGTTTCGAAAATTTATGCAATATTAGATTGTTTGTTGCCATACCAATGGCGCCAGTAAGTAGCAAGGGTCTTTGTTTCTTTTGTCAAGTTCCAGTCCTCGTTGGGGGCTGGAGTTGACTATGTTTTTCCACCATACAACAGAACAAGACCAACAAGAAGAGAGACAGCAAACAACAGCAAGAACAGTTCTCACCCCGTCACGGTTTGTTTGTCCAGTCACAGTAAATAGAATCAACGTTCCCCGACTATGAAATCACGACCGGGTGATCGTCAGCAGCTCTCTTACAAACTGAACCAACTGTCAAGTCACAAAAATCTATGAAAAATCAAGTTACTATAACTCAAAGGCTTATTTAATCCTAGTTGATAAATACATCGATACAATAAACATTTCTCTACGGTGATTTGAAATTATAACAAAGATCTATTAGCGGCTCTCTTGCCGACAGGATCAAACTAATAAGTCCAACATATTTACAAAAAATTAGAAGGGTGTATAACCAATGCATCCTCCCAATAGTCACTTATGGAGCTGAAACATGGAATTTAACCAAGAGACAGACCCGTAAGCTGAGAACCATGCAACGTGCACATGAAAGAATAATGCTGGGCCTCGCATGGAGAGACCACAAAACAGCACAGTACATCCGGGAAAAGACAAGAGTTAGAGACATCATAGAATCCAATCTCAAATGGCGGTGGGCTGGCCATGTTGCAAGAATGGCAGACAATCGATGGACATCACGACTCACAACATGGATTCCCCAAGACCACATGCGCAACCGAGGCTGGCAGAATGTTAGATGGAGAGACGAGCTAGACAAGTTCAGGAAGTACTGGCTCCGTGACGCCCATGATAGAGAAGTGTGGCAAATCCTGGGGAAGGTCTATGTCCAACGACGGACGCTAAAAGACTGATGATGATGATGATGATTGTTTAATTTCATTCATTCATGATATGTACAATACAAAAGTTGCCGTAATCATCCTCTGTCAAGATAGAAGAAAGGTTGGTGTTTGATCCCACAGCAGTAAGGTTTGCTAAACCATATATCTGTTGCTACAAATACGTAGCTAGTCTAATAAAACTAAACATTAATATTCTGTCCAATTAAACTGTAAGATTATTGCTGGCCAAACTTTTGTGATCACAATATAAGAAAGAAACATATAATTGTCAAAGCGAGAGAACAAATATTGAGTGGGTTGGAAGATGTTGGAAATTAGAAAGTGCAAATGGGCAAACTGTTAACTGCTGGGGAATGGGATAAGTGAACCGAGTTCAATCTCTTGCTGAGACCGTTTGAATTAACTTCACAGTAACGTTCTTTTGAAAGGAATGTATCCAACTGAAGTCCTTTGGGTATATATATATATATATATATATATATATATATATATATATATATATATATATATATATATTCCCTTCTGTGAATACTCTAAGGGTCAGGGTAAGGACCATCAATTCCAAGTGTATGTCACTTACTTTGGGAAGGTCTAAGTCCAGCAAAGAACTTGAAAAGGCCGATTAAAAAGTTGGAATGTAAATAATTCAGCCGGTAGCATTATTCACAATGAAATTCGTTTAAGCACGTACTCCCTAGGGAATATCGGGAAATATGTATCCACTTTAGTATCGTAGTTATATCAACAATAAAACTCCTTTCATCCCAAAACAAATAATCATTCTAATAAGTAACTAAGTTCTGGACCTGAGTTCAATGTATTGAAAGCATCCGAAATTGAAAGAAGAAAAAAATTTTCTCTTAGGAGAATTGCATGCTGAAATACTTTTCTTTCTTTCTTTCTTTCTTTTTTTCTCTCCCTCCTTTCTTTCTTTCTCATTCCCCCTCTCTCTCTCTCCTCACACTCACGCATACACACAGTCCTGACACACTGCTACGGTAAAATAGCTGATGAATCCCAGGATGAAGAAAACATTTGAAAAGATAAACAAAAATATTACTGATTACATGCACCAAGATCCCAAAATTGTCTAAAAAAAAATAACTAAAATGAAATACGCTGAAATAGCACTGATTGGATTAAAGATGACTTGGATCCTTTTGGACTATATGAATTCAAATTGATACGATTTCCTTTTAAGCAGTATAAAAGCGACGTTTACCCGCCCAAAGATGCATACTCACACACACACACACACACACACACACACATATATATATATATGATCATTTAATCATTCAATATTGTATGATGCTTTAAAAGAACAAATTCTTTTGTCCATTTTCTATATAATCCCAAAGTCTCCATGACGATGTGTCACGCAAACCAATTCTAATCTGATCTGTATTATTTCCAAATGTTATCTTATAACTGTATATCATATATTTTTAGGTTCTTGTTGCATGTAATTTACTTTTATTTGTATTTGCATTTGCAATTTCATTCTTTGTATTTCTATCGCTTGTTTCCCAATACCTGTTAATATAATTTAGGTAGTTTTTTTCAGAGTTTCTCTCCTGCTTCACATGTACAGCGTCATTATGGTTCTATGTGTAAATTTTCTCTTGGGATTTAAAAAACTAAACAGTCATATTAACATGGCACCCCAGCCGTATTGATAAAACACCCGATTTCTGCTATGATTTTAATACAGAGCTTATGCCATATATGCAGTTTGTTATTTATACGGGGTATTATCATTATGTATTGTACATGGATGTTATGTTATAATACACAAAATTTAATTCTTTTTAAACAGGTTTTACTTACGTAGGTTACCCCCAAAACATATTTAGAGATCAGTAAATATAACGATAGACGTGACTTGTTGTTTGTGTTACTTCTATTGTGTGTTCACTTACGTTTGTATCAAATCTGCTGTGTCGATTTTGATCTCAAACGGCATGCAAACCAACTAATGATATCATTTTTGAGAATACTTATTACACAAAAAAACTTATAGTTCATTTTATACTAACATATTCAACCGAAGAATTTAACATTTTCTCACTAATCTTCGAATTAATGTTTCTACGTCGTATACAAAAAAAATGAGAGATCAGTACATTCAATAAATCACACACACACACACACACACAGATATATATATATATATAAATTTTCATTTATATTATCATACTTAATCATAAATCACATAGAAGATACAACCCCATTTCGATCTAATTGTTGCAGTTAGCTCACCCATTCGATTACCTCCGTGTTTATCATAATGGTCTGATGTTCAAAATAGTTATACAGCCCTTTCATCGGTTGGACGATGCGATAAAGGTACCAAGATCAACTTTACTCATTTAAGCTTCCTGTACTTGAGAGAAACCATTAACTGAAATCGTCACCAAAACTGATAAGACAAGTTTCTCCAGTTTTCAGGTCAGGCAGTGTTCTTGTTTCTTCAAAACCCCTTCTCCAAATAATTTCTTGTTGGGGTCGAAGCCCATTTATGATATAAGTTTTTTTTTCTAAATTGGTCTTTAGTTTTAGCCTTCTTTTAAATTCAAAGTTTTCAACGATATAACAAATAGCGAAAAAAAATGGTTTATTTATTCAACACGCCTACTTCTAATTTTTTTGATTCATCACCCAGAACAAAGCATGCTGCCAAAAGTTGTTGGTAATGTGAAAGTTTCGATTGAGCGACTAACCAGATCTGTATCCAATCTCTTCCTCTTTATTCTCACATTATAGTGATTTCTTGAGGCATTATATTTTCTGAACTCTCTTTCCTTTGCGTGTATATCACTGTATACATCAAACTATCAAAGTACTTATCTACCTGCTTAAAAAAAAATGAGAGATCAGGATGTTCCATGGATCAAATACAGAATTCTAGACAGTCGGATTGATTCAAGTCAAAAGTGTGTCTTTTCAGATTATACCGTTTTTTTTCCATACACAATATAGATAGATACGTAGTTTTGATTGAATCAAAAATAGATTCAATTTGATCAAAACAAAGATGAGATGCCATACTCAGACCAGTTTAACTACAAGGAAGAATATTGTGAAGGAATGGTATCACAAATACAGAAAAATCCACTGCGCATGTGACTTTTACGCTTAATAAATTCGTTCAAATATGAATCCAAGTGAGAGATCTGACATCTGAGAATTGATTTTTTGAAAACGTTTTTGACGATTCCAGTACTTTCCAAGTGTTCATGCGTACCCAAGTCAGAGGGGTCTGAATTTCTCATTTCATCCTTGTTTTGATTAAATTACATTTTGATTGAATTAAAACTTCGTCATTTTTGTGCAAAAAAAGTGAGAGAAAAAAAACAAAACAAAAAAAACAAACAACGATGTAATCTGAAAAATTGGCGCTCTGACTTTAATCGATTTTGGGGTGCGAATTCAAGATCTGTTCCTGTTTCATTCTGGGTGGTTTGAAAAAAAAATCCGAACAATGGAAATTTTGAATATCTTTTTTTTAAATTATTTCATTGAGATTTTGAACTGAGATTTCAACTGTAGAAACTACAGATGCGCTAAAAGTTTTCTACAAAATATGGTTTCTTACGCCTCAGCTTTGTTATCTCAAGGATTGTTTGAAAAGCTTTGTTCGAAACCAAATTCAAGATATTCGTTCTTCTTGCTTGTTGATAAACATTTGAAAGAGGATTCAACATTACAAACGGTTAGAGAATGTGTCGTGTAATTTTCTGTGTCATGATTGATTCTCAAATAGGGAACCATGCAACGTGCATATGAGATAATCCTTCTCAGCATCATTTGGATAGATCATAAGATAGTACAGTGTATTAGAGAATAGAATAGACTCAGAGGCATCTAACCATTCGATAATTCAACTGGCAATGGGCTTGGCATGTTGCAAGAATGCCAGACAACCACTAGTCATCACAATCCACAATGTGGATCCCAAGAGATCATATGCCAAATTGTGTCCGACAGAAAGTGAGATGGCGTGACGAACTAGACTCATTAAATAAGTACTCGCTGCAATGTCCATGATAGAGAGTTTTTTGTCTGACGACACGAATAAAGGTCTATGATGGTGATGATCGGACGTGATGTACATAAATCGAACCAGGAGCCTACTCAGTAACCGGCACTGGTTTCTTCCCACTGGGAACCAAGCTTTTCAATTGTTTATTTTTATGGAAAAAAGTCAAAACGTTAATTCAAAACCTCAATTCAATAGAATGCTGATCAAAATTTTCATTGTGCATATTTCTTTGGAACAACCAGTGTATAGCAATTATAGATTAGAATTACTGTTTTCATTGAAAAAGACTGTATTGTTTATGGGCGAAGTGTTGGGAATGTGGTTTCGATTGTCAGGTTTCACACCCTTTTAATTTTAAGAATGGTGCGTTGCAAAACGATCAAAAGATGTATTTATTCAAAGAAGTATAATTTATGTACTTACTTCCGTTTTTCTTTTATTAATTCTCTGATTTCATCTTATCCGTTCACCAAATGTATCGCCGAATTCGTAGGGTGCAAAACTGATTGTGATTATTTATGAATGCTTAAGAAATGTGAAGGTTAAGACTCCAGAATTTTAGTGCACTTTGCTATATTTACATTGCAAGCAAATGTTATTTACAAAGGTCACACAAATCATTCAATGTGTATTTATAAATGAAAATAAAAAATCTGGCCAGCGCTGCATGTGTTTGGATTTCCTTCGCTTTTTTGAGCTAGGAAGACGTTCTTACTTCACTCTATATATGCACAGCTAAAATTCTTTACTTGTACGAGTCATCACTGAAAATCTTCAGGAATATCCATTTGCAAATTCCATATAGCCTCAAAAAGTCTCTAAAATTGGTTTCGAAAGTTAGTCACTGAAAGTGCTCACTCCTTCCCTCACGAGAGCAGTCGGTTTTGCGTTCCCTCACTTCATTTTTAGCACTGCACCATAGCTACTGACCCAGAGAACAGTATTTGCAGCTTCAACAAAAAATATTTATATACCCCATCATTAATTCTTGTGCCAGGTTTTGTGACTTGGCGGCGACTATCCACCGTCGATTTTCTTTTACAGTTTGAATTGTTCTTTGGAATCCGAACTGGTGCATCGGACGGAGACCTATTCAAGGATTGTTGACCAGTCTGCCGAAGATATGTCGATATGAATTACAGATAGTACTCGTAAATGTATGTGATATTGTATGCGGTCTGGTAATAAAGCATTGTATTGGCATTTGTTTGGAAGTCACTGAAACGGTCTCACGACTTGTATGGGGAATATTGTTTGAATGAATCGGAGCGGCCAGGGTCACTACTGATGCCCTGATAGAAGTACATCTTGATTGCACATAGTCAATAATCATAATCATATCATCATAATCAGCATTTGAAGCCCGTGGTTGGATATGGGCCTTCCCCAAGGTCTGTCGCTGTGAGATATGGGGAGCGATGGGCCTTACGCAGCCACATTTGTCCATGGCGCGTTGGCTGGGGTAGTCAATAATAACACAGTTCAATTACGTTGCATTGACCAGCTGTGAATTCGAAGAATGCTTGTGGCAACTTGGCAAGTTCTTGGAGTTGATCCAAAATGTATCTGTTTTGAATCTACCCCGCTCCTTCATTCCTATTTTAGAAGTGATGAGTAAGGTGATGGCTTTTTTTTTCTTACTAATTATATTTTAGGAAAATACCCCGTTTTAGATTCAATGATATTGTACTCAAAGTTGAACTTTGAATAAATATTCCTGCGAGAAAATAACAATGCTTAGCCAGATGGTTGATCTCTCAAAAAAATATCGGGTTGGCACAAATTGTTCTTTCGGTTTGTTAATAAAAACTAAAATAAATTCTGTATTATCTTCAATGATATAACTTGACAACATATTCCACGTTTTGTTCCAATCTCTTTTAATACGTTTGTGCAGTCATGTTGTTCAGCGAAATAAGAACCTTCGGAATCTACACATTTATGCTTATTAGAAACAAGTTCATTTAGTCAGGAAGTATATAAGTAATAAATTCTTTAGAGGGGTTTTGACTTGCTACCTAATTGTTGAAGACCTTCCAACACAAGAAGTGGTCAGAATGGTATTCGATAGAAGGAAGTCTGGTGAAGAAGCTGAGCGAGATAAAGTTCCGTTGCCTAGATTGCTCAATTTTTACACGGTTATTCGCACAATATGCAAACTTTCTTTTGCTTTTCATTCCGGATCATTCACACAACATGTTGAGCATTTTTGCTTTTTATTCGGGGTCATTCGTGTGACATTTTGAGCTATTTTGCTCTTCATTCGGGGTCAATCGCACTACAAGTTGAGCTTTTTTGCTCTTTATTTCAGGTCATTCGAACGACATGTCGAGATTTTTCGGTTTTCCTATTTGTTACAAATATCAAACGACTGTTGGAGGGTCAACATTTAGTTAGCCAGCAATCCTTCAAGTTGTTTTGCTTTGACCCAGCTCAATAATGACCCTCAATTGGATGTGTTTAGTCACAGAGGGATGTCCACGTCTTCAAGGCTAAGTTTTGAAAATTTTGGAACCAATGTTGAGTTGTACGTTTGTCGCTGCTGCTGACCCTCGCCAAATATGAGCCATTCCCATGGTCTTGAAATGGTATATAACACAAACATAGTTAAATAATTCGACATTCACAAAAGAGACATCAAAATATGAAATAACAAAAACTACATTTTTTTGGTACTAAAATGATACTATGTTCCAGAAATCTTCCTAAATTCACCTTCCCAGAAGATTTCGTCTTTTTTCAGCAGAGAACTATTCAAGGTGCATTTTGCAGTCATTTGGGGGATTAAAAACAAACAACAACAAAAAAAAACAATCAATTCAGAATATTTAATCGAATCCACATCAATTGACAACCAAAAATGCAATATCTGGTGGAATAAGCGAAAACTTCCCAGCCAAGTAGCGAAAATTTCTGCCTGGTCACAAAGAGAACGTCCAATTGAGTGCTAGTCTGACGCAATGCTATGCTCCTCCATCTAACTAATTCCAAATACATTCAGGATATATTATCCTTCATTTGGTGTAACTGGAAATGGCGTTACTTTCAATCAAAGTATGCAACCACCTTTTAATCCCTGTATATACAAAGGATCATATTCTTTTGATGAAGACCAAGATTCTGAGATTCATGCTGCCTACCCTGTAATCTCTTGGAGACCATGATAGCAAAGTATACATCATCACCCATCGAAATTAGTTCCAAAAGCACTGCATTTTCCTTACCTTCATAGGGTGAATACATGTATTTCAGTACGTTTCTTTTTTCGCTCAGATTATGCCAAAGTCATATATCGAAGCGACTAAAATGAATAAATTAAGTTAATCACACATCAAAGCGACTAACAAGATAAATTAATTAAGTCACATATCAAAGTGACTAATAAAATGAATTCTGTCACATATCAAATCAACTGACAGAAGAAAATTAATTTAGTCACGTATCTAAGTAACTAAAAAAATAAATTTTGTCACACATCAAAGTGACTTACGAAACAAATCAAGTTGGTTACGTATCGACACGACCAACGAAACAGATTAATCTCGTCATATATCAGAGCAATTAACAAAACAAATCAATTTTTTCACGTATCAAACTGACCAACAAAAATTAGTCCAGTCACATATCAAAGCGATTAGGAAAACAAATTGATTTAATCACATATCAAAGTTACTAACATAACAAATTAATTTAGTCACATATCAAAGTGACTGACGGAACAAATTGATTTGGTCACGTATCCAAACGACTAACAAAACAAATTAATTTTGTCACATATCAAAGCGATTAAGAAAACAAATTAATTTAGTCACACATCTAAGTGACTAATAAATCAGTCAGTTCAGTCACATATCAAAGTGCATAACCAGTTAATTTAGTCACACATCAAAGCAATCAACATTACCAATTAATTTAGTCACATATCAAAGCAACTTACATAACGGATTATTTTGTCACATATCTAAGCGGCTAAAATAACCAATATACTAAGTCACATATCAAAGCTAAATAACTAAATAATTTGGTCACATATTAAAACAACTAACATCCAATCGATTTAGACAAATTTCAAAGCGACTAACATGACCATTCAATTTAGTCACATATCTAAGCAATTAGCAGAACAAATTAATTTGGTCACAACTAACATAATCAATTGATTTAGTCACTTATCAAAGTGACCAACCTACCCAATTAATTTAGTCACATATTCAAGTGACTAACATCACCAATTGATCTAGTCACATGTCAAGGCGGCTCACATTGACAATTAATTCAGTCACTTTTCTATTCAAGTGTTTTGGTTATACCATACGTTGCATACCGTTCAATATCCCCGAGTTTAAGATTTGATAGTATCTTATCCGACTTAAGGACAACTCACAGTGAGAAATTTCCAGATCAAAACTTTGCAAACGACTACAGACGTGTTCAATCCCACGTACCTCTTACTCCATAAACTATGCATTTTTCCTTTGCATTTGTTTGTGTCACCCTGTTTCTTCCCCCAGAATAAATAGAACATGATTTACCGGGAATATGGTTTATTTTTTTTCCATCTTTAATGTTAGAACCAATACACAAAATTAGGCTAATTTGATTCATTTTTGAAACTTGCACCATGACAGCTGCAAAATATTAATTGAAAGCGATCTTTATCAAATTGAGTTGGTTAAAACCAAATACTCCTGATGCGATTCGACGACAAAAACAAAATGAGCTTTTTGTCTAAAAGAAATTTTTCTCGTAAAAACTGCTTAGTGTTTCATATACAACGTGCAAAGGGTCAATAATGTTCGATTGCAATATTGAGAATAAATTATTCACTGAAATTTTGTATCAAAACGCTGAATTATTCTGAAAAGAATTCCTGTGATATATCATACTTTTTTCATTTAGCGTTATTATAACATTATACTCTTCGTATAGTAGGGATGTCCAGAAAGTCACCAACAAGGTTTTTCTGCTGCATTTCATAACACCAGTGGGACAGTTTTTTTAAAAAGAATTATTGAGTGCATTTATGCTAATTCCACATATACTTACTTAGAGGATTAGTCACTCAAAAGGTACCACGTGACCAATGTCTTTTGACAGAATGCTGGGTTAAGGGTGGTCAATCAAAAATTGACAAAAATGAGAATCAATGAATACGTTGTCCCTCCTGCCTTCCGTTGGGCTGTGATCACTGCCAAAAAACTAAAAAACAAAACAAACCCAATCTTGAAAAAGCAAGCATGAATGCTTCCAGACACAAACTAAGGAACAAATTTAGGATTAATTTACATTGCCAATTGACCCCCTCATCTAAAACCTATTTAAGGGGGATTTTCGAAAAACGAAATAACGTTTTTTTTTTCTGAACATGATAAGGAGTAAATGTTCGAATTCCAATATCTGTACTCGAGACACATTGAGAGATAGAGTGAAAGATAGATAGACAAACAGTCAGATAGTCAGACTCGATTGAAAACTGAAGGACCTATGTTGACATTTTGGTGACAGTTTTGATTAACGATTTCTAATATTAAACTTCCTGGAATACCATACCCTCCCATCCAAGAGTCGGGTTGAAAAGGTAGATTGATAGGTTTTTAATTAGTTCAACTCAAAAAGACTGATGTGAATTTCGACTAAAATTGTCATTATGCGTATAATTCTTTGAACAGTCATTTGCTCTGAGAAGGAGTAAAAAACTTAAAATTTTCTCAATTGCATTATGTAAAATATATACATTGGAATGTAATTGATAAGAAACGACATCGGTTTCAGCAGGAAGAAAAGAATATTTCCCACCTATTCACTAAGGGACGAACTTGACAAAGTTCAGTCTGTTTGGAATTGAATATATGCAATTTTGTTCTAGTTTTCAAATTTTCTTTTGTGTCTCTCGCAGATAATGATCTTGACATAATTCAGATTTTGCGTGGAGAGAGAAAATATTGCTGAGTTGATGAATTATTATATTCCGTGATTGCTATACCCAAAAGATAAAGGTTAAACTGAAGGTAATAATAACACAAATTCTCTGGTGACTGAATCTGACGTGTTATAAGGAATACAACTCAATCTTCCTGTCTCGGAACACTCTATTAACGCTATTGACAGCTGCAAGAAATCGATGGAGTCTACGAAAACGTTGATTTATATAAACAGAATTCAAAAAAAGGTTGAGGTGTGAAAAATGAATGGCGAGTCGTAGAGTGACAACAGACGATGGGGATGATTGGGTGAGCAGAGGTGTGAAACCAAAATCATCATTATCATCATCATCATCAAAATGAGAACGGATTTTTCAATGAACTTGAGTATTCGGTTGCGTCTTTCCATCAGTCTTTCTTTCTGCAGTTCCGTCTGCCCAGGGATTATCTCTGAGAGCACTAGATTGATGTAATTTAATGGAAAGGTCAGCAGTACGGTGAGGGAGAGGTGGTTAGATTTTTACTGGTGGATTTTTTTCCATTCATTTATGTGTACGCAAATGTCTGTCAAAGTGATACCTCCAAAAGTTCTCAATAGTTCCGGAATTCAGTGAAGGGGTTGAGATAGGGAGCCGAAGAATCGATTGTATATCTCAACATATCCATGAACAATTATTTCGCCTACGTCATTATCATATATACAAACCTAATATCATCGCCCAAATCTTAGGATTGTCCACTAGAGAACTCCAGAAGTCCTCAAAACATTTCATGGACATATTCTGAAATGGTAAACAACAGGATAATATATCAAACGTTGTAAGCATCCATGATCGATTACCGCCCTTACGCCGAAGTTATATGTCCAAACCACACCATCGCTAAAATTCCATGTATGTCCACGCGGTATTTCCGAAAGTTCTCAATGAATTTCTACGTGATTTTATGGAAGGGTAGGTAATAGGCTATTACAATTTTGGGTAGAGCAATGACCAATTACTTCCCTTGGCAGAGGAATGCACTCTCTGAATGCTTTTTGTTTTACAAGTGTTGGACTTAATTTGAGAGAAAAAAGATTCAACATCAAATGATATCATCCAGACTAATCCGTTGTATATATGGACTCTATAACATACTAATAATGCTGCTAAGCATATATCCTAAATTTGTGGTGTTTGAGGAATAATTTTATGTGAGAATCTATCGATTGTATAGATACTTTACCGTATAAACTCCAAATATCGGACTTACCGACATTCTTTCTAGACTAAATTGCTTGATTTTATGATCACTTTACGAAAGACACACGCTATGTCTCTGCTTTCTGGGCATATTACCCAGTCACGCAATTCACTTAGCAATCAAACCACTTAAAACCAATTTTTTAAAAAGATTTTACGGATAGAGCCGTCCAGACAGATTGTGATCATTCATACCATGTATTGATATGTTTAAAACCGTCAAAAATCTTTACTATTTGATGTATGTCAATGTACAACTAATTGCATGTTTACTGATTTTATCTATACCAGGTGAACCAGTGAAAAGTCCACGGTGGTAACTACAAATATCATTATCCTATGATTCTTCTTCATCTATGGGATACGAGGTTTCTATGTGCTCTGTCGATTGTATTGGATCCCATGTTAGGCCTCTCGCCGTACAGGTTCGTCCTTTCCAGCTCCTGTGTCACACTTCTGTGCGAGTTGGCCTTGGGATCCCTAGGTTTCTCTGCCAGTCAGGGTCTATTTTGGAGAGACTCTTGGGGATCTGACCCTGTCCAATCTAAGCACATGTCCGAGCATCTCAAAAAAAAAAAAAAAAAAAAATGTCAGCGTAATTCCTTTTTCAATGTTTTTGATACCTAACGCTATGTAAAGTTGATGATTAGAGATTTTATTTGGCCAAAGGACCTGGCATATTCGTATGAGACAACGTTGTGGAAAACTGAAAATATACTTTTGTCTTTTTCGACTACCCGCCAGCTCTCTGAACAATACAATAGAACACACTTGACATTACCGTTCTACAAGAGCATATTCATTTTGACGATGTATTAACTTTACTCCCAGAGTTGACTTAAGTTGCCCAAGTCTTTACCAGTAATGTTTTACAGTCTTTTGAGGTTCCACTGTCCTTACTAATGTGGCTGCTCAGGTATGTGGAACCTTACACAAACTCAGGTGATTTCCCATTCTCAGGAATGTATGTTGTGGATATGGGGCTTACATATTTCAATCACGTTTAAGAGTTGATTCTGAGTCTGGTCAAGTCGTTGAAAATGTTAATTTTTGCCAGCATGTTGAAGTATTTGGTTGGAAAGAGGTCGAAATCGTCCAAATGTTTCCAAATGTTGACTGTTCTAGTTGAATACAAAGATTGTCCAGTATTCGGCACCGGTGCTTTTTTTCTTAGCTTTTGCCGATATCGTCACGGACACTCTCATCCTTCCTAATCTTTATTGCCCATCCATGTCTTCATCCTAATGTTAGGGTTTCAGGGTCTCCTTTACCTTATTTGATCTATAAGAATGTATACATAGAATCCAGAACTTTTTGTACGATTAAAGTATGTCTCAATTCGAAGGTGAGCGACGGAAACTCATTTAAAAATCTATTTCATATATATTTCCGAAAGTTTGTTTTGACAATGTTGGAAATTTTGAAGAGGGATTGCAAGATTTACCTTCAGCTGACCGTAAAATTGGTTATTCTTAGTGCTTTCACTATGCAGAGACATTACCTAACAAAACTAGTAAAAGATGACGGTAGTGACTTTAAAAATTGGCATTTGAATTGGAAAAAAAATATCAAAACAATCATGCTTCTTTGTTTAACCAGAATGAAGCCACATTTTTGAGTATTTGAAAAAATAAATAAACAAACAAGGGAGATAAGTATCTCTCTTGACAATTGTCACAGACAAACAAATATTGCTAATCACAAATCGTATCATACTGTATTGGGGGGGTTAACTGCTACTTTAGCATAAACTCAATTTTTGATATATATATATATATATATATATATATATATATATATATATATATATATATATATATATATATATATATACACAGATTTTAAGTCCCACCAAACCCATAATTTTAAAGATTAGAAAATGAACATCAAGTGTAAACACTTTTAGGGTGGTATGACCTATTCCAGTTTCCCACTTATTGACTTAGTATCCAGTCTTATTTAGTTTGCTTTCACTGAGAATCAGAGCCGGATCTTCCAATTATTAGAAATATTCAACCTATCTTGGGAGATTTAAACAATTCTAATTATCAAAAAAAAAAAAAAAATAACTGAATTCTCCGTGCTTATGGTTCCCCAGGGGGGATAGGTTTTTGGATTTCAAAGCATATCCTTTGTATCAGATCTCTCGAATGTTTTTTGTTTGATACCGGGTATAATTGTAATTGTTAGTTTTGCTTCAAATTCTCTTTCCAGTTATAAAATATAAAAAAATAAATTCAACTGTACCCAAAGACTGATTCAAGTAATATCAGAAATAAGTTAAAATTTATTCCGTCTTACCGTCTGTAGGGAAAAGTATAATAGTATCCTGTTTACTTAGGTCCAGCCGATGATTTTCTATACTGGGTACAAAGTACAAAGACGTATATTTCGGTAAAAGAACAAGGTCCAGCTATTGAGAGATAACTCCCATCAGAGTATGACAGCCCGTGACAAAGTTCAAGTTTTCATTGCATGCGTCAGCCCAATGAACTATGGTCAAGACCAGGACTTTATTTTTACCAGTTTTTATGGCAAGGATGCAAGTCTACCAAAGTCCTGTGTAGGGTGCTTTAGCTTATCAACTCAACCATAAGGGATCTGTTTATAAATTCCAAAAGTGAAAACTACTAGTGATTTCATCTATCCATTGTTTAATTACTTGCCTCAAACTCCTATGTCCACTATGGAGATTACATTTACTTGTATCTAAAAGTCTTGATGATCACGAATTCTTCGTAATAGCAGCGTCGTCTAATCTAGCTATCAACTTTATTACTTTGAAGATGAGTCATTTTTTCCATGAACATGTTTGATTCTAAAAATTTCTTCAGGCATTATTTGAGCCAGTCATTTTGAAACATGTTGCATGAACTGTATTTTTCTTCATTACAGCCTCAACGAAAAAAAAAAATTTCAGCTGATCCAACCTGTTATATGTAAGCATTGTGCAACAAGACTTGGATACAAGCTAAGAAAAACAATGAATAGCCTTAGGATTGGCCTCGGCAAGGATTAAAAAAAATGTAACTTGTAATTCAAGTTCTGCAGTCTTGACTCATACTGGGAATTGAATCCGGAACGTTCTGCATGGGAGGCAGACATGCCGATCATTACACTATCCGAGCGGACTGTAAACGGCTAGGAATAGCTTAAAGTGACAGCTAGGCAAAAATGAGATACTCAAGTTTTAGCGGCTGAGTAGTTTGGAGAATTCGAGTCCCTGGCATCTTGCCAAACATGGTTATTGGTTATTTTTTTTCTTTCTCTGTGCTATTTCTTGAATTACTAGGGTACCTTGATTGCTTCCGGTCTTGTAATCAACTATGGCTGACAGAACTTGTCTGACCAGCTAAGCCTCTAAGTAGAACAGACGACTGATACTCTACATCCCAATTCTTATATTTAGAAACCTTACATCTTACATCGTAACTATTGTAAACTGTTCCTCTAAACATGGCATATTGCATACTTAATAAGCACACATTGATAGATCGTCATTGAATTATAAATATGTGTTTCTTCGAACTATATCGACGCTGATCAAGTAGTGCAAGCGTACTCAGCACCACAGCAGAAGAGTGTACATAGTAGGGTTCTTTCTCCAACGTTGGGTGACATGACCCATAAGTGGGCGATCCCACCCACTATTGGGCGATATGTGATTTTGAGTGGACGATATGTGGTTTTAAATGGGTGATAGTTTGTTATGGAGAAAAAATAATAGGCTTGAAAATGGATATCAAAATTAAAGTATTGAACTGTCAAAGAAAAAAAACTGTCAGAATAAGTTTCTCCAGTTTTCAAGTCAGTTTGGCTGGCTGTCTATGTACGTATATATCACACGCACAGGTCGTACTAAAGGAGCAAGAGGGTTGAAAAGCCACACATTCACCCCTTATAATGTTTTTTTTCTCCCAACATGGATCCCCATGCGCAACCGACGCCGGCAGAGTATTAGATGTAGAGATGAGCTAGACAAATTCAGGAAGTACTGGCTCCACGACACCCACAATAGAGAAGTATGGCGAATCCTGGGGAAGGTCTAAGTCCAATGATGGATGTTAAAAGGATGATGATGATGATGATGATAATGATGATGATGATGATAATGAAAATGCCTCCTCCCTCTACTATGATTGAAATAGCATCAGCTCCATGGGATCTGTACGCAAAAAAAAAAAACAAAACAAAACAAACAAAACATCATCAGTTGCTCTTTGGCAAGGCATAGTACCATCAACTACCCGTACCAGGGCTACTGTTAAGATAATGGCCCAATCTTTTCTGGAAGCAGGACAAAGAGGTTTGACTTGGCGAGTTTCAATAGACTGGAGTCTCGACTATGATTACTGTCTTCCTGTGAGGGAGACGCACACTCTAGTTAACTGCTCTCCCTCAGTGATGAACAAAACATCAAGAATAGTAAGGGTGCCACTCCAGAACTGAGATAATATAGATTTTCAATGTGTGTGTATGTGTGTGTGTGTGTGTTTGTGTGTCTTTGTGTGTGTGTGTGTGTATGTGTTTGTGGGTGTATGTGCGTGTGTGTGTGTGTGTGTGTGTGCGCGAGAGTCAATTAAGAGTGTAAGTTTAATCTAAATTGGTCCCTCACTTGGAGATATCACAAGGCAACAAAGAATATAAGACGGAAAACAGGAGTCT
Source organism: Thysanoteuthis rhombus (assembly GCA_963457665.1). Lineage (NCBI taxonomy): Eukaryota > Metazoa > Mollusca > Cephalopoda > Oegopsida > Thysanoteuthidae > Thysanoteuthis > Thysanoteuthis major. Next base: position 45,076,312 of record OY735213.1, read on the forward strand.
GGGATATTGTAGAATCAATAAGAAAACTCAAATGACAATGGGTAGGTCATGTTGCGATAATTTCAGATGACTGGGTAAGTTTGATTCAAATTGGTCCCTCAGTTAATGCACGGTAGTGTTCTCACTTGTTGGTTAGTTTTTAAAATTCAGACGTTTTTAGTGATCAACACCCAACAAAAAGTGAGAGGGGTTATTCAATTATTGATTACCCCTTTAAAGATACTAATATTTGATCACCCTCGACATGACATGCTGTTAAAAGACGTTGGTCACGTGACAGTTTTTTCGAGTGACCAAACCTGTTCCGATCAGATTCTAATAAAATCAAACAAATATCCAGTAGATATACAAAGTTTTTATCTGAAATTTGAAGAATATAGACCTACACAAGTTTGATAAATCATAATTATATCCACTGTAACAAAGATGAAATAGAACTTAAAAAATCGACCCAAGTTTTGAATCAAATTGAATGATTTTATTCTAGGTGGTCAGTAACATGTTCTCATCTCCTCCGAACATTTCAAAGTTGATGATGAGCGAAATAAAGTTGAATACATCTGCTCCAGATGATTATCGACTATGTCCGAATCTTATTTACTACTACCATGTCTCACAAGCCAGCTGTGGCTCTTCGATACGTGATTTGCGGCTCAGGGAAATACGTGATCAGCGTCTTTTGATAGCATATTGCATTTTCAGTGATCAATTAGAAAAAAAGGGGAAACAGATCATTCAATGACTAAGTTACATTACTAAAAGTCCGATTATTTGGAAAACAAGTGTTAAGCTCGGCAGACACGAAGGGACTGATTTAGCATGAACTTACATTGTAAACTGGGGCTCCGTTCTGAAACCCCCTAATTTTGGGGTAGGGGTAGTTTCAGAAAACAAAATAATTAAAATAATTATGATTTATATCTTCATCCTCCTAGCGTCATCGATGCAGCCTGTACACGTCAAGGATACATACATATATACCCGATCAGGAAGAATCAGTAAGAAACAGCGGAGGCCAATTTTGACAGTTTTGGTGGACGGGGATGAGTAATTCTAAACTAAAGAAAATATGTAAATCTTATCAGTTTCTAAAAGAATAATCTGCTACCAATGCATTCTCCCAAATGTCACCTATGGAGCTGAAACATGGGCCCTGACTAAAAGATTGCTCTTTAAACTGAATATCAACGGACACATGTGAGAAAACATGCTCAATCTCACATGGAGAGATCAGAAAACAGCACAGAGTATTAGAATAAAAACCGGAGTCAGGGACATCACAGAATTAATTAGAAAAGTGAAATGACAATGGGTTGGTTATCTTGCGAGAATCGCTGATAACCAGTGAACATCGTAACTCACAGCGTGGACACCCATTATTCATATGCGAAACTGTAACCAGCAAAATATACGATAGCTTAACAAAATAGAAAAGTTCAGAAAGTATTGGTTCCACGATAACCATGATAGGGAAGTGTGGCAGATCCTTGGGAAGATTTATTGACAAACGACGGACGCTGAAAGGAAGCCGTTGCTGATGAACTCTATCCGTAACTTATGCTTCATCTTTACTTTCACTGTTTGTATTTTTTCATCCTCTCCCTTATCCCATCCAATCTTGTACATCGTCCGTCCACGTATTTATCTGAATGAGATACCTACCTCTAAATGCAAAAATCTAACCACCCAGTCAGTAAACTACCTAATCTACTTATGCAATCTCTTTTTTCTTACCTTTTAATTTCCCTTACTTGTTTTCCCGTCATCTCTCCTCGCAATATTTGTTAAACTGCCTAACATTTCCATAATGATAAAAATATATTTGACCACATTTCTGACAAAGGATCGTTCCCAAAAAGATTTTTAAAAAATGATAAATTCTCACCCTCTTTCTGTCTTTTCGACATCCGATACTTCCGTAATGCCATAACCACACCCTCTGAATTACTCGTCCTGAAATACGATTTCTACCGTTTTATAGGTCAAAAAACGCTCAAAATATTCACCCACCTGAATAATAGATATCCGTCTCTTCGCTTTACCCCAATTCGGCTCCCGAAAGGCTTACAGAGGAACCTACAAATTTCGGAGAGCAGTTGAGTAAAATGTACAACAGTGACTTTGTTTTTCTCCATGCGGATGAAGTTGTAGATTAATAACTCAGGGAATTTGGGAGAGTGCGTGTTTGTTGTTGGTTTACAAGAACGTTGGGAAGTGGAGCTGGGCTGTTTTACCAAAACATATTCTTGATCGGTCCTCGAATGAAGCAACGTTATCATAAATCAAATCGTTTTATTTCCCAAGTGTCGGAAGGGAAAGACAAGACAACGGGAAGCATACAAAATACTCGCTCCGGGAGACAGTTTAAAGAAAATAAATCTATTTCAATGAAATTCTCCATCGATTTCCGTCGGGTAATAAAAAATGACATGGCTCACAGAATACCTGGAGTCAGTATTGACTGGATGCGCCGGTTATTCTGCCAAAAATATGTTGTTCCAAATATTATTCTTATCAAACTCTAGTCTGAATCGAAGGCTGGAGATGACCTTGTTTATCTATCACAATAACAAGAACAATCCTCACCTAATTTAGGGGGTGGGTGAATGTGCCCTTTACGTTAAACCAATATATATATATATATATATATATATATATATATTTCTATATCTATATCTATCTATCTATCTATCTATATATATATATATGTGTGTGTGTGTGTGTGTGTGTGTGTGTCTCTGTGTGTGTGTGTATATATATGCGTATGTGTATGTGTGCGTGTGTACGTGAAATATATACCGTATATATTATTCCGAAAAACATGTATCCCAACAGCGGTCAATTCTTATAGTGCAGACAATATACCGATTAAATACATACATTTTGGCTATGACGGTGGTATACCCTCGTGGATAAACCAATATCATAGACAAAATTTATGGACCAAATCGAAATATATATATATATATATATATATATATATATATATATATATATAGAGAGAGAGAGAGAGAGAGAGAGAGGTGAACTAATATTAAAAAAGGGTCCAATGAATGTAAGAGATAAGTAAAAAAGGCAACAAATTAATCGTTAGAGATAATGTGATATTTTATGACTTGGATATTTTTTTAAAAAGGCTGTGTGTTCTCTTAGTTGTATTTTTTAGCCTACAGAAACGATTTATCATGGCTTCTCCGTGAGCTGAAAAATACAAATATTAATTTAAAACTTTTTACAAAATATCCAAGTTAGCAAATCAAATAATCTTCATCTACGATGGCTTTTCCTTACTTTTCGTATTTTTACACTCACGCACACCTACACGCACACACACTCGCATTTGTTTATTTATTTATCCATTTATTTACTTATCTTTACATTTTAAAAATGGTTATCTTATCCGACAGAATCACTATGAATCACGTTATATTATTTAGAAAATCTTATTTGAAATTAACTCCAGTCATTACTCAGTTAATGTATCAATTGGCCCAGACAATGTAAGAAGAATAAACAGTTAAAGAAAATGAGGCTGCTGCAGGAATCGGTCATTTCAAATAAGAGTTTATATATATATATATATATATATATATATATATATATATATATATATATATATATATATATATATATATATAGTTGATTACTCCGAATCTTGTATTGCATGTATGATTTTGTCTCACTATTGCATTTATTTATATGCATGAAATAAGCTCTTGGGTATTTATGACATAAATTTCAATTTAGCACAGCATGTGAAAGGCAGCCTACCGATCTCTCAGTCATGATTTCGAATTACAGTAGGGAAATTATTTTTTAAGATTAATTTCTTCCTTCATAGATCATCATCATCATCATCATCATGTCGAGCCAAGCTCATGTCCAACAACGGACGCTAAAAGGCTAATTGGTCTGCTCAGTCGTCCAATCGGAACACACACGAGGCAAAGGTTTTATGGTTGCATTGGAGTGATCCATTGAAAAACAGATAATGTGTGATCAATGAACAAGTTACTCCTTCCGCCTTTTGTCAGACAGTGATTACCGAAAAAACAAAAAAACAAAAACAAGAACAAGCATGAACGCTGTTGAACCAAAAGTGACTAATTCGAATAAACTTACATTGTAAATCTAAGCCCCATAACAAACTGTTTAAGGAGCACTGTGATATCGGAAACAGTCGACCTAGACTATCAACGTTAGATTTCTTTTGTTTTTAAATGATTCTGCGTAGTTGGCTATGTGTGCATATGCATTTGTGTCATGCGTACAAATTACACCAATGAAGCTAGAAGACTTACAATTTAAACAAGTACTCCTTATTTTGTCTGGAAAAAAATGATTCTTTTGTTTTCTGAACCTTTCCTAAATTGGTCTAAAGAGGGGCTCATTTTGTAATGTGTCGTAATGCCAAATTGTTAGTTGATCACCTTTTTTTTACAATTTTTAATTGATTACCCCAGCATGGCATATTGCATAAAGACATTCATCCAGCGATGATTTCTATTGTGACTAACCAGTTCTATTTTATCAAAAATCATGTAACTTCCGTATATTAGATAGGTTTGGGCGGTCAGGCTATAGGTTATAGCGGCTATTCATGTTCCCATCCAGACTCTAAGTCTGATACACTTGCATACATAACCTTCATCAAAGATTTGCTTGTATGATGCAGTGATTTCCCATTTCTTTGAATTCTTCAGGAAAATAATTTTTTTCAGTCGACCGATTCCTATACAGTATTAGAGAGTTGCCCCACTTCACATTTATTTTAAGCTAAATGCAATCTGTATTACAGTCTGTAGGGAACGATATCTACAAATTAATCTTAATGAAGAATTCATGGAAACCAGGCATTGCTCTCTTTCTCTCTGTGTCTCTCTTTCTCTCTCTTACTGTTAATTTATATATATATATATATATATATATATATATATATATATATATATATATATATATATATATATATATATAATATTGTGTCATCCACAGACAGCCGTTTCATTGTATTATAACTCTTCAGTGTGGCTATAGACTATCCGTTATCCCAATCAGTACCACGAGGCAGAATTTGAAACCCAGAGACCGATATCCTACCTCTGTGCAAGGGAATTGGAGGGTCAGTAAGGCTGAATTTAAGTGATATATTTATTTAGTCTAAATTTTTCGTCCACCAGTATGCTCTATTTCTATCGGGGAGCTTTGCAATATATATATATATATATATATATATATATATATATTATATATATATATATATGTGTGTGTGTGTGTGTGTGTGCGTGTGTGTGCGTCAATTGGTTTTTACCTGCCCAGTTGATGCAAAATGGTTCGAAATCGATTCACAGCATGAAATGAAAGATGTTTTCCGATCAACATCGTGTGAAGCAATTCGTATCTTTTTCTCTTGTTCAGCGAACATATTTCGTAAATTCGAAACGCAAAGACATTTTTGCTGAACAATTTCAGACAGAACCCAAATCGAAGGCAAGATTCGCTGAAATCTCATCATTGCATGTGTCCCCCATTACACCGAAACGAAACGATTTCATCCTATCTTCTAACTTCCCTCTATTCAATGATCATCCGTTTCACAGTTTTTGATTGTTCACCCCAACACGACATGCTGCCAGAACATTTTGTCACATGACTTTTTTTTTCAAATTAGATTGGGTGTAGATGCTCCTCGTCTTCTTATGATGTCTTAAATCCCCTTGGAAATATATTTATTCCACTTTTCTCCGTCTGTATTCTGCGTGGTCATTTAATTCAATTGCTTGAACGACAAGTTTTGTTCGTCACTCACAATAAACTATCATGTAACAGATGTTTTTTGGGTTTTCCAGTGCTGTCTTTGCGTTGATCAATTGAAAAGTTGGAAAAAGGGCTGAACAATGTATTCGTTACTGTTCCCGCCTTTTGTTGGCCAGGGTTCACAGAAAAAAATCTGAATTAAAAAAAGAAAATGTGATAGAAACTAAGAGATCAGTTCAGTATTAAATTACGTCGCAAATGGAACCCCCAGCTCTAAAAAAAGATTTGGGAAAAATCGTTTTCATTAGATACGGTGAAGAATTAATATTTAAATGTTCAGCCCTCCAGCTCCAATATCCGTGATATATGCAAAGACAGTCAGTCAGGGCAACTTAAAAACTGAAGGAATTTATGTTGACTGTTTTAATGCTAGTCTTCATTGGCAGTTTCGATTATGAAGTAAATAACTGCTATGACTACAAATGGCTTTTATGTGAAAAACTTTTCCCTAATTCAAAATGATACCAAATACACGGAAAGCATACTAATAACACATCCATCCATACGGTTTTCGGCTTTTCAAGGTCCGTTGTGAATTGCACGTCTCCCTAGAGTCAGTGCAAGATACTAGCCAATGTGCTGGTTGGCAGGGAGGGGTTGATTCATACCTTTTCCAAAGGCACTATAGCGGACTGATCAAAATCTTTCTCTCTGCCAGGGTTCAATCTCAGCCCGTAGATCACGTCGTACATGTTGTTAATCGCTTGGTCATTCGCATTACAGTTTTGCAACCGAATAAAAAGCATCAGCATCACGTTATCGTTTGACAGCAAGATAATTTGAATTTCAATCAGTTTAGATGAGTGCCTGGGTAAAAAAAAAATCCTTTTCAATCGCATCATTCAGAGCTGAAAAGAAAATTATGAATAGAATGTTCGAAGTTGTACAATTGATAGCATTTCAGCTCTCAGTCAAACTATGGAATTAAAACGAAAGCAATTTTTAAAAAAAACTTTGAATTAAACGAGAGAAAATTACGATTCAAAAAATTTGACAGAAAGTTTTTTTTCCCCAGACAAAGAGTCGGAAATTTACTTTAGCTAAATAATTGTCATTTCGAAATGAGTGGATGTAAAGAATTCAAAATCCATTTAGGATATGGACTGCTTCTTTCTTAAGTGCTCTTCTTCATGAAAAAAAAATGAAATAGAATAAACAAAAACTGAGTTTCTATGACACAATTTCACATTCGCTTCTTATCTTTCTTTCTTCTTGGTGGACAAGAGGGAGGTTTCTTTTTTAAAGAAAAATATCATCAAGTTTTATCAAGCTAATTATTTACTCAGCTAATTTACGATATTATGTTTGGAATCGAATTCGGAATACTTCTTTGACCATTTTGAATTCAATTCATATAGCGAAGAAGCAATTAAAATCGACTTATAATGGAAAATAATTGAGCATTCCCTGACCAAAAATAGTCGGCTAATATTAGCCTGATTCATCGGAGTTTCTGGTGGGAGGATCATTAAAGATTGAGCATGAGGGAGTAAGGGACATAGGAATAGAGCCTCAATAACGGGTTGCTGCAAAACGGGCGCTATAAAAGTTGAGTAACGAACTACCGAGGTTTAATGACGCTGTAGCTAAAACAAAGGACCCGCGATTTGTGTATCTGCAAATAAGGGCGAAAAGTAGCAAAAACAACGAAAAAAAAAAAAAGAAAAGAAAGAAAATACCATATTAACAATATAGTATCTTATGATTTTTTTCCTTTTCTCAACCTTGGGATTCTGCGGCTTATATATGTTGTAAGAAAACGCAAGTCGGAAAATGCAAAGTACAAGACAAGGAAAACTGACAGAGGACAGGAAAATCGACTGGGGTACGAGAGAAAGTTGGACAACCCTTTTCCTCACCGGATGAAAGTAACGGCTATTGCTCTGCTGTCTATCCTCCTCTGCCTGGTCATCTGGGCAGTGAACGGCCTTTTATGGGAAGCCCCACGATTAGGATGTAGATAACATCCGTCGCGTGTCCAAGTCTAGAAAGCCATGAAAATAAACAAATGATGTTTCCAGAGACAAATACCACTTGAAGACAATCATTTCGTCAGAAAGGATTCGTAGGTCAACAGAAAGCTTACCATGCTCGTATGATTAGTACATTAGAGCCAGAAAGATAATATTTCAACTAAAAATCACCCAGAGATCGCGTATTTCTGCCAACGCTATTGTCAGGGAGGAGTAATTATTCTTGGATTCGCCACAAAATTTAATCGGTCCTTTCGTGACCTATTGTTTACCCCTTCAGAGAATTTGAACAGATTTCGGAATTCAGAACTTTTGGGGATATCGTGCGGAAAGTCATGAGTGTATAAACAAATATACGGCGGAAAAATAAGAAATAACTCTCGATCCCGAAATTCCTGGATCCGCACCAAAATTCAACCATATCTTCCTTATCACATTATCCACCTTTCTACCAAGTTTAATTGAAACCCATCAAGTTCTTTCGGAAATATCGAGTGAGCTAACGGAAAGACAGATTGATGGAGAGACACAACTATGTGGATACACCTCTACCACCGAAAATAAGTAAGTTAATTATTTTTTGTTGGAATAATAACCTTCCTATGGCAAAATAAGCTGCTTGAAACAAGATGACAATTTCGTTACCAGATATTTTCTCGCTCACTTTTTTAATATAAGTAAACAAACAAAAGATGTCTTTTTTTATAATCATTGCAGACACAAAATTAAAAGCTATGGATGTCCATTACTCCGATAAGTATTACATAGCTGTTGGGAAATCTCATGCGTTTTGAGTTTACAATTGTGACTTTAACTATACGGTAGTCATCTGCCTAACTATAAGATATAAGATTAGTAATATGATTTTTTGGGGAAAAAGAAAAGTTTAATTGTTAAAAGGAATGAAAACATTGAGAACTTTAAAATTACAATAAATGCTAATATTGCAAAATACACTCAGCAAATGCGCATTAAGTAGTTGAATATTTGGAGTTATGAAAAATTCTCTAGTGTTCTTTGTAAGATGTGAAATGTTCATATTGTACATGGTGTTGTGAAGCTTGGGGGCAGTGCCAAAAATGAGTTTGTTTTTCAAGCTAAACTAAAAGTTTCATGATTGCGTTTGAATGTCATTTTATACGAGAACTAATATAAGGACTTAATCCTCACTAATTTACTGTTAACAACTTCAATCAAAATATCTTTATTACCCGTGACAAAAACTGCAAGGTCTATGGGAGCCAAATTCACTTTCGGAATTGGAAAAATCTTGAAGTTTCTAGAGAGAGAGAGAGAGAGAGAGAGAGGGAGAGAGAGAGAGATAGAAAGAGAGACACACACACTCACAGACAGACAGACAGACAGACAGACAGACAGAGACGTAGATTTATAATATCTGAGACCTATTTTTGATAACGTTGATGGAAATATTATGAGAAAACTTCATTAATGTAAAACTTATTTAGGTATGTAAATGACATTGCAGGGTTTCAATTGAGTCTGTTCTTCTTCTAATACTAAAATATCATGTGCTTCCAACAGATGCATAAATCAGCACTTAAAATGTTACTGTCGCTGGCAATAGAAATACGTACTAAAAGATAGCATTGAGTGCCACATAAATCAGGCAATTTTGACAAATAAATGGATTCATAAGCTACATCAAAAGCATTGTCTGCAATTCCTCTCTATTTTATATTGGTTAATAAAAACAGTAGGGGAGACCAGGCTCGTTGGTATATTTCTCTGTAGGATGGCTGTATCTTCCAGTGAAATCAATTCATTAAAACGAAGAGAGACTCCCTTAGGCCATTTAAATCTGAAATATATGATATACATGCATACATACATACATACATATATATATATATATATATATATATATATATATATATATATATATATATATATATTAAATATATATATATATATATATATATATATATATATTGTCCAATACGTATCAGGGATGCAATATAACGTAGCATAAAATGATACAATGCTATATCCGATGCATGATGGGCTTATTCCATAGAGTGTCCGATACATTCAACTTTAAACATTAGGTTAGTTCAGAGTAGAGCGAGAAATATAGTTGAATGATGATTATCAGTAAGTGATGAATCTTCGCTTACTGATGAATATCATTTACTGATAGATGTAAGAAACCCAAGTAATAATAAAACACTCACACGGAGAATACACACCAACAACCAGTTACAAGTTATGTAAACCATCACATCATACCCTCGGCTTGTAATTTATGACCTCCAGCAGATATACACGAAGTACAAATCAAATAAACCAAAAAAAGAAACTCCTCTCCACGGCACAACGACAAAAAATGTCTTAAACAGGAATCTAAAATATACCTGATCATTCGCCTGAAGGAGCCTAGACAAGACAGGAACATAAACGTGTTGGTGCAGCAAATTTCAATTTCAATTTATATATATATATGATAGAAAGCTTACTATATGTATATACTGTTTATTTTCACTTCTCCTGGACAAAGGCATCATCAACAGCACAATACAGTATGAACTAGGAACTCGATCGTCGAAATAAAAAGATTATTTTTCAGGGTGTAAAATACATTTCAAGCTAAACTTTTCATGCTTATAATACAAGACTCAAACTGGCCGACGAAAAAAGATAACTAAAAAATGACCGATTTTTTTCTGTCCAAAAAATCAGGCTAATGGCGGCGCCATCAAGTAAGGGAAACAAAGATAAATCAATTGATTCAACCTCGGTCCCCAACAAGCCCCGGTCTCCCCTAAATACATTTTTCTGTTGTCTGACTTTATTATGGCTTGCACTGAATTCTAAAGTAGTCTCCTGTTCAATATTAGTTTTGCAATAATTTTGGTAGCTCCAGTATCTTCTGAATAATGATCGCCGCACAGAAATTCAGACATTTTATTTTATTTTTTTCATGTTTATTAACATCGTTTTTGCCTATTAGTTTGACACATCAAATATTTTTGATCTTAAGTGTATCAGATCCCCGGACGAGAAAGTTTAGCTTTTATTTCACTTGAAGACTTCTATTGGTGCCTTGACTTCAACGTACAGAAGGTTGTAATGGCGACTTATTGTGTAAAACATTCAACTGAGACTGTTTTAGTGTGAATAATAACATTCTCAATCATATCTCTTACTGCATAACAATCATTTCTCTCTACTGATTTACTTATATTCCTCATGCATTTAACATCAGCTTCCTTTTCGCATTTGACTTCTCATATACAATCAGAAATATAATAAAAACTCGTGCTCGGCTGTTTGTTTCATAGCCATTAATCAAAAGTTGTAATAAATGCTCATGGATTTACGTATTGGACAGTAATATTGGCCTGTAAGTCAGACAATAGATGTGCTAGTTTTTGAGATATGTCCATATATCTCTATAAGACGTTGCAGGTGCGTCTTCCCGTCGGTCCCAATTATGTTGAACAATATAAATAGGAATTGCAAAAGGAGTGTGATTTCATTAAATGCGTAATATCATCAAGAAGCCAACTGCTATGATGCCATAAAAAATATGCAGGTACCACAATTTTTGTATTCAAAAGAAACCAAAACTGGCCTATTACAATTTCTATTGACAATGATACCTGAAGAATACATCATCTTATAATATTCCACAAGTTTGAGAATCAATTGCATAAAAAGATACTACTTGCTCTTCAACGTCCTCTTGCTACTACTACCGCAGATAGTGGACGCATCGTTGAACTTACGGTTCTTGTTCATCTTGTGTGGAGATCTGGGAAAAGAAGTGCTACCAACTCTATTTTTAAGTCTACATATGAAAGTGAGTCTATAACGTCTTGAAGCACCCTAAAACATCTGATTCTCTATTCTAGAATTTGGGAAATATGTCACATATTATCAATAAATCAACGTTAACGTTGGAGGTATTAATTGATCTATAAGGAATATCATACATTCATTATTATAATTACTTACAAAAATATTTTATTTGATCAAAAATCCTTTAAATAGCAATTTCTGGCATATAAACGCAACCAAAGCATTCAGGTTTAGATAGAAAACAGGGACAAAGATGATATTTCGGTATGTCAGTCTGTGACAACAATCAAATCTAAAGATATCACCCTTATAATCATTCAAATTCTAGAAAAGTATTCCAAAAAAATTCTGTTGCATTTCTGTGAGTAAAGTCTGAATATAACGTGATAGAAGGACTGCAACTTTTGTTCTGATGGATTGATGTAACTTAACAATTCTCAGGCTTTGTTACTAATAAACACAAGTGATTAACCCTTTATACATCAATGATGTATAACAAATATATTAAAGTAAAATGGTCTAACTTAAATCCAAGTTGGAGGCTTGAATTGACTTCAATTTCGACAAAAACAAGAAGTGAAATATTCTGCAACTAATTTTAGGGAATATACACTTCATTATTTATTTGTCCCGTCACGTTGAACCAAACCCATATGCAAAATTAGCATTTTCCTTGTGCGATTCGAAATGACGAGGGAGTGATTGGTAGGCGGCTCTCATATTGACTGAACAATACTGAAACGTCTGATATATTAACAAAAAATATGTTACGAATATGCAATAGACTATTTCATTCTAATAAGTGAATATACTAATACTAAAATATATACATTAAAAAAAACTAATCATTATATAAACAACTACCATATAGCAGTCAGAAATGTTGCAATTATAAATTGGCATTCGGGAACTTAAAGCTTATCTATTTGATCATTCATATTTAATAATTCAAAAATTTTGATTTCAAGTTTCTTCAAAGTCTCAACTGGACATTAAACATTTGTTTAAGACACTTACTACCCAAGCCTTTTTTCTCTTCTTTCAGTTTAAAATGTCAAGCAATTCGGTGATGTGTTCTCCAATGTTATCTTACAGCAGCCTATCTCATTTCATTACAATTCCATAATTATATTTATTAGCTCTGTTAATCTATTTCATATGGAGCGATCCACCGTAAGTTTTAGATCTGAACCGGAATCGAACCAGTCACGCAGCCACACATTTATCCGAATAGACGTATCGATTCGTGCTTATGGCTCTTATGTGGGTAGATGTAAAAAGATGCAACAATCATTATCAGTCGGAACATAAGAAGGAATACGTTTGACCCAGCAGCAGCTAGGCTTATTTTTCCATTGTGGGATTTATGTATTAATCTATAAAATCATGAATCAAGACGCACGTAAAGTTTATTACGTTTTCAGTTATTAATTGTCGTTAATAGCTCTGTGGATTTATTTTATTTTACAGTCTTTTCAGTCATTGAAAATCTATGCAGTGTTTTCTCAGCTGACTATTCTATGCTTACTTTCAAAGAAAGGCTAACAAGAATTTACACACTCAAAACTGAAAAATTGTTTCAGAAGGAAAAAAATTAATGTATATAAAATATATATATATATGTGTGCGTGTATATGTATATACATATATATATATATATATATATATATATATATATATATATATATATATATATATATATATATATATGTATAAATACATATAACACTATTATATAAAAAAAAAACAAACATTTATGTCATTCACTTATTTTCCATTACAATATAAGTAATTTTTCAATGTTTTTCATACATCACACACATACACACACACACACACACACATATATATATTCTTCCATTTTATTCAGTTGAGGTTCAGCAGACGTATTTACTTGCACCCTCAAACAGATCCTTGGAACACGCCCTTGGTTGTTGCCTCAGAGCCTCAGGAGGGGGCAATGGCAGTATCAATTGGCATTAGAGTAAAACTGCAGCAGGTATCAGAACCCGGGGAAGTGGCCCATCATATCTGTTAGAGCAGGAGTGAAAGCCCGAATTCTAGACAAAACCCCAGGGTGGACTGTTTCGCAAAAGCTAACGAGTAAAACCTCCTGGCCGACTTATGCTGACGATTGAAGTTCTCAGAAACCATCATGTCAACCAAGGTCAGACAAAACAAGGTTTTGATCTCAGTGGCATCTAAGCAGGTGGTTTTCTTGGAGCATAATGTCCCCAGAGGAGGCTCAAAAAATAAAAAGGAGCCAAGTTTGAGAAATTGGTGCCTGAGTGTCGGAAAAAGGAGTGGATGGCCCGCTGCGAGCCCATGGAAATTGGCTGCAGAGGATTCGTCGATCAATGTCTCCATCGAGTCATAAGACTCGTAGGAAATATGAACTGCAGGTAAGAAAATCTATCAGAAAAAAACCTGGGAAGCTGATGAGGGAGCTTCCTGATGCTTCCACTTGAAAGAGTGGAACGAGTGACATAACATGCAGCCTCGACAGAAGTTGGGTCGCTCGTGTGAGGATGCATGGTGATTGAAACCCCAAACACCTGAAGACCTCAGGTTTCATTACTGTTGATATGTCCATATTGAATCTAACAAAGTAAAAAAAACAACAACATATATTTATACGTGTATATAAGAGTGATAATTTGCAAATATACGTATGTAATGATTGTAGAGGCATATATCCAGTAAGAAATTTACATATGTTTCCTGTTAAAAACTCATTCAGACTGATACTGAACTAATAAATAACGGATAAATAACAATAATATCAAAAGCAGAAATAAATTACAATGAAAATAATGAAACAACGGATGATATAGATGTAAAAATTGGATATACATTAAGGGAATAATCTACAAAAAAGTTTTTAAAATTTTCGATTGTCGAATTTCTTATGAACGAGATAAATGGAAAGATGAATATAATTGGTTTTAGAATAGCTCAACGTTACATTTTCAAATATAACCGATAAATTTCGATATCAGTCTGAGTCAGTTTTTTAACACACAAATTAGATTTTGTTATTGGAAATATTCATGTTTTGATATTCACTATATGCATATAAGTATATATATATATATATATATATATATATATATATATATATATATATATATATATATATATATATGCACACATAAAGACACAATCATATATGCATATGTGTATATATATATGCATATGCTCACATATATATGCACACAAACAACCACACCCACCCACCCACACACACTCCAATATATATATATATATATATATATATATATATATATATATATATATATATATATATATATATATATATATATTACAATATTACAAAGACTGCATATGTGTATAAATTTGGACTTTGCCGGTAAAATGGAATTGGAAACGGACTGTTGGTAGTTTGCTTCTTAGAAATCATTAGATTTTTATTTATATCAATCTATGTATGCAGGTATCTCATCAACTAACTTTTTATACCTAGAGATCCACATACCCCCCCCCCCCAAAAAAAAATAACCAAAAAAAAACAGCGCTAAGGAGATGGTGGACTTTAATTACTAAAATATAACTGGAATGGTTCCCAAATGAATTTTTTGTAATCCACCGATAGTTGACTTTAGGATAGATACCTTATCAAACAATGGATTTGCCAATGTCTCAGCAGAAAACCATTTAAGTAGTATTTCAACGACTGAAGTCCATCAGATTTTAGTTTTGTTGACGGGTATCTGATATATATATATATATATATATATATATATATATATATATATATATATATATATATATATATATATATATATATATATATATATATGTTTGGATATATATTTAACTTTCTGGCCTGTACAACGAATCATGTTGTTTAGTGAGATGTGCGATGCCAGACTTTCTTGCACATTGAAATATTTCTTGCTTAGTTCAAATTGTGACATATACTAACGTGAAATTATTCTTTATCCAAACAGGTAGCCTATGACGAAATGTTTGGATATTTCAGATGCATCTAATCAAAAACTGGAAGGCAAAGGATTCAACAGACCTTCTGAGTCAGTGATTCCCAAACTGGAGTCCGTAGACCCCTGATGCTCCAACAAATTATGTTTGGGGGTCTGCCGTAGAATCCTTCCTGAATCTAATTTAATGAATCTTTTTAGGTGCGTAACAATATTGCCCACGGCAGAGCTATCGAAAAATATCATAATTGTTTGCTGGCATATAGCATATATCAGAAATAAAATGAATGTAATCGATTCATGATAGATATGAGTTTAAGAAGAAGAATAGTACATTGGTGTAGTCCATTGAATACAATTTAGAACAACTAAAGACGTAGAGGTATGCTGAAGCACCTTCTTTATAGAAGTAATATTGAATTCTTAAAGATTCGAAATCACTGTTGTAAGTTGTTAAAGTGGAGTGAATTTACTCTAAAAGTAACGTTTCCTGGTGTATGGGGGTAAACTTTGGAACTTGGAAAATAGCAACTACACACTCTCAAAATTAAAACTACATTTCTATCACTTCGAATATTAATATCGAATCTAGGTCCTAATTTGAATGTTTAAGGGTAACATGTGCCTAAATTTCCTTTCATTTTTACATTTGAGCATTATACTACTATTGAGTTTTGACTTTATTTTCCTTTGTCAAAACAATAACTTCAGAAAAACCAGTAATTACATAACGGCAAGAATAAGAGTTCCGTACGCAAAAATTGATGATGAATCCACTTTCTCAAATCAGCTTAGGTTGTTTTATAACAGGAACTGATGATTGAAGAGTCGAAATGGGATATGTAGTTTTGGAACGACATTGTATGGCGAAATGAATTCTTTTTCGTTTTTCCTTATTAATGAAACATGTGAGTTTGACCCTAGCCATACAGAGCTTATTTCTTCTCTGATTTTTTTTAGGTATCTCAGCTAAAGATTTCATTGAAGGGGTAAATCTGCATGAGGGAACTTGTTGAAAGTGTAGATTACACGACGAAGGTTCAGAGCCTCAGTTCTAAGTAGACTGCTTCGTCTCTGTCAAAGTCCGACGATAAAGAATGACATGATGAATATAGGGTCACGAGAACTTTTAGCCGCTTAGCAAAGACTGAACAGAAAAACTACGTCGGTCTCTGCCAATCAATTTGCAATGGGGACTTAGCCAACAAGTGCAGTTCGTTAAATTGATTGATTTACTCTCTAACTTGTTTTGATAATATCGTGCAACGCAATTTTTCTTCCTGGGTAGCGAGTGTTATTTTCTGATTGCTTATGTGTAAAAAGTAGATTAAAAAAAGGCTATTTTTCCCTTTCGAACATTGCTTTTTGGACCAGGACAATGATGTTCGGACGAAGCTGTTTTTTCCTCTTTTATCTGATTATGTATGGTTGAAGGCAACGTTACACAATCAATCCTTCGTTCAATTGAAAATAAGTGAATTGCGAATTATCACTGTCCTGGCCATAAGAGCAAAGCTCGGAAAAATAATTGACTGTTTTTTTTAAGGAAATAAGTGACTTTTAAAGGGAATAAGTAACTTTTTTTCAAAGGAAATATGCGACATTTTCTATACTCTTTACAAATAATCGATTAGAAAATAACATGTCTTACTAAAAAAGTAAATATACTGCACAGTGTAATCGACAAGTAATGATCAATGAACGAAATTTCGTGAACTCTTTGTATCTTTTTTAATGGTATTGATTTGAAACAAAGAAATGCTAAATGCGCAAAGCTGGCGTATAACGGAATGTTGTAGTCAAAAACACATTTATTAACAGTTGATGACGTTTAGCTGACGAAGTTGGCAGTCATCAGTTTTGGGGTGAGGTTACACAATTGATAAGTTATTAATTTTGCTATTGATCATTTTGTTAAGCTTAAAATAGTTATCATTTAATGAAAATCTATCATCTTTCAAAATTGTTTCAAGATACGAAAAGAAACATTTAAAATCTTTGTCATGAAATTTGAAGCCAATCCAAGGCCAAATGTGTGAAAAGTAAAGTTAAGTCTCTTGGCAATCAAATATTTAGGAAAAATTATAAAAAAATAGAATAACCCTCAATGCTACTACCCCTATAGTTCGAAATCGAAGGTTCTGATGATATAAATCAATGCATATATATATATATATATATATATATATATATATATATATATATATATATATATATATATATATATATGTATATATATATATATGTATATATATATATGTATATATATATATATATATATATATATATATATATAATATATAAATATATCCATCTATCTATCTATCTATCTATCTATATATATATATATATATACATCTATATCTATCTATCTATCTATCTATCTATCTATCTATATATATATATATATATATATATATATATATATATATATATATATATATATATGTATTCAATAGAATGGGCATAAACAGCAGGTTACGTCTGTCATTAGACTTAATGATCCCTCATTGTTAATTACACTTTTTGGGGTAGCCTACGTAAGTGAGTCCTTTTCCTGAAAATGAATATGTAGTATAAAATAGTATCAGTATGCAATACACGTAAAACCCTGTATAAAATGAGAAGATGCATGTATGATCTATGCTATATTTTGATAAAAGGAGATCGTGCTTGATCAGCACTGCTGAGGAGCCTTGTTAATAAGACCGTTTTGTTTGTTTTTTCAAATCCCAAAAAACGATTACACGGTTAACAACTGGTGATTCCAACCGGAGAAAATTTATAGATCGTAGGATAATAACAAAGAAAAAGCGAAACAGAGGGAAGAATATTTAAGAAAATTAGATTGATTGCATTGACAAATATTGGGTAATAAGTGACTGAAGTGACACAAAAAACTCTAAAAAAAAAGTTTTTCTAATGTTTAGTATTTAAAACCGTAAAGATGACTATATATATATATATATATATATATATATATATATATATATATATATATATATATATATATATATATATATATATATATATATATTCTAAAAAACATTGCAGTTTGAATCTTTTTATATGACTATGCCTATGTCATGTTGGACAGTTATCCACTAATCCTTTCACAAAAAATGATGGCCTTTAACGAAAGGTTTTCCGAGAGTTATTATGTTTTACACACAAATACATCTTTCAGCATTACAAGTGAAATTATTATTTTAAAAAAAATGAAAAGATAATGTTTATTATGTACCCCGTTCAGTATGTTAAATATTTCCAGATTTCTGGATTTGAGTTGGAAAAAATATTTTACATTCTGCAGTCTGGATTTGAATTAAAATAAATATGTTTTAGATGACTTTTGAGAAACTAATTATGGTACAAAATGTTAATTGTTAAGTTTATCATGTTAAGATTAGATCGTTGTAAATATCTATATTGTATTGGAAATACGAAAAATGTTTGTATGATAAGTGGGAAGATATTCTGATTAGAATTAATCAAACGTTTAGTTGTCAAAGTTCTCGTTTGACGTGGGTACACACTTTAAAAATGTCATTTTGTGTCTGTATTCAGCTACTAATTTACTTTCTTGCCCGGAAGTATTCTATCGTTCGAAAATTTGATTATGCTGAGCATTTCTGGGCATTGATAACATTTCTTTTTTTTACAAATCAGTGTAGTTGATATGATTGACCATTTACTTACATGTCTAAGTTTTTCTTCTTCTAATTTCCAAATATACTTTGATAAAGACTAATTACTTCTGTATTCTTCGTTTCGGAAATAATATTTGTGGTAATTGAACAAACGTATGGAGAGACATAGAACCCAACCGAAAAATTATCCCTCAAACTGAGAACTATGCGACGTGCCCGTGAGAGAATCATGCTCAACATAACATCGAGAGATCATAAAACAGCACAATATATTAGGGAAAAAACTGAAATTGCATAGTAAACACAAGAAAACTCACTTGGCAATGGACTGGACTATTGCAAGAATGTCACATAGCCACTGGACATCAGGACTCACAACATGGATCCTCAGGGATCATATGTGGAAGAGTGACCGACAGAAAGTAACATGTGACGAATTAGACAAATACAGAAAATACAGGCTCTGCGATGCCCTTGATAGAGAGGTATGGTAAATCATTGAGATGGTCTATGTCTCACGACGGACGAAATGACATTCTCAAATAGAACTTCGATTCTTTAGATGTATTTACATATATTTTGTTGTATGTTCGTATTTATTTTATTCTTATGTGTTTGGATCGTTTCAGTCATTTGTGCCTGAATATGAAATTTTAAACGTATCTTTATCAAATATTTTATGTAAAACATGATTATTGGAGGAATGTTTAGTAATCATGTTTAAAAGTTTCCAATATTAGTTTTTACATTTAGATTATTAGGTGGATTAAACCATTCCTCGTTCCCCTTTCTTCTATTTTGTTCATTCTCATTGGATCATATTTTGTTAGAGTTTGATTCGCATATTTTGAATGCAATTATGCATAACTCTTTTATGTTGTCAAAACCATTTTATTTGTGGAATTGTTTGACAGTCTTTTCCTCAAAGAAATAGTTATTTGCTCAAAGATCATGAGTAGTTAATATGAATTAAAATGTATCATGGAATCATTACTAAAAGGCCTTTATCAATTGTGGTCGTTACATTTTCGATTCTTGCAGCACAACCATCTTCTCTAACTGTCTATTCTATTGACGTTGTCTATATTGAGTATCTATATAACATAACACAGCTTATAGTCATTTTATCGGATTGTATATATATATATATATATATATATATATATATATATATATATATATATATATATATATATATATATATATATATATACATGACCACCTTGTTGGAAAGAAACGAATAGACCCAGACTTAACAAATGAAGATTTGGTGTAAAAACTGTTCAGGATTTTGCATTACTGGCAAATGTATAGCTCAACGTTGAGAGCAACCCTACATTGACGCATTTACACTATCGGTGGCAGGTTTGATTCCTGTAACAACCTTATTTTCTTCCATAGTTTATTCTATTTATGTTGTCGGGTTTGAGTGATACATTAACTGTGTAATGACGAAAGATCATTTCAAAAAAGACTTCCTCTATGATATAACGTGATTTACAATCATTTTTAGTTTTTTTTTTCGAATATATGGATCCATTTTTCGCTTCGAAGTTTATTCGTGTTTCAAAATCCTTAGTGTTTGCACTCACGTGGTGCGATATTGCGTAACATGATTGGAAAAATATTGTTTCATCTAAAATAACAACATGGACAATTCCGAGAGGCAAAACCTGTTCGTATATTAAACTTGATTTAAATACTATTCGCTTTATTGTCCGTTTGATAATATTGTTGGATATCGTATCCGCATACTCAACTTAGATAGTCTTCCAAACTTTTACTGATAGTATTTTTTAATTTAGATATCTCATAAATTCTGTACGATTCCAAATCATTTTACAATATAATTTATGCAAGTCAGTTATTCTCCGATCACTGATAATGTACTTTGTTCATAGTATTCCGTATTCTATGCAGAATATGTTTTTATCGTTATATCTAAATTTTGATTCTAATGTTGTTCGTTTAATTTTAATCTGGAGATCATCATTTTTTACCATGGGCATGTTTCGAGGATGTTTGAAACATTTGAAAAAATTCACTAGCATTCTCTAGCTTTGTTGATAAGACACAGAAAAAACGTGTTCTTGTAACGAATCAAATATGTCACACACACACATATATATATATATATATATATATATATATATATATATATATTCAAATACTTGATTTGTTACTCTAACAAAAACATATATATATATTTCATTGGTGAATTTGTTATTCTCTTGGTGTCCAGTTTTATCACTCGTTAAGAGCAAAAAATTAATAAATACATCAAATTGGATAAAATATGGAAACACATTAATATTTTTCAAATCAAAAAATATTTTTTCCATTAAAGTTGACTAATTCTCAACTTAGTCCTAATCCCAGTAAATACGGTGTTATCGGTGCCATAGAAACAAGTAGCTTTTACCGTCCATAGTTGGGCATAGACCTTCCTCAAGATTTGCCACACCTCTGTATTATAGGCGTAGCGGGGCTGTTACTCTGTCTTGCACGTCATACTATTTTTTTCTATTGGTCACAATTTTGCATATAATCTCTCGGGATCTATGTTGTGGTTCATGATGTCCAGCAGTTGTGTGACATTTTTGCAACATGTCTGGCCCATTGCCATTTGAATTTTCTAATGACATCTGGGACTCCTACCTTCGTTCTTATATACAGTGCTGTCCCATGATCTCCTCATGGGAGGTTTTGCATGATTCTGTCAGTAATTAAATTTGATAGAAACGGGATAAGCAAGTCACTTCACAGAAACCATCACATGACCAATATCTTTTGTCAGCATGCCATGATGGGGTGATTAATTAAAAAAAAAAACAGAAAAGTTTTGATCCATAAAAATTATCACTTTACTATTTTGTTGGACGGTGATCACTAAAAATCGAAGGATAAATTCAGCTTGAATTTTGCAAATTGACTAAAAACCTATTCAGGGCATTATTTGAAAAAAAACCCCAAAACAAACAAAAAAAAACAAAAAACAACAACAATATTTCCCATAGACAGTATTCGGTGTAAACGTTTAAGTTTTTTGCTCTTTAGCCCTATTTGTGCAGCCCATATGTGTCATCCATACACTTATATCCAGTCAGCCAGACTAACTTAAAAAGCTGAAAAAACTTTTTTTCACATTAGGTGACAGAATTTTTCATTTGCATCCTTGCGAACTCATTGCAACTATTTAGATGTGTGATGAATTCTCCAATGACTATATACATTTATTGATGAAGTATTCAAGCATAAACATAATTACTATCACGGAGCAGAACATCACCCGAAATAAACTTTTTGAATGTTAATGACCCCTCTCAGAACTACAGACGGTAAAAATGATTTAGTCCACAAGATTGGTGGGGCTAAGATAGAATTCCCTTGCTTTATCATCATCCAAAAGGTGAACAAAACAGAATTCATTACTCCATACAATGTTATTCCAAAACTACGTATCCCATTTCACGTCCATTATAAATAGTTCCTGTAATAGGAACATTCGTCCTGAGGTGAGAGAGTGAATTCGTGATCAGTTCCTGTGTGTATATCTCTTATTCGTTGACGTCACTGGTTTCGGTTAGATTATAGCCATTGTTGCAAGAGAATACAAGCTGGCTGTGCAAAAATAAAACTCCCTTGTTCCATAAAAATCAGTAAAGTGTAATAAGAAAACATGAATTGTTTTCTCCATACTATAATATTCAAAAACTACTCAATTCAACATCTTTATTAATAATTCCTGTAAATGGGATTTGCAAACTTTTGCGAAAGAAGTCAAGCTGAGTAAGACTTCAGTTTTTTTGTACCCCACTGCTAGTTGTGCATGGTGTCACTTGTTTTCCTTCCATCATTATTACACACAAAAATAAAGTCAAAACTCTATAGCACGAGTCTGACAAAAGAAACGAAGAAAAATGGTTAATCTACCACTAGCATCGAAAGCAAGAACGGAAAGAAAGGCTTACTCAGCTTAATGGTCAGCTTATTGATCTCGAAAACAAAAAAGAAAAAAAAATGTTTTGCTCCAAGTTGAGTTCGATCCCGAAATAACCACCTCAAGATCGCGAACAAATATCTACTATCTTTAAAATTCCCATGGCTTTATATAGTTTACTGGTTCTATCATCATATTAATAGTTTAATGACGTCCTTAGTTCTATCATCATATTAATAGTTTAATGACGTCCTTAGTACTAAGGTAATTTTCACTGAAAAACAAAAATAAATAAAATGCATATACTATATATATTATATAAAAAAATATTTGTCATTACAGAAATTCAAGGTTTACAAAAAAAAAAAAAAAGAAGAAATACAAGAGTAAAATACAGGGAGCTCAAAAATGACACAACGTCACTGAATCACTCTTTCTTTTCCATTCTCTCCGACATTTATGGCTGAAATTTACACATTTTAAATTCCAGATCTAACTAATTGCTACGATGAAGTCAACTTTGAGAGTTTGACAAAACTCAAAACTCAAATACTAGTTAGAAAATGATATTTTTTCATAACAGAAATTCAATCTTTACAAAAAATATACCGAGAACCTGCAAACGCAAATTTACACATGACGTCATGGCATATCTTTTTCTTTTTCCTATCCCTCTATTATTTTTGTGTTAAAATCAAAAGTCTTAAATCTAAAAGTCTTAAATTCCAGTGTCTGACAAATTCACGATAATAAAGTTAACTCTTGGACTTTGAAAAAAAGAATTAGTTTGAAAATAGATAAATCAAGGATTCAATTGATTAAAAACAGAGACTTTATGAAGATATTTCGACACACTATATAACAGTTTAGTCATTTTTGAACCACAAATAGTTTAATTACTACTCAAAGAAAGTTGTAAATTAATCATCGAAGTCCTTCACCTCAAAATAAATGCCTATCACAGGTTTGCCTTAAATACAGTGGTTAGTTTATTTCAAAATTTTCCATTCTATTCAAGACCGTAATCACAACTAAAAATTTTTTTTTTTTCTGATTGGGCTTATACTTATTTACATTAATTGATACAGTAATGCCTTAGCTATTCTGCATCAAACTTCTTATTGATCAAAACTTCACTATCCAAGTTCTCCTCGTATTTCTTCTGATGCACATTATATGATTCTTGCAATTTGTCTCTGAGAATCACTATTTGAAATGATTTTATTTTCGTTATCTATATGGTCTGGTCAGAGATTGATGTAGAAATTTGGAACCCAATGTCGTTGGAGCTTAAATATGTGATCAACTTAGATTTCAGCGATAGTTAACCTCTAAGAAAAAAAAAAAAAAGAAAAAGAGTGTAAAACCATAGTGTGTTGAGGGTAATGAATTGGAAAAAGGGGTGATCGATGAATGAGTAACTCCTTTGGCATTTTGTTTGGAGAGTGATCACCATAAAATCTGATTTTAGAGAAAAAGCAAGCAGGAATAAAGTATAGGATCAATTCATATTTATAAATTGAACCTCCACTAAAATCCATTTTTGGGAATTTAGAAAACAAAAAACAAAACAAAAAAAACAAACTTTTTTTGACTTAATAAGGAGGAAATGTTTAAATTTTCAGTTTTATTGTTCTATTGGTGCAGCTTGGATAAGTGATACATACTTAGCCAGTCTGCCAGCCAGCTTGACCAACTTAAAAACTGAAAAAAATCTATGCTGACAGTTCTGGTTTTTGATATTGTTTATTTTAAAGACGATTTACAAGATCAAAAAAATTCATACAAGGAAACCAATTGAAACATTTGCACTAAAAATCCATTCAAGCCAAGAGCGCAAATTTCAGGTTACATCCAGATCAAAATTTAATCTAATTAAAACTCTTTTCAACATTATATTGACTATTTCTTTTAAATACTGTTATGTAATTAGAACAGGCCTGGTTGCTACATTTTGTCCTTGTTTTGATTAAGATAAATCAGGATTACGGTGTAATCTAACAATTTGCGCTTTTTACTCGGATCAATTTTAATCTCATTTTGGTACCAGACACAATAGACTGTTTTGTGGAAGCGATATTCGTTAATTTCTACGAGAAACAACTGATCAGATCAGATCCATAAACAAGTCCTGAGAGAATAAACAAGCTCAATATTCCTATTTTCCTCCTCACTAACGTTGTCTTCAATTATTCCAAGAATCGGAAATCAAAGATATTATCACGTTTTGGTTGGCAATCTCTGGCCATGATGAAAATTCCAGACAGAAATCTCATGAATGAATGAATGCTGGCACTCGCTACGAATCTGGCGGCTCCTATGAGAGCACCTTGCCATCAGTGTCCTTCACAGAGCAACGTGTGCGTGAGAAAAGACCGGGTGTATAGTCCGGTGCCAACTTGGCAAGATGTTCTTTTAATCGGCAAAAAAATAAAAGCATAGCCTGAGACGGCCACAGGACAATCTTGTTACTACATACAGCGTCTGGTGTTTTCAATCTGGGTAATGAAACTCACGCTAAAACCCATTTGAGGCAATTCAGAAAAAAATAGATAAATAGAAACAAACTTTTTTCTTGACGTAATGTGGAATAAATGTTTAGATTTTCAACCCTCTTGTTGCATTGGTGTTGTCCGGATAAGTGAAACATACATAGCCAGTCAGTCAGCCGGACCAAAGTAAAAACTGAAGAAATCTATGTCGTCAATTTTGTTCTTTAATGTTGCTTTTTTTTTGAAGACGGTCAGCAACATCACAAATATTGAAATCAGAAAACAAACAGGAACTTTTGGATCAAGTGTACAACCCGAACCTTGAAATTCATTCAAGCCAAAAAGCTAAATTCCGGGTTATGCAATCAACATTAAGTTTAATTAAAATCTTTTTTCAAATTCTTTCCTAGGGGAGCAACATTGCCATCAATGTTTTTCATGGGGCAGCGCGTACGTGGGAGAGGACCATGTGCATAGTCCGGTGCCAACGTACCAAGATGTTCGGCAAATCGGCGACTGTGTATAGCCTGAGACGGTCAAAGGACTATCTCGTTGCTACATTCAGCATACTGGTGTTTCCATCCTGCTAATGACTAGATTTAGCGTCGTCCAAGCACTAACTTTTTAGCGTCTGTCTTAGGACATGGTCAGTCAACAAAATTCGCTAGATTTATCAATCATAGGCGGAACTAATACTTTTTGAATTTATTTAGTTGGTCACAACATATTTTTTGCCGGCCACAATTTCATATACGATCTCTGGAGATCTATGTTGTGAGTCGTGATACGCAGCAGTCATTTGCCATTCTTGCAAAATGACCAGTCCATTGGTATTTGAGTTTCATGATCGTTTTTTTTCATGATGTCTCTGTGCCCTATTCGTTCTTTAATACAGCGTGCCCTCTTGTGATCTGTCTAAATTATGTTTGGCAGGATTCTCGCTTTTAACTCCATACGTGACTCTTGGGGAAAATGTATTGATTGTACGGCTCCCCCCTTTTTTTTTTGAACTGATGGGATTTTTTTGTTCTTGAAGATTCAGCTCGCTATACCGAAAGCTTGCCAACATTCGATGATTCTTTGTCTATTTTTGCATTTTTTTTCCTGCTGACCATACGTAAACCAGAGTATCCGATACGGATTGGTTTGAGGAAAAGCTTTGGACGCAAATCAATGTACTGAAAAACACTTTGCGTCAAGCTAAAGTGGTGGCAACGTCAGCAGTCCATTGTCTCTGCTCGGGAAAAATCATGTTATTTTTTCAGATGTGCAAGCATTTTAGCGCTGATTGCCATCACTGACTGACATAATGAATAGTGAGTGACCCCCTTGTTCATTTTTGATACACAATTGTGACGTTTTTGTAGCACTCAAATCTAAGAAATTGTTATTCATATGATTTTTAAAAAAATATAGTAATACCTATAAGTAATATTTTTGATGAAATAATTTTTGATAAAATGAATATTAAAGATTCAAATCAAATTTCAACGATTGATAAATAGTCATATATCTCCTAAATATTAAATATGTATATCAAGAAAATCAAGATATTTCTCGGTGTTTTAATTTTGTATTGCGACCTTGAAAAAAAAATTGGCAACGATGTCCTTGCTAGATTTTTATACAAGAAAACAACTAGCGGATCTACTCTCAAGCTTATTTCAGTGACAACAAAGTTCTTGTAAATTCCAGTTTCATTTTGAAAATAGAATACAAACTTTGTATGATACATTTTGTGTTATAGAAAATACCCCAAACCCTAACCCAAACCCCAAAGAAAGCAGGCTACCAATCACGGTAGAGAGTTGATTTCATATATTGTCGCGTTAAAAGAAGCAAAATTGACTGAGAATAAGCAAGATGAGAATTTGGTGTAAAAACAGTTATTTGGGCCTTTGCATAACCAGCAACTGTTTAGCTCAATGGTAAGAGCATTGTCACGTTGTTTTGGTAACCCTATCAATGGCCGGTTGGATTTTTGCAGCATGCCTGTTTCCTTTAATTGTTTATTCTATTCACGTAGTCTGGGGCAAATTATACATTGTAACAGTGTAACGACAGGGGATCATTTCAAGTATACATATATCTATTTATATATATTATTGTGTCATTTACAGACAGCTGTTTCGTTGTATTACAACTGTTCGGTGTGGCTATAGATTATCCATTATCCCATCCAGTACCATGAGGCAGGGTGGAAACCTTATCTTCAGACGCGGAGGCTGGTATTCTTGCTGTACTCCACGGAACTAGACTGTCAGTAGGTTGAATTTAAACGATGTATTTATTCGTCGTATATATTCCTCATCCACCAGAGTGCTCCATTCCATTTTGGAAGAGCATCGCATATATATATATATATATATATATATATATATATATATATATATCGATGAGGTTAAACGTGACCGAACGGACAAACAGTGAAGAGTCGCCTTGCGTGAATCAAGTGTTGATTGTTCTCGTTGTTTCAATGGTAAAAAAAGCCTTAGACTTAGACTTGAATTTAATAAAAAAACAAACTTTTCTGATAAGTCAATACCTCACACTCTGCAGAGAGATAAATGATACAAACAAAAGTGTGGATGTGGAAGTTGCATTCCCACTTTATTCTCTCAACATTTCTATCATTTGATATTTGTAAAAAGAAAAGTGACTGGACCAATGCCGTATCCACCATTAGGTCTCAGCATCAGGCTCCCTGGCTCGAAGAAGCCCCGGGGCAGATTTGAGGGGTGATTGAGTTGTGTTACATTATAGATGCATGGGAGGTACAAGATCAGAAATTCTGAAGTGATATTGTACTTAGGAAATATGCGTGTGTGTGTGTGTGTGTGCGTGTGTGTATGCATGCATGTGTTTCCCAATTCTGTTTTCCCTGGCTGAGGTTGAAACAGAGGTCATATTAGGTTGACCTCTGGTAAGTTAATCCGATTGCCGCCGATCGGTTTCAGAGAGATCTTTAAATTAGCAATTACACTTGTGATAAGGGTTCTATAAACTTGGTTATATGTTTGAGCTTATGTGCTTATGTATGTAGGGATCAACGTAAAAATTAAGAGAGAGAGAGAGAGAGAGAGAGAGAGAGAGAAAAGAGCAAGGGGGAATAGACCACAGTCAGAGAGAGGTAAGAGCAAATTTCACAGTAGCTAGTTGGGGTTTAGCCGGATTCTTTGCGTATCTCAGATTTTTGTATATCTTATTGAATGTAGTATTCTAGATACAGGGATCTTTCAGCGGCGTTTCATCTGTTTGGAGAAGTTACATCAAAGGAAAAAAAATGGCAAAATGAAACATGTTTTATTTTCATCATCAGACTCTTTGTCCTTAATATGGAACAAGTTACATCTTTTCACAGATGCAGAGTTTTCCTTTTGAGTCATGTATTCCAGCGACCGGATCTGAAATCATAACTGACTCGCTGGATGATTGCATCGACGGCCCATCGGTGCGAGTATGATATACACACATTGGAGAAACCACTCCGTCAGCATGGCGGCCGGCCCCTTTAAGAAGGGAATCGGATGAAAAGGCCCCCACCGTTATCACACAGTAATCCAGGGCCTGAAAAGAATTCTAGGCTCATACACAGAATATTACAACAAATTGTAAAACTCAGTTTTATTCTGTTTATGTCTTTTTCTTTCTTCCTGAAATGTAAAATGAAGCTTTCTGTCTTCGATTAGGTTCTTTTCAGATACTTAAGTTCTGTGGTTTCCCCGTCTCACTGTCTGTCACAAGGTGCGTGAGTTAGAGGATATTGTTCGAATCTTATTTTCTTTGGGAACGTTCTCCCGCATCAAATATGCTCCCCTTCCCCCACCAGAAAAAAAGTTGTTGAAAGGATTTGGAAATTGCCAAAAATAAATAAATAAACAAATGAATAAAATAAAATAAAATAAAATAAATAAATAGATAAATAAAAATAAATATGTATTTATTGATATTTATGTCAAAACCCTGGAGCGAACGGCTACCATATCTGCGTTCAAATTTAAGAGATCGAAAATTGTGAGCAATTGCACAAGGGCGTCTGGAATATTATTTCTTCCCACTTTACCGGGGGTTGAAATGGAAAAGAAATTACAAATAATTTATTTTTGTTTTCAGGTTGATTAATGATTTCTTGGAAGTATCTGTTTTTTCTTTTTATTTATAAAATCTCTTTATCTAGATATTTTTGAAATTTTTGAAACTTTGCTTTGTCCAAGCAGTGGGGGAAGGGTCAAGACCTTTTGGCCTCACCTGGATGTGTGCCATGATTTTTTTTTCTTTTGCCAAGACTGTAATTTGATCTCTTTCATTTTTATTCCTTGGCTTTTTGCTATATCATGCAAGTTTATACTTTAAAACATTTTTTTCATTTCCTTTAAGGGGAATAATTGCACTAATTTTCTCAAAGCCATTAACTCGTAACAAGTCTTGCAAGAATCAATTCTTTTTTGTTTCTTTATACTAATTGAAAAAAAAAAACCCAAAATTAAATACTTTGATAGGGAGCTTAGCCGTTATCATTTCAGGTTTTTTTTTCATTTTCTAGCGGATCTATCAGGTTTGTGTAAAAATAGTTGTAGTTTTCATCTTTGAAGCAGTATACGTCAGCTTAAAATGAATGTAACTAACTTAGATAAGAATCTTCAGAATTGATACATTTTTGCCAATTAGAAACAAGTCTATCTATTTTGGATGCAACCATCTTTAGTGCTGGAACAAATGAATTGCTTGAAAACGTTTTGAGCTGCTGCCTGGTTGCCGAAGATTTCACATTTAAGGATATGCTTGAAAAAGTTGTAGTTGGTCAGAGAAAAGTCTGGTGAGTGAGCTGGGTGCAATATATTCGTAGCGTAGTTCGTTCAATTTCTGCAAGGTTATTCACGAGACATGTGAGGATTATTGCTTTCCATAGAAGCTCAACATGCGATCTTTTTTTTTGCTTTTCATTTACGGTCGTTTATATGATATGTCATGGTTTTTCTCTTTTCCAATTTGGTACCAATGTCAAACAACTGTTGAATGGTCAAATTCTAGTTCCTCTGCAACATCTCAAGTTGTTTTGGGTCTGCCTCAATAATGGCATCCAATCGGATGTTGTCAATCACAGAATGACGTCCACATCTTCAAAGCTCTTGTCTCCTCTTCGAAATGCTTGAAACCAATGTTAAGCTGTACCTCCGTTGACTTCCATCCCCTGTCCAAATATTCGGTTGATATCCAGATGTTTCCGTTGCTTTACATCACATTTTGAACACAGCACAATACAATAAAACTGCTCGAATTAGCTTTTTTCCATTTTGGGTTTAGCAGCCTCAAATAAACCAGAATGAATAGTGAAAAGAAAACGCTCAACTTGAGTGAATAGAGAGAAACTCGTGCTTTAAGATTGTTTGTCACATGATCATAGCTGAATATATGTTCAATCCAAAAATTAGCATCAAAGTTAGGATAAAAAAATCGGCAATTATTTCTGCACCAACCGAATAAATTAAGACATGTTGTCTTTGTGATAAATACCCTGCGAGTGGAAATGACTTGTGGGTTGATTGGTCGACACACGAGTAAAATGAAGCAATGGAATAGTTTGAAAAAATCTGTTGGGATTTTCCTCCTGAAATTAGTCATGCTAAAGGAAGGATTCTTGGTGATCGGGTTTGTGTGGCAGGTTGAAAATATCTTGCAAACCAAGGAATAATCATCCTCAACATCAGCAATCGACCACCCTTCAGCATCCGTCACTGGATATAGATGTTACCCAATAATTGCCATATTATCACCTTAATACAACACCAAATCTTTGGTCGCTGATCTTATCGCAGTACATTCCATTGTGAGACATAAGACGTAAGTTTTTATCTCTATTTTATTAGAAATGCTACAAGCATGTGACACTATTTGAATGGTTACGCTTACTGAATTCGAAGGCAGCACGATATAACCAAAGTAGAAAAGGGTCAAATAGAGAATCCAGACTCAAAAATTGATTCAAGTCAAAAGAACAAATTTTCAGGTTACACTGTAATTAAAGTTCAATTCAGTCATAACAAGGAACAGTTGAGACTCACACAACTACATAAGAGAATATTGTGAACTAAGAGTAACAGTTTATCCATGTTTTTATCAAACAAAGATAAATTTTGGTTATAGTGTAATCTGAAAATTTGCACTTCTTAGCTTGAATCATCTTTGCAATTTTTTCATTTGATTCATGAAATATATATAAAAAAATGATCTACTATTGTTGTATTTATGCACCTTTTGTCCGCTGATCCATAACGTGTTATACATTATCGTAAACAGCTTTTCACGGTTTTTGAAAACATTTTCTTTGAGAATTCGATACTTTTTTTCTGAAGCAAATGCTTCAAAATAACCACGGCATGAGTGAAAGGCTTTCGATGGCAGAGAGCCGGTCATGAAAAAAAAAAAACTTTGAGAGTGGGGGAGAAATCAAAGACCGTGTAGCAAAAGGTCAATGGCACTAGATGGGTAAAAAGGGGCTTAGAAGTGATAGATACATGAACTAGATTAAATCAATTGAACAATAATCAAGTAATATCTACACGCTCCTGAATTGTGAAAAAAGCTCGTATATGCATATCTATGCCTAAAAAAGATGCATCATGGGAACGTACGTCCGTGAATATATATATTTTGAAATTTGACAGCAAGGATTGGGTTACATGACACTGTGCCCCTTTTTTCGTTTCTGTGTAACAAGAATTATTTTCTGGTTATGTCTAAAAAGTATAGAAAATTTCATTTATTCCTGTATGACCAACGCAGCAGTAATCTGAAATCTACTCAATCTTAATAGACTGTTAGCATTTTTACCTTCAAGTGTATTGCATAGTGGGACTTGTTGTTAGAATTGCTAGAATTTGATGAATAAACAAATGAACTGTCTGCTGTTCCAAGTAAATTTTTTTTAGAAAATTTGCAAAAACCTCAACGTGCAAACACACCTACATTTTTTTTAAATTACAAAACATCAACTATTTATTGGATTTTAGTAAAGTTGTTGACTTCGTAATTTGATGAGGTGGTTTAACTATAAGTACCACGATACAATATGTGAAAAAGTATGGGGGTGAATCTATTGAACAACAGGCTTTTTTGCACACCAAGTAAGAAGAACAATTGATATGAAGATCACCATTCTGATCGTAAATACAGAGTCTGAAAAGAATAGTAGCCGTTTTCTACACTTTCTGCACATGAGCATTTAAAAATGACACTCTCTCCTAGGGAAGAAAAATGTATTCCACGATGTTATCATTGTATTTTCGTTCATACAATGTTTATGTTGCTCTGTCTGAGTACATTTTATGAGTGTATACACTTTTGATTTCATGAGAGCCAACAAATAAGATTATAAACGATATCTCTTTTATCCTAGAGCACAGGGGGTACGGATGGTTGTTAGGTAGGCTGGGTTGTTAGGGGTGATAGGTAGAGGAAAATGGGGTGCCAGAGATGGGCAGGCGCTGACTCTCTAACAGTTTGCCGTGAAACAAACCCTAAACCCTATTTTCTTTTTTTCGTAAAAGCGAAAAAACTGGTGCAAAGCGAAATATACTTTATCTTATTTCAAAAGATAATCCAAAACAGCAGAAATTGAAAGCATTTTCAAAAAAGTTAGGGGCTTTATAATTATCAGAAAAAAAAAACAAAAGAAAAAGACTCTCAGTACTGGAAAAAGGACCTAGTAACGGATAAAGACCAAATTGCTGAAGGTGTCAGAGAATTCCACAAAAAAACTTCTTTTCTTCAAAACAAGGGACACAATTCAGCAAACAGGTTATAAGGAATTAGTTTGAATAAATTCCCAGAAGTTACTCTGTGGGAAGAGAAATTAGCCATCAAACAAACTGAAAAAAAGAAAAGACCTTGGACCTGAAAACATCACCATTGGCCTACTCAAAAAAGCTGGTAAAGTCATCATCAGGTAACTGGCCATCTTATTCAACTTATTCCTAAGACAGAGTGAAGTCTCATTGGATTGAAACATTGCAATGAAAATGCTATCATATAAGAAAAGGGATTTGGAAGATGTAAACAATTATAGGCCAATAAACCTACTCAATTTCATCTACAAACTTTTTACCAAAGGGATTACCAACCGAATCTCAAAACAATAGATGAAAACCAACCATGGAATCAAGCTTGCTCCAGAAGAAGCTCCTCAACCATTTACCATCTCCATTCAGTGAATCAACTAAAACAGAAAGCAGCTGAATAAAAAATGCCACCTGCTGTAGTATTTGTAGACTTTATGAAGGCCTCCGACTACCCTAAGAATATTAATGCTATCACACGACAAGAATAAACCCTGTATATGTCGAGGTCATGCAACATATTTACCGATGCGTCTTTTGATTTATGATGTTACATAAAGACTAAGCCCTTCCAGCTCTAAAAACGAATAAGACAAGGAGATACCAGCTTATCCAAGCTCTTAACAGTGCGACTCGAGACGATCTTACGAAACCTGGTAAATACTTAACCAACCCAGATTCGCTGACGACATCTTCCTTTTTGCAAAAAAATACCACGATCTCCAACTAATACTAGGCAAACTGAATGAAGAGAGCAATAAAGTTGGACCACATGAATTTCAGTAAAACAAATGTCATGTCGAGGACAAAGACATGAAAATCCGTATCGACAATGCAGAGCAGAAAAAGACTGACCATTACATTTACCTGGGGGAACGCATTTCTGAACCTTCGAAACCTTCAAAAGAAAAAGAAATTGTGCGAAAAAACATTTTAAGATGGCAAGATTTCGGTAGAGCAAGCTCAACATTAAATCGCAGGAAAATTTCACTAGTTTTAAAAAGAAGGGCCATCAACCAGTGCATCTTCCTGATACTTACCAATGGAGCTGAAACATGGAATCTGACCAAAAGATTGACCCTCAAACAGAGAGCCATTAAACATGCACCTGAGAAAATGTCGCTCAACATCACATGGACAGATCACAAGAAAGCACAACATATTAAGGAAAAAAACAGAAGTCATGAATACCATAAAATCCATTTGAAAACTCAAATGGCAATGGGCTGGTCATGTTGCAAGAATGGCAGACAACCGATGGATATCACAACTCAAAACATGGCTACCCCCTAGATCATATGTGAGACCGTAGTTGGCAAAATATAGGATGACGTGACAAACTACCCAAGATCATGAAATATTGGCTCCACGACGCTCACGAGAGAGACGTCTGATGAATCCTTGGGAAGGTTTTTGTCCAACAATGGACACAGAAAAGCTGATGATGGAATTTCGAAAATCGTTGAATACCTGTATATGCAAGTTTTATTGTTTGTGTATTTATATGTATCACGGATGAATTTCCCAGTGTACATATTTACACATCTCTGCTTAGGCTGGTACGAAGGCATAGTAATAGGTTACATATTCAAGATTAAATTGGTTAACCTTTGTTCATTTGGTTCTAAATTACAATTGCATGAGGATTGCCAGAGATTAGCCTTCCTTTATGGCAAAAAATCATTCATTTCCAGATAGATTTATTGTTAATAATTCTGTTTCAAATAACGTTACTCTGGCTATGAGATACCATAATTCGAATCAAAGATATCGTTCTCAAAATCGTAACTCGAACCAATCGTACGAATTCTGGAGCATACACCATATATGTAGTTATAAAATAAGTAAGCTATAAATAAAAGAAAATAAAAATTTACCCATTTATAGCCATCAAAGAGGATAACCTTTGGTAATCTTTATGCTATAGTATTTTACAACCAAATAAACAAAAATTACCCTAAACTGGAATTCGATAGCTATCGTGTCTAGCCAGTTAACCATTCATCAGAGAATGTATATAGATCCATACAATTTTGCATGGCCTCTTCACGAATTTCTATGTATAAAGATATTAGTTTACGTGCAGTGATTTTTTTTTTTAATTTCATGATGGCATATGTTTACAATGTCTCTTCGGAGAGTTCTCAGTCATTTAATATCAACAGAAAAATAAAATACCTAGGGCAAGAGCACCTAAGACCACTTTAAATCACCTATCTTTGGACCTTACACACTCATCCCAGCGCTTTTCCAACTTTTTAGTGTTGTGTGCAGAGTCCTCTGTCGGTATCACTATTAGCTACTTCTTAGTGTTCTCCTTAATCTTGTCCGTTGCGTAAAATCTCTTAGAGTTATATATACACCATTGTTGGAAAAGAGAGGGCTGAGAGAATTGAATGGTACCACATATTGCCAAAAAAGCCCTGCACAAACCCAAAGAATAGACCGGCTCAATTAGCATAAAATTCGACAGTCACACAGTACACTATCTCACTCAATGTTGGGTCATCGCCAAAGGAGCGTCTGTAACTGCATCTGCGAGTAAGGTCTCGTCTTAATCGGTTGCCAGGTTGCATCGATACCGCGAAACCGGTTCTCGAGTAGTAAAGGGATGACTTGATACTTTCCGGACACACGTCCTATACGTGCGTGTCCATTGGTAGAAGTGGTTAGTTAGTGGCGATAAAGCTACACAAGATAACAAAAGAGAGAACGTGTTTGTTGACCGGGGATGAAGATGGACGAAGGAGAGGAAAAAACAAAACAAATAAACAAATATACTTTGGAAGTAGAAGCAGCAAAAAGAAAGTGAAATGTGATAGACAGAAAAAGATTAAAAAAATATCTGTTGAGTCACGCAATATAAACCGTAACGTGACCAGCGACTCTCGACAGCACGTTGTGTTGGGGGTGATCAATTAGAAAATTGGGGAAACTTGTGATCAATGGATAAGTTACTTCGGTCGCCGCCTTCAGTTGGACAATTATCACTAAAAAAAAGTCTGAATTTTAAAATATAAAAATAAAAACAAAAACAGACAAACAAACAAACAGACAGGAAAAAAGACAAGCCTGAGCACCGCCGGACATAAACAAAAACACTAATTTAGCAAAAAACATATTGTAAATTGGTTCCCAAATAAAAACCCATTTCAGGGGGTACAAAAATCATTATGTTTTTTTTATATACATTAAGAAGTAAATGTTGAAAATTTTTCGCCTTCTAGCTCCATTAAACTTAAGACACATTTACTGATAGTTTTGGTGGCAGTTGTGGTTAACGATTTCTTGTTGGAAATGTCAAAAGATAGGAGGGTTTTTTTTATTGAGACTTTTTTAAAAAACCAATAAAGACTGATTTCGTGATATTAACATAGACTGTAATATAATATAGGTTATTTATACACTGAGATTGAAATGAAGAAATCATTGCAAAAGAAGTATCCTCTTGTCAACTAAGGGGCGAGTTCAATGCCCAAAAGTAAAAAAAAAATAACATGGGGTTGTGTACGATGAATCCTTCTGTACTCTTCGCATCTGACATTCTGACGAGCGTTTACATGTGTATATCACTTCAAGGTTGTGAAACTGGTGATTTCATGAAAAAACTAGTGATTTTGTGAATTCCCTCGTAATCTCGTATAAACCCCAGTGGTTTCAAGAAATCCTGAAGGATTAACGATTCGCTTGAATATATAAAATTTTTGAACATTTCAGTGATTTTATGAAATCTATACTTTCCTATTCAGTGTAGTACTAGTTAAAAAAAACGTGTAATGCTGAATTCTACTACAGTAATGAGTCTGATCCTCACTGAGTGATCTACCACTTAAGCTTCGAGTCAAACAAAGCCAAATTCAGTATTTACACGATGCGTAACGCCACAGTTGTGTAACGTGTACATGAGGAAAACGTGGAAATCCAAACACATGGATGTTCAACATTATTGTATGACGGCACACTAGGGAATATATTCAAGCCACAAGGCACACCAACCCTTTATTCTATCAATTAATGAATACATTTTTTACTGTTCGAATACCATCCTGCTTTTGCTTTCGAAGTTGAAATGAAGGCGGCGAGTAATCTAAGCTACTATAAAAATGAAACGAACGACACAAAGCATTTTAGTGATCAATAAACGAATCTTTCATGTTTTGCAAGCTGATATACGCACTTCTTTTCCATTTCATCTATCTCTGGAAATATTAGGGCCAAACAAAAATGAGCGGTGAAATTACTAGAACGGCAACTCCGTGGTGGAAGCAGAAAAGATATAATACCCCTACGGGACAAGTTCAACACTTGGAATGCATTTCAGCGTACTTGGTAGAAATAGGAGGCACTCTCATGGGATTTTTAGGCATATTGTTTGAGAACCAATGGCGTGCATATTTCAATGTGAATATACTGTTAGGGAAAAATAAAAATGGTAGACTAATGAACTATGAAACATTTAGCGGAAGCAAGATAACTGCCAGTCGCTAACCTCTATTTCATATCAAATTTAGCTTCGATTCGTTTGTTTTTTTTTCTTTCTAAAACCCCTAAGAACAGACCTAGAGAGCTAAAATTTTTGTATATCGTAGCTTTGATATACAATTTATGATAAACTGTAGATTGAGTGTAAATTGATACTTAATTTCATTCGTTGATTTTATTATCTAAGTACACCTTGATCACCAAATATCAGCACGCTATACCTTTTAGGGAAGTTTCATGTCCGAGCTACAATATATCGAAATTAGAGGGTTTTTGAGCAAAGAACAAACAAAAAGAGCCCAATGTCATATGATAAAAGATAGCAGTTATCTTTGCTTCCGCTAGATTTTTTAGAGATTTATCAGATTTTTTTCGTTTGCTGTGTCCATCACAGAATGAAACACAAACGTATTCTTCTTTTCATTTATAACTACTCAACTTCTGACCTATCACGTACGCATCAAGACAAGCATACATAGATATGGGCGTCAACTTGCATTTGCCCTCCTCCCTCACTACCTACATCAATCCCTCTCATCTAGGGTGAAGAGGTTTAAAAGCTGGAAGTTTTTAGTCAATAGCAAACAATGGTGCAATACAATTGTTTTTCTGCAACCCAAACTCTATGTACCTATATATATATTTTTATATATATATATATATATATATATATATATATATGTATATATATATATGTATATATATATATATATATATATATATATATATATATATATATATATATATATATATATATATATATAAGTGGTATTTGCTGGTGACAGGGTTGCCGATAACATACGTTCAGAATATATTGTTTTGTCCTCCCTCCTATCGCCCAGGAAATATATCCTTCTTGCACCCTCAACCCTGGGAAATTTGCAACGGACAGCCTTTGCATAAACATATAGGTAGGCCTGTGCTTGATGCTCGCATAAAAGTCGATTGAGCATGAAAAAAAGGAATTGGTTTTTGTGTAGATAGAAAAACGTAGAGTTTGCATATAATACAAAAAGAAGAACAAAAAAAAAAGGATCAATAAGGGGGAGTAAATCAGCCGAGAAAGGTTGAGAAGAGCATGATTGAAGTTTAAATCATTACACTGCTTCATGTAATTCGATGCCGTCTTTGCCAGGACTGAGAAATTTCCTTCTGTATCGTTTTGCATTTATAAAAGACCAAAGCGATTTTCAGTACGGCTTTGATGCGTCTTTATCTATTATTTCAACGTTCATTGTATTCACCGCTTTTTGCAGGCGTCTGCGTGCAGCGTAGGTGTCATGTGTTCTCTCAGTTGTCAGTCAGGTTTCCCAAGCTACGTTTTATTATTCTGTATTCAAGATTTTTCGTGCGTCATTTGCACAGCAACGATTCTTTGATTGTTGGGCGAATACAAAGAAGGCTCGACTCTTACTGTAAAGAATGCCAAAAAGAGTTAAGTGTGATCGAGCGAAAATGCCACGTTCCATGCATATATATATATATATATATATATATATATATATATATATATATATATATAGATACATAGATATATAGATACATAGATATAGATAGATATTGATAGATAGATATTGATATAGATATATAAAAATGATACAATGTATTTCTAAAGTCACTGTACACTTATTCTATTTTTTTTCAGAATAAAATTTCGAAAATTGGTACTCGAAGACCAAATCATCTGGGAATTTTTTGAAATTCAGATTTTGCCAAGTAAAAATCAGTATAATTCCTTGGTGGACTTCAGCATATGAGCCAACTTAATAGGACTCCAGCTGAGTTCAGCAGTTGAAACAGACATTCTTATCATCAACAAGCGTTTCAAGTCGGATGATTGCACACAACAATCTCTGATTCTTGCCACAAGTTCATAAATGTCTCTTGATCTTGTTTCATGAACTTTGCCCTTGATGTATCCCAACAAAGGGAAATCGCTAACCCTGACCTCTTCCAGGCGGCTCCCTCTTCACCTCCATTGTAACGTTGCTGTAATTACCATAATAATGGGGATAGATGTAGTGCTCAAGTGTCAAAAAATTCTCAGACATTGAACAATCGATTGATGTCAATTTCGCTGAGATTAGACAGACACCTGATGAGAAAAATAAAAAATAAAATGTATAGTCACATTTGAGACTGCTACCCCCCCTCTCTCTCTCTCTCTCTCTCTCTCTCTCTCTCTCTCTCTATATATATATATATATATATATATATATATATATATGAATATAAGCCCTCACCAACACAAATACGGAGTGTTTGCTAAAATGAATAGTGTCAAAAATATGTTGAAGCATAACTATTTGAGATAATGATACTTGATGCACTGTTTTGTAGAGAAAGACTTTTTATTTAGTTTGTTACTGGAACTCAGAGTGGCATTTTTTTAAATTGCACTATGGAATTTTTTGGCATTTTAAAAATATTTTAATAAGTATCGTGCTAGTGTAACGCGACACTCAATTTGGTTACTATTTTGTAAATTCGCATGAGGACTCGAATAAATCCTCTCATTTTTTTTTTCATATTTCAGAAATTAGAAAAAAAAATTGTATCCCTTCTAAAATTTTGTTCCAGTGATACTAGACACACCACGGTTTGCTGTAGATCCTTGAAATTTTGCATGCAGACTTCACTTTACATCTAAAAACATTTTTCCTATTAGAAGAGAGGATTTCAACAATTCTTTTTAATGGGATTTGTTAAAAATAAACTTTTGGTGTAGAACCTTGCCATTGTTAACTTCAAATGTTTTTCAACAAATCTGTGCATCGTGTGTGTAAATATCTCAATCAGTTTTGTACAAATAAATCTTTTGGAAAAATGTCTATTTCTTTTGTCAACACCTTCTATTTGTGTATAGTTGTAACACTATCTGAGGTGGGTGATGACAGATTTCAGAGGAACGCTAATACCATACACTTTATATTATAGCTGAGAATATTATTGAAAAATATTCGTGATGATTTATTTCAAAGTCATAACTCGTTGTATCCGTAACTTTAAGGGGAGTTCTTTTTAGTCCAACTTTTGTTCGGATGATTGAGTTTCACGCGTCTTTGACCTTAGCACAACGTTTCGGCCGATTTCTTTTTTATCATCTCTTTCTCCAATGGTGCAAAGCAGCGAAAAAAAACCCACAGTGAAAGAGACCGATGAAAGATACACACTTTCCTTTGTCGATGTTGCATATTACACCTGAAGAAGGCAGTACAATGAATCGGCCGAAATATTGTGTTAACATCAAAGATTGGAAATAAATATGGAATCGACCGAACAAAAGTTAGAAAATTATAAATGTAAGAATTTCTAAAGCAAACATTGAGAACAAAAGAATCACGCTTACTTCCTTTTAGGTTTTCACTACTATCAGGGATGTTATATTTTTGGATCTGTCACTCACACATGAATCGTATCGCTAAAGAAAAGTTTTCCCTCTCATCTTTATAGCGACAGGATAAATTTATTTTATATTTTAGGGACTGGAAATTTTACCACTTACAATTTTACCACAATTTCGGTTGATCTAATGGATTAAATTTAGAATCCGTAACCCAAAATTGATTCAAGTCAAATGCACAAATTTTCAGATGACACCATAATTGATATGAAATTTGATTCGCGATTTTTTTTGAATTTTCTGATTCTATTCCTCCAATATTCTTTCATGTATTTGAGTTGGTCTTGATTTTACATTTCATCCTTATTCTAATTGAGTCAAATAGACTTTTGATCACGGTGTAATCTGAAAATTTGTGCTTGTAACTCGAAGCATTTAAAGGTTCAGGATCCTGCATTTGATCCGATCTTATCATTAGACTACTGAAATGGATAGAAAAGCAACAAGTACATCCTGCTAAGACAACGAATAGAAAAAACACCAGTAGGTAAATCGGTAATTGTCTAAATAACATTTGTTTAGGGCAACTGGTTACATTGTTTTACATATCCTCATGACACTGTTGCATGCAGCCCATGGCTTAAAAGAATTACTTTGGTATCAACGTTTACTTCTCATTTTTCATTCGATCTTTCCGGGGGCTCCGTGGAATAAACTGGCTTTTCCAAGTGTTTGCACGCACATTTTTACGTTTTATTCATATACAGTGATAGCTAATAATTCATGATGGTTTCAACATATTGAGACTCTCAATTGAAGTTGAAATTCTCTTTCTCAACAGTTATGTTTAAATAAAAAATAGTTTTATTTATTCACATGACACAGACACTGTTCGGTCAGTAATTGTTGATATTTTACTCCTGTTAGCTTCGTTCTTATTTTTCCATCGTGTATTTTTCTATGAGTTTTTGGATAATTCCATAAACAAGGCCCAAATCCAATTGTTACATATATTTCTAAGTGTGGTAAGCAGAATTGTTATTTGGATGGGTTCCCTGGACGATTTAATTATTGAAGAGTGTTCCAAGAGTATTTAAAAATTGAAAACCAATGCTTGAAAAAAAAACTTGCATTATAACAGGCGAAAATACGTTTTTAATTAACTTCGAGTGTCCCTGTTGAAAAGACAAGGCACTGAGCTGCATCTCATCAACGTTTAAATGATTTACGAAACAATCAAACTGTCTGGCGTCTTCTAACTTTACAATATATATATATAGAAAAAAAGAAATTCTGATCATGGCTTTTGTTTTCATGTGGTTGTTTTGGACTAATGACAGTTGAGAGATTTCCCGCCCTGGAGCTACTTTTTCTGCAGGCTTTGAAGGAGTTTCGTTCGTTCCGGCTATGTTCGTGATTAAGGAATGTCTTCGAGTGTTTCAGTATAGAAAACGAGATATTCGCATGACAAACTGAGCGA
The DNA here is from genome assembly GCA_963457665.1 of Thysanoteuthis rhombus. Taxonomy (NCBI): domain Eukaryota; kingdom Metazoa; phylum Mollusca; class Cephalopoda; order Oegopsida; family Thysanoteuthidae; genus Thysanoteuthis; species Thysanoteuthis major. Next base: position 45,119,099 of record OY735213.1, read on the forward strand.
AGTTGATTAAAACTAACACAATGACATATCTTCATATACAATACAATAGACACCCGTTATTACAACACACTAACTTATTCAAGAATGCAGTTATAATGAATTTCCCGTTATAACGGGTGAAATTTATACCAAGTGCATTGTTAATGAGAAATTAAAAGAAAAGACAATATTTCAATGAATGAATAACCCAAGCTCTCGAAAAATACACAGAAACTTGAGTTTTTAAAATAATGTGAACTGATTTCCGACCATAGTTGTGCAAGGATATAGAAAACAAAGGTGCCGTTATATCGCATGTATCGTTAAATATTGCCTTTGGCACGAGTACGGTTACAACGATATTTTATTGCGTAACAATTCATCTGAAATCTAATCATACAGAAATCATTCAAACGAATGAAAACAAACGTGCACTCAGTTCACCATTTATTCTTGGGTAACTATATCATTGGCTACGCAATGCCCATAACAGAAGGGTCGGACGAATCCTGGGGTAAAGTGCATGTCCAACGATGGACGATAAAGTGACTGATGACGATGATGATATTACTTTGAAAAATCTTTTGCTAGCTTGATGGGAGAAACGAAGCGTCCATCTTTTAAGAAACAACTCTCATCGGAGTATACAACCAATGATGAAATGTATGTTTTTGTTACATGCTTCAGCTTAGTGATCCTTGCAAGTTTCAAGTCTGGTTGAGACCGGGACTACATTTTTGCAAGTATCTGTGGCCACCCTCTTGCAAATCCGCGGGGAGGAACACATCCACTTGAATCAAACAGCTGAGAGTGTACTCACGTAGCTACAGAGAATGAAGAGTTTTCCATACTCATTCCAGGAATCGAATTACACTTCTTTGTGTAAAGTAGACCATTGGACAATCCGTAGGAACTTGATTCCTGATCAAGTTACTTTCACTTTTCCTGTAAAGTTGGATTCATGAATGATTTCAGATTAGAATGTCCTTACTAATTTCATTTGAATGATTGCTATGGTGACATGAAAAATGTGTCCATGTGCCTGATTACAGATTTTACTCCATTGCAAATATGTCTTCTTTACTAATTAAAAGTCATGTCTACCTGAAGGCTGCGATGGTTGATTAGTTTCTTCTACTTGTATCAGGGGCAGGTGTTTGGGTTCAGTTGATTTCCAAAGCTGACAAGTCAAAGAATTTTATATAGAATAATCTTTGTACGACACCCATAGCAAAGTTATCTTCTGGTTCCTACAGTACAGTATGTTGATTGAAACTTTATGATACACTTTTTTCGGCTACTATTATCATAAGTGGATCTGTAAGGTCGTACAAAGCTTGTATTTGGGTACCGTATTCGTTTAGAGTGTAATTTAAGGAGAAGCAAATCTTGGTTTTCAAGTGACTTTATATTTTGTCTCTTAAACACTCTTTAAAAAGCTGTCCATTTAGAAAACTATCATAAAACAAAGTCATTAGAAACTGTCAACAAAACTGTCAACCAAAACTGTCAGCAAAACTGCTGACATAGGTTTTCCTTGTTTTCAAGTGATTCTCGCTATCCATCTATTATGTTTCGGGCATACATCAATAGAGCTACAGGGCTGAAAAATTGAACATTTACATCTTATCATGTCTAGAAAATATCTTTTCCCCTCCTAAATCTTCACCCCCAAATAGGTTTTAGAGTTAGGTTTATTTTACGATGTAAATTTTTTCTATATTGATAACTGTGTTAACTCACTACACAAGAAAGGTGGAAGAAGTAACTCTTTTTTCGAATAACTTTTTTTTTCCAATTTTTATTGATCACCTTCAAAAAGGCATGCTGCCAGAAGAAGTTGGTCACTTGACGGTTCCTATTGGCCGACCAATCATACCAGTACATTAATTGATTATTAATGATATGGTACGATATTTTGGTGTCGATCTTATCGTTAAAATGGCATCAAGCAGAACCGTGTTCAGAAGTCGATTATTTTGGTATAGACATAGTTCTTTTCGCCCCATCGATCTTCCACAAAACCTTGTTCGAATACCATTCATACATAAATCCTGAACATTAAACCATTTTTGTTTGTAAAAGGGAAGAAATCTCATTTCCCACAAAACATTGAGTGAATACCATTCGTACTAAATCCCAAACATTGAACCATTTCTTTGTAAAAGGGGTGATCAATCTATAGGTTACTTCTCTCGCAATCATTTGGACGCTAATCAATAGAAAAACCTTTTATTTGGAAAAAAAAGGTAAAATAAACGTGAACCCTACCATACATAAACTAGGGGACCATTTGAGCATAAGCTAACATTGTAAGTTGACCCTTTCCAAACTAAGAACTTACGTGGAAAGTATTTGAAAAAAAAAAGCAAAAGAATCGCTCCGAGATATAACCAAAATTAACATTATGCCTAAAAAAGGCTCAGTCGAACATTACGCCTTCATCCCCCACGGAAATATGCCATCCGCTTTAAAGACAAACAGTAAGAAATTAGCAAACTAAATTAAATGATGGGGCACTTCCACCTATAGATGCTGTGTTGAAAGTGATCAATTTAAAAGTTGGAAAAAGGGGTGATAAGAGAATAAATAACTTATCTTAGCTTTCGTTGGGTTGTAGTCACTTGATGAGGTCTGGATTTTGGAAAGAAACAAACAACTCCAAACAAGTGATGAATTAAGCTTATACTCAAAACGCAATCTAAAATAAATATTTTGGAGGGGAATTTTCAATACACAATAAAATATTTTACTAACTCATTGAGGGGAGTGTGTGCGCAAATTCTCAACTTTCTACTATGAATGGTAAGGGCTGGACGCGATCCTGATATGAACATAAACACACACAAACACACGCACACACACACACACACGCACACACACATATATAAATTTTAATTTGACAATCTAGAAAAACAACTATTTTATAAAATTTTCATATAATTTTAAAATTTCCGATAACAACGAAAATTTATAATAAGCTTGTTTTCTCCTAATTGCCAAATCAATAAATCATATTTTGTCAGAAAATTTTTTCCACTCAAAAAAAAAAAAAAAAAATATATATATATATATATATATATATATATGTGTGTGTCTGTGTGTGTGTGTGTCAGAGCTAATGAATAACTTAGACTCAGCAACGGCTATTGAACCGTTCTGTCAAGAAGTGAAAATGTATGAAATGAAAGGGATCCAGATTTCGGTTTTGTTACCAAGCGCTTCGAAAAGTACAGACAAATATAACGATTGGTAAAGCAATTGCAGCATTGACTCTTTCAAATTTAAAAATCAATAGACCTTGTTCTTTCTATCCATGTGAATCATAGCATTATCTGCAAACTCATAAATATCAATCAACTTTATCACTGATAGAGAAAATCACAAATCCAATTTACAAATAATATAAATAATTGTAATTTTTGTAATGTACACAATACACAAGATATATGCATTAACCTGTATGATATAATAACAAAATCAAAAATACTCATGAGAACACTCAAATGAACTGTTTTTGTACAATCGATTGTTTTTTTTCTCTGCTCTCAGGTCCTCCACCCTTTTAGGCCCCTAGGCATAGGCCTATTTAGCCTAATGGCTGGCATGTCCCATATATATATATATATATATATATATATATATATATATATATATATATATATATATATATATATATATATATATATATATATATATATATATATATATATATATATATATATATATATATATATATATATATATATATATATATATATATATATATATATATATATATATATATATATATATATATATATATATATATATATATATAAAAAAATAAAATTATTGTATTTCGTTGCACTAAAACTCTTAAGTGTGGCTATAGACTATCCATCATCCTATCCAGTACTACGAGGGAGGATTGAAACCTTCGCTTCAGACCCAGAGGCGGGTATTCTTCTCTGCACCACGGAACTGAACGATCAGTAGGGTTGAATATAAGCGATATATTTATTTAGGATATGTTTCCCATCCACCAAAGTACTCTATTCCCATGGAAGAACATTGCATAAACTTACAATAAACGAATTACCTCAGTTAAAGAGTGCTCAACCCTGAATAGGAGAGAGAGAGAGAGAGAGAGAGAGAGAGAGAGAGAGAGAGAGAGAGAGAGAGAGAGAGAGAGAGAGAGAGATATTCGTACTTTGCATAAATGAGTCACCGTCGGTTTATATAAGAAAAAAGTATCTACAAATTAGTTTTTTCATCTTAGTTTATCCACAAAAACAAAACAAAACAAATCCCCCAAAATAACATCACTAGATTTGGGCATTTTTGGTCCAGAATTATAATAGAGACCAAAAAAGAATACTCATTATCTGATAGTACTTTTTCAGGGTGTAGCTCCAAAAATGTGAACAGGGGCTTCCAGACACACGCACACACTCACGTATATATATATATATATATATAATTATATATATATATATGGTGGATATATATATATATATATATATATATATATATATATATATATATATATATATATATATATATATATATATATATATATATATATATATATATATATATATATATATATATATATATATATATATACGAGCAAAGATAAGCGAATCTATAGCCTATCTAGTTGGTTAGTCAGGCGATTTGTTGGACTTCAGAAATTTGACGGATAAAAAGAGAGATAAATAGACGTATATATATAGAGGAGAGCCGCGCATAAAACCTCTTAATCTGAATACCCTTTCAAACTGATTGACAAGAAAATGTGAATAAAACTGTATCTACTCGTGCGATATTGGCGGCTTTTTCGAAATATGTCTTTTTTTTTGTATTGGTGAGAAATGGATGATTTCATTTTGAAACACGTTGCATCAACCTGACAAAAAGATTTTGAGTATCTTGTCAAGTGGCTCCTTGTCCAAAAGTAATTTCTCGGTAAAAAGTGCTGTTATTCATAAACAATCTTATGGTCGAATGGAAGCATCAGTTGAGACCTTGCCAAAATAGGTTGCTTTCATGTCAAATAAAATGACGATCTTGGACTGTGGAATATCACATGAGGCGCTTAAAAGCATATTTTTTGTGTAGCAAAAAGCATCTACTTAAGGATATAATCACTTTCATTGGGAAAATTGTGGCTCCTCGTAACAAGTTTAACTAAAAACATACAAATATAGAATTTGACTGCTTTGTTAATACCAACTAATCTATCTATTCTCAAGATACAAAAGGCCTTGGAAATTACAGCAGTATACTTGTCAAGATTTCGTCCTGCATGGCATATCATATCTTGTAAATCTTAACACTTCGTGCGTTCTATGGAAGAATACTTTCTAACAGGTGACTATTCCATCTTTTTCTGATTCAGAAAGTCTATAACTTCGTTTTAGGTCTGACTCAGCAAAGTAAATAGCAATTATTAACAAGCCTACAATACGGAAAACAAAAAAATGCAATATACTTTATTCACGGAGAAATATACAGTGTGTCTCTATCGTGTATTCACTCGAATTAACTAATACTTTTTTGGCATGATTTTTTTTTCAAAATTCAAGTCCTATAAAATTCGAAAGAGGTATTATAGGAAAAAAAATGATTTTTTGTAAGTAAGGAGAATTTCGTTCTTCCGGACTTGATTGTGAAAGCGGAGCATGGACGCACTAATTCCTCTAAACTAAGTACCCATGAATAGCTGCTAAAACTTTGGGCTTCACAACATAGTCATCTTTTACCATTAGGGATTTTCAGACTAGAACATTACAAGATGACAGAACCATCTACATTTTTGTGCTTGAGCAAAATTGTGAAATAAGATTTCCCAGCGTTTGATTGGATAATACTGAGTTGGATATTCGGTTAGAAGGAGACAATTCCCTTTTTCTCTCAACTTTAGGTGTTTTTGATCCATCAGATCCCAGGACCATGTGGATATTTGTAAGTTTTCAGGAATTTAAAGAAAAAATGTTAAATGAAAGGATAGGGTTCTACTTACGATGCAACAGTAATGATAAATAGGGAACATACTTCCTGCTATGTATAGAGGTGCAGACTGAAGTATTATTAACATAATCTGTATCATTCTAGAATTTTTAATTTGTTTTATAAATTATTTTTAATGTTTGCGGTTCGGGGGTCGAGGAGAGCAATCAGGTGATCTTAAAAATTCAATTCCGTTAATAATTCATTTTTTTAGGGTATCGTTGGGGATGGAGTTGGATTGAGGAAGTAATCAGAAGAAGAAGAGGAGATAAATCAGGTAAGCCGTATTTCTGCCCCTACTTCTATGAAAATGGCAGAAAGTATGTGCCCACTTTAATTCAATAGTTTCATTGTAAATAGAAAACATAGAAAAATGATAATATTCCAGATTGTTCTAGGATCTAATCGATTGAAAACACCTAAAATTAAAAGAAACAAATTCTAGGACTGCTCGCTGCAAAAATTCGAATCTTAACCAAGAATACTTTCGAGTAACAGAAACTTTTACAAGGCGTTTGCCACGTTAATAATAATAATAATAATAATAATAATAATAATAATAATAATAATAATAATAATAATAATAATAATAATAATACTACTACTACTACTACAACAACAACAACATCAATGTAGGCACTTTGCATAAAATATTTCTCTCATTTAACACAGCGAAGGGGTTCTTATAGAAATGCATCGATTTGAAAGTATTGGAAGAACGTCTGAATTGAGGTTTTTATATGATTACAGTACTAAGATATTTCATCGGCAACATCTTGGATTTGTACCCTCTAAAAACGGGTGCTACCACCCTCTTGGGGTTGATATTAGGCTCAAGGGGCTGGATGGCAAGGTTAGGATCGTTGAAAGACAATGTTCGTTGATGAGACACAATATGCAGAATACCAATTGATACTCATGTACTTCCAGATACTTTTGTACTAGGATGAGCCTTTGGTTATCCCCACCAACTACAATTGATCATTTAATTTTATTATCCAAATTGATTATGGTTGAATCTGAAAATTTGCACTTTTGCCTCGAATCAATTTTTGGTACTGATTATACATTTGATGCCATATAACTAGCCATATCATGGTTTAATGTTTCACTAAAAGGCCTAAAAAGATATTTTTCAAATACTTTGAACTTGGGGGATTTATAACAGACATTATTGTCTTCATCATTAGTCTATGAGCGTACGTCATTTGACATAGACCTTTCCCAATATTCGCCAGACCGGTCTATCGTGGGTGTAACGGAGCCAATACTTCCTGAATTCATGTAGCTCCTCACGCCATTTAACTTCCGGTCGTCCGAAGCCTTACCTCTGATATCTGGGGATTTACGTTGTAAATCGTGATGTCCAGCGGTTGTCTGACATTCTTGCAACATGTCCTGCCTATTGCCATTCTAGTTTTCTTACTGTTTCTGTGATTGAAGGTCAATCATTTGGTCAGGTTCCGTGTTTCAGCTCTTTATGTGACTATCAGCTTGATTGTATACCCTTCTTTTTAGGACTAATGGGGTTTTCCTGTTTTTGAAAGTCGAGCTTGCTCTACCAAAAGCTTGCCAAGCTAGCGTGATTGTTCACTTTATTTCTTCTTCTCTTGATGACAGACAAGACAGAATAAACATTACTTATTCGGTGGGTGAGGTGTATTTCCTCATTAATCATTAAAATGACACATCAACGAATTTTGATAATCTGCAACTGAATGAGTTATGGTCCAAATGTCTTGATGGTTGATATTTAAAAGTTAAGTGTCTGTTATAGTTGTAGGTCAATTAGAAACTGCCAAACAAAATTGTCTCCCAAACTATGAGCATAAGTTTTTCAACAGTTTTTAAATTGGTTTGGCTGGCTATGTATGAATGTATGTATGCATATACATTGTTGTTAATTTTGATATTGGCCATTTGCTATTGGCTGTATCAAATAGCGGACAAGTGGCTACATTGTTTATCATCTTCTGTCTTTTAACGTCCGTCGTTGGACATGGACTTTCCTCAGGATTCGCCACAATTCTCTATCGTGGGTGCTGCGTTGCCAGTTTTTCTAAATATGTCCAGTTCATCTCTTCATCTTGTATTCTGTCGGCCTCGGTTTTGTATGTGATCTCCGACGATCCTAATTGTGACCCGCGATGTCCATCAGTCGTCTGTATTGTTACCGTTGTTCAAATAACGTTAACCTCAATCTAAAAATGCTGTTTTTTAGGCAATCTTTTGGTTGAAACAATACCATAAAAAATTGAAAGCCATTGATATGTTTTGATTTGTTTTATTTCAGTTTCATCTCATCGAAAAATATTGAAATCAGATAATTACTCGGCGTTGACTGATGGCAAGAACGCTTACCAAGGAATTTATAATTATGAACGACTGCATCTTATGGTAGTTTTATACAACCACGTATTCATCCAAAATTATACCAATAAAGAAATTAAAAAATAATTCCTTGTTTTCTACGAGTCTTTGCACCATAAATTCGTCAAATTATGTCGGGAAAAGATCATTGGTCGGACCAAATTGTCGTTTTAATGATTAATGTAACCCTACATAATTTTATTGGTCACATTTAATTTTTATTTTACCTGGCAATTAAATCTGCTCAAAAGCTATTTTTCTCCCTCCACCCTGAATTTAGCTACTTTTAGCCATCTAGAATGGCTGCATAATGTGTTTTTGCGTACAGGCCGCACAAAGGTAGCCAGAAAGCTGGAAACTAACATTCACTTCTTATTATCAACCATGAACATTTTTTTTGAAATTCCCTAGATAGGTTTTAAGGGGGGGTATTCAATTTACTATGTAAAATTATGCTAAAAAATCCCTTAGAATTTGTCCACTTATTTCTCTAAGAATTCTGACTTTTTAGTGATGACTGTCCAACGAAATGTGAGCAAAGTAACTCATTCATTGCTCACCCTATTATTCCGATTTCTGATTGATCTCCCTCAACATGGCATGTTGCCAGAAGACGTTATATGACAGTTTTTAGTGAGTGACTAACCAGACCTGTTTTATTTTGTGACTGAGCAGACACTAGTAAGTATTGGTAAATGAAAAGAAGTTATACATCCACAGACGCGTGAACACTTCACGTCTTTGCATATTTTGCACTTTTTCTGCTACACAGAGTGAATGAAAGGAAACTCCATACTGAAACGTCGGTAATAATTGTATTATTCATCAGTTGACTGTAGTTAAACTAGCTTTACTTTGGGCCATGCAATGGCAAAATTTGTCCGCTGTGTTAAGATTCAACGTAGTCCACCAATGTACGATGGTATGATGGCCATAACGTATTGAATGCGCTGAGTTTGTGGTTGTGTGCAGTACACCTACTTATGCACCCTTCCCCATTGAAGAGGATCACAGAAATTGAGAAACGTTTACAACAGTTACATATAATTTTTAATAGTGCACCTACATTGTACAGAGGACAGCGTTCATTATGATCGCAGATAATGCTATCAACCAGTTATTGTTATCAAAATCAGTCCGTTCGAACACTTTATTTAAAATGAATATGATATTTAATATTTGAAATGATATTTTTGGGATCTCAAGATTTTTAAACGATGAATTCAATGAAAAAAAAGAATTTAGAACAATTATTGCAAATGTATAACAATGAGTATGGAATGGCCCTAACTTACATATCCTTAGGTTGATGTTATCAGCCGTTTATTGTGATCTAAAATATACTATTTGAAAGTGATCACAATAAGCGGTCTTCTTTGGGACTACGAAGTCATCGTATCAAAGTCAGATACGCCTAATAAATCGAGGCCTGGCTGCACCCACGTTTGAAACATAGCCCAATCGCGTTTCTGCTCTGCTGATCAGAAACCTGTGATCGACGCAACAATGAATTAAGCTCTGCACAAAGGAACAGAGGAGGCCTATCAGTTCCATCTATGGGCGCTGAGGACCTTATCTGAAATTCAGCTCTTTATGATAAAAAGAATTTTGAAAGCTATTGAACTTCAGAGGCTGACCAGCGTCCTGTTCATTATCTTTGATTAGGTATGCAGTTATGATCAAAGATAAACGTGCAAAATTATAATATGAGGTCGTCACTAATATGCATATTAACGTTCAGAGGTGTAGCTGAGATTGAAATGAACTATCCATTCCCTTAGTTCAAAACATTCCACGATGTTAAATTTATTCATGATTTTGTGTCATGGCCCTTCTAACTGGATCCTCCCTTTTTTAGACCCTACTTGCAAAAAAAAATGCATATATACATGGACGGTCAGTAAGGCTGAATTTAAGCGATATATTTATTTGATTTAAATTCATTGTCAACCAGAGTGCTCTATTCCTATGAAAGAGCATTGCATAAGCTTACAATGGGCGAGTTACCTCACTTGAAGTGTGCTCAACCCTGAATAGAGGAGTGTTAATTATTGTGTCATCCACAGAAAGATGTATATATATATATATATATATATATATATATATATATATATATATATATATATATATATATATATATAAATAAATATATATATATATAACCGAATACCATATATATCACGGAAAATACTAAAACTAGAGTAAAAAGTAAAAGAAGAAAGACTAAATGCTTAAGACTTGTAAGAAAAAGTTCCCTCACACTTTTGTTTTCTCGAGGAGTAATCCTAAGCATCTGCCCCTTTGAAGGGGAAGAAGTCTCCCTTCTCTTTAGAACCCTCAAATGGGGAGGAGTTTCTGACAACTATTAATATTTTAAAGGAGAGGGACGTTTTCTTTCACTTTGAGACCTCAGCTAAAGTTTTTTTTTCTCTTCATTTGAACCCCTTAAAGAAAATAAAATTTCCACTCCTTTTTGACCCTTCATGGAAAAAATGTTTCCTTACACTCTTGGCCTTTAAAGGAGAAAATGAGTTTTCCAATAACTTCTGAACGCTAAACAAAAATGTTTCTCTTCCCTTTAACCCCTTAAAAGGGAAAGGATTCCCCCAACCTTTAAGCCCTTCAATAAACATATAAAATGAAAAAATGTATATGTACATATATATATTAAACAGAAAATAATGGCCAAGCTTTAGGCTGGTATTGCATTATAGATGCATCGTAAATAGAATTGCCCCGTGAGCCTTCATTATATTTTTGAAGACTCTTCACCTTATCCCCTACCCTGCCTTGGTCCCTTGAGTATGCATGTCAAATTTGTTTGGACTACACCTATATTTTGGTTTTTCCTATAATGCAATGGACAGACGGTGTGACAGACAGCGTGACACATATCATTTGTATTTATAGACTAGCATAGGACCAGTCAAGAATGGCAAGTAATATTTTTGATATGTTATGATAACAAACCAACAAATTTACCGAATCTTGATTTCACCCAAATCTAACAGGCAAAAGCAGGAACCATCTTGGTTTTAGTGTTCGTGTGAATTCTTTTGCGTTTTATGCGTTTGTGTTTAATTTGCTGCGATAAGAGGAATAATCATATCAAACGTCGTATTACACTCGTATGAATGCAGTATAATATCTAATCATTGATATCAAATATCAAATTATTAAATATTTTGTAATTATAGCCAATTGTTTGCCTTTTCTATCCGTTGGTAAATTGCTCGTTAATGTGATTTACAATTTTCTGTGACATTATTTTAATTTTTTTTTATCAGATCGTCGGTTTAGCTTTTTTTCTGCTTTGATGTCCGCTTCCCTTACCCAATCTGGCTGACTGGCAAGACCCTAGAAATCATAATTCACATAATCTCTGTAGTGTTAGCTGTTGTGCGAGTCATCAGTATTCAAAGAATTACGTTAGGTGATCGAATCGTGGTAGTCTTCCTAAATGTTATACATCGGAGTGACAAGCGAACAGACATCTGTACAATAAGTGACGATGGTATTTTTTGAAATTGTCTTTTCTACTGATATTGCAATTTCTCTCTTTCCGAAACAACTGACCTTTCAGCATTGGAGGAACTATTTCGCAGGTCAAAATATCTCATCATTGCCATATAATACAATGGACTTTTTTCAGTGGAATATCATCTCAGACAAAATCAAATACATCCATGAATTTTCCTACTGTGATCAAATCATATTTATCATGAACATTTGCTTCTGCAGATGATTTTATTATTTGACCGTTTGGATATCCACGATAACTTCATCAGCAAATAGAATAAAATGCACAAAAAAAAACAGGAAACAATTCACAACCAGAGGACGCAGCAACAAAGAGCCAGGGAGCATATACGGAAATATAGTTTCAGTGTCCGTGTAGATTATGGATATGAAATAGTACGTTAGATAAATGTGAATTCTTTTCTTGATAAATATTGGGATGAAGAAGAGATTCTATACAACTGCAAACTCACAATAAACATTAGGAAGCCATGCGAAAATCTGAAATGATTACAGTAGAGCTTTCATTAAAAAACCCTCTCCAGAAAATCAACATTAAAATTAACATAAAAATTTTCAAACGATTTTATTTGTACTCACGCTAAAACGTTTTCAAGAGTCATTATTTCAATTGATGTATGAAGCCATTCCACTTATATCAGAGTAAACTCAGAGTTATTTCATTCTGATTACCGACCTTGTTTAAGGTCGGTTAACGCAATCAGTCAACGATATTGTGTCAAATCGATTTCACTTTATTTGATCATGTAATCCTCTTCCAATATGTGTGGAATATATCACGTATCCTTACGCACCAGATAACATGTGATGCATATTGTTTATTGTATAGGTTACGTCAATGCGTTAAAGTTTGTTTTGTTTTTTGTCTTTCTAGGAACAAAAGAATAAAAGCAATTTGAACATGAGTTAGGAAGAGATATCGGTTTTATCGATTATTTCCCTTTGTGGCTTTGTTATCAAATATACAAACAGCCGCACGGTTCATGCCTGTTTCATGCTGGTACCTTCTGTGGAAAACGACCCCTGATTGGCTTTGAAGTTCTATGTTCACGTATGCAGCAGAGTTATGGTGTGTGGAGTTTACGCTGAATCATTTCATGTTCACGGATGGATGCTAGTTATAATGTATCGGCTTTGCGCTGAATCACTTTCAAGCGCATGGCTTCAGAGAGAGGGTGTAGGCACTACATTGCATCAGATCCGTAAGGGCCAACTGGAGTCCGAGAATGTATTTGGGAGGAGCAGTGTCTCGAAACGTTATGTACATTAACAATTTTTTTCTATTGTTCACCGTTGGATGTATAAAGTGTTGCGTGCAAAAAGAGACATAGCAGATGGAATTAAAATAGCTAAAGGATGAGGGTGCTATTGCAGTGATAGTGATGGGGATGAGAACAGCACTGCAACTAGTTATAGAATTCCTTCCTGACGCTCTGCTGACACGTTCTTTTTTTTATAATTTCGTCGTGCATATTACAAAAGTATCGCAATTGCAAAACATCTTACAAAACATAAAGCAGTTAGGTCATATACGCTGGTTGATAAACCATTTGGCAAACTTAGTTTAAGCCTACGGCCCTGGAAAAGAAGGGGGGGCTAAAATCAAAATAAAAAATTGAGTGTGTATTATCATTTGAGTACACAGGTGGGTATTCTGGATGATATTTGCATATAAACTATACCTGTAGTACCTTTTATACTGTACAAAGATATAACTCATTTAACATGCCCTCTTGTTTCTTTATTATAATTAACGAAGGATGGGATCGGCAAAGGGACCAGGTTAGGGTTTGGGGCTTAGAAATTTTTATCTAAGAGGCCCGTTTGGATTATTATCTGTCACTGTTCACAAGCGATTTTCAGAAACGTTCTCGTTGTTCTTAACTGGAATCAAAGAAAAACAATGGTTTAATACAGAACTAGAATGAAATATTTTAAAAATCTCATGGCTAGATTATATGTTTCGGCTCCATATATAACTCTCAGTGGTTGTATATCTTTATTGTTAAGACTAGAGGGATTTTATTGTTCTTAAATGTTAAGTTTGCTCTACGGAAAGCATGCCAATCTAGTGTGATTCTCTGCTTCATCCATTCTCCTTTGAAGATGTCACAGAGAGCATTGTCCTAGGTAGATGTAGTAGTCTACTTTCTTCAATTTTTGTCACTTTGTTCTCAACGTGTATGTTATACATGATATTTGTTTCGCTATAGTTCTGCTGGAGGCCAACTTTCTAGCTTGCTTCAATTAGTTCGTCTAACATTATTTGGAGATCGTGAAGGCTACTTAACCCGCTAACTGAGAACCATGCAATGCACACAGGAGAGAATCATGAACAACTTCACATTGACAGATCATAAGACAGCACAGTATATTACATAAAAGACAGGAGTCCGTGACATCATAAAAACTAAAAGAAAACTTAAATGGCAATGGGCTGAATATGTTGCAAGGATGTTAGATAACCACTGGACATCACGACTTACAACGTGGATCCCCAGAGGTCGGGTGCAAGGCTATTGATGACAGAAAGTAAGATGGTTTGACGAGTTAGAGAAATTCAGGGAGTATTGGCTCTGCGAAGCCTATGATAGAAAAGTCCGGCGAATCTCGGTGAAAGTCTATGTCAAATGACGGACGCTAACAGACTGATGATGATATTTTAAAAGGCATTAAATCTTGACGGCTTTCTGTGGTTATCGAAAGTGTTTGACGTGCTTAATGAATAAATGCATGGAAGAAATCCATTTAATAAATAATGCATTATTGTAAGATTGAAATACCTGAAAAAAACATATGCAATACTTTTTTAATGTAGACATTGCTTATCATCTTCATCGTAAAATAGCGTGTGATATTGTCTCGGCTATTTGACCTTATATACATACGCACATACTTATACCAGAAGAAACGCGTAAATATCCAAAATATATGCATCACTAGGGCTCCATAGCATGATTCCCGCTCAATTGTGCGCGTCTATGTACGCATGCACATTTTACAACCATTACACAAAGGAAAATAGGGTCTGAACAAAAGATCTGTTACCAAAAACAATGAGGAAAGCGAAACCGAAGCTAGTAATTACATTTTCCAATCAGATAGCTGTAACTTCCTGCGAAATTAATTCATTACAACGCAAGTATGTCCAAAAGTTAATAAGGGGAAAAACCCAATTGGATAGGTCATCCGATTCTGGAACATTTGCCAAGCTTATTATATGATTTTATAAGAATTCGGAAAAAAAAGTTGTATCATCCTACCTGACCAGTAGGAATATTTCAATCTGATTGGGCGAGTTATTCCCCTTGCTAGTAAGTACAGATGGTATTGAAATAGTTTAATAAATGAGAACTATAGATTTTAAAACTAGAAGAAAAATGTGTTTGAGTAAAAGAATAATAACACCAATTACATGTGTAAAGCCTGTATTGTTATTGTGCAGCCTTTTTGTTTCACATTAGCCTCAATTAGAAAGGGTCAAGTTGCCCCAAAGATGGTTCTCTTTTCATTATATTCCATCAGAGGGTTCTGACAGAAGCATCTCAAAATGTAGTGTATATTGGGTCTATAACGATATCCACAATACGATACGTTTCGTGATATTTAACTTACGGTGCTATATGCATTACGATACGAGATGAGCTCAGGTAAAAATACGTGACCCCCCCCCTCCCCCCAAAAATGTTGAAAAAATTCAACAACAAAAACTGTTATTAGAATATGAGGTTTGGAGTATAAGAGTTTGAAAAAGTCAGTACTGAGATGTAACTTATGAAAATTCGTTTCGTTTTTCCAGACAAAAACGTCGTCTCCTTTAATTCTATCTGAATTTAATTTTAGTTGACCTCAGGAAATTATTCGTATTGTTGAAAGAATGTTGTATACCAGTTATCATCAAAGTGAGAAATATCACGATACACCGATGTATTGATGAATAAATACTATGTACACCATTCATTGCCGCTTCTCATGAACATAAACGATGCTATCACCAGATGCACATTACTATATTAACTAAACACTAGTTTGTTTAAAGTGAAAAAGCTAATTCATCATCATCAACGTTTTAGTGTCCATCATTGGACAAAGACCTCCCCCAAAATTCTCAAAACCATTTTATCATGGGCATCACGGAGCCAATATTTTCTGAAATTGTTTAGTTCGTTTCTTTCGTCTCTTATTTTGTTGGCCCTGGTTTTGCCTGTGATCCTTCTAGCAACTTGACCAGCCCATTGCCATTCGAGTTTTTTTCTTATTTCATGATATCTTTGACTGCTGTTTCTTCTCTAATATTGTGCCGTCTTGTGATTTCTATATGTAATGTTGAACATGATTCTTTCATGTGTGCGTTGCATGCCAAGGGGAAAAATAAGTTCTTACTGTAAAGCTTTTGGTGCTTACAGCACATGTGACTCTATTCTGGTAGAATAATGACCGGAATGTTTCTACTCAAAATAAAACTTACAGCTGGAAGATAAAAAAATCAATCAGCTAACAAATTACGAAATACTATGACTAACTAATTATTAGATGCATCCAATATCCCAGTGCTTTGAGTATAGATTATCCTGTTAAGTATTGGAATTCTTGACCTGTATATTGTGTCAAAATCTGCCAGTACTGTTTTGATAGTCTCAAGAGGTAGGCAGTGTTAAATGTTGAATGCAAAAATCATAGCAAGTGATTCAACTTGCCCCTGAGTTCCAGTAGCCCTGGTCTCCTCTTATTAGTACTTTGGATAAAATATCTGTTTTTAAAGATAATTGTAGATAAAAGGTCTATTCTTTTTGATAATTACAGATAATCTTTTAGATGATTGGTTTTAGTACACGCACGGGCTATGATGATGCATTAATGCATGGTACAGATGATCTCATTATACTGCCAATCCTGTTTATATAGTCATTAGAGATAGGCAGTGACTTAATCATCTTGAAACGATTTCGCAGTTCAGATCAGCACAAGGATTCATCGCATACGCTCTTTTGTCACAGGAATAAAAAAATTGAGATGAGATGCTAGCGTACACTCGAAAATCAGAGGAAACTTTGCTCCGGGTTATTTTGCTCAAATGAATGCCAGAGGATAGAAAACTAGGAATTTGAAGGTTTCGTTTCACTCAACTAAACTTTGGGGCGAAACGTACAAATTGAAAAATATAAGAATTTTATAATGCATTTGCCAGGTTGAATTAAAAAGAAGCTCAATGATCATAACGATGGCTTGTTAGGCTGAATTGTAGGAGAAAAAAAAATGGATTGTGCGAGAGAGAAAAAATGTGCGCTGCTTCTTAAGGAATTGCTGAACGTTATTTTTGTTTTTTGTTTTTTCCGTAAAAGTGAAAATGTGGTGTAAAACGAACTTTCAAGGAACTCCAATATATATATATATATATATATATATATATATATATATATATATATATATATTATAATGATAATTAATAATTGTGTCATTCACAGACAGCTGCTTTGTTGTATTACAACTGCTCAGTGCGGCTATAGACAATCCAATTACCCATCCAGTACCATGAGGTAGGATCGAAACCTTCGCTTCAGACCCGGAGGCTGGAATTCCATACCTGCCCTACGCAGAACTGAACGGTCAGTAGGACCCAATTTAGGCGAGATATTTACTTACATACAATTCCCCATCCATCAGAGTGCTCCACCCCAGAGTTGGAAGAGCATTGCTATATATATATATATATATATATATATATATATATATGTGTGTGTGTGTGTGTGTGTATGTATGTATGTATTTGTGTATGTGTGTGTGTGTGTGTGTGAGTGAGTGACTGTATGTGTGTAACTGAACTTTAGGGCTCTTGATAATGACTGCAAGATCAGTGGAAAGTGCTTGGTTAGTTATAACGTTTGGTCAATTGAACAACCATGGCTATCAAAGATGGTTAAGGGTTCTCTCCTTTTTTTCATATATGCATATATTTGTGTGTTTGTGTCTTTTACGTGTTCCAGTATTCCTCGTCATACCGTTGAGTATACAGACATGAAAATTAATCGGTAGCAGTGCTCAACCGAACCCTTTCAAAATTTTGTTTTCTAATTTTCTAGGAAAAAAGATTGGGTGGTCGGGAGTATCATTCTAACAGTTTTATCAATATCGTCTAGATTCACCCGAATCTAGATACATCTAGATGTTTTTTTTTCTTTTCGATTCTTTCAGTGGAGAATGCCTTTGATGTCATAAATAGAATTTATTCTGACCATACTTATTCTTCAAGGCCTTTTTTTAAAAAAAAATGACTTCAAATTTTGACGCTATGTTAGTTCAGTTATTATTTGTGGTTAATGTATCAATCAATCATCATTTGAGAAAAAAATGATAAATAGAATTACATCAACAATTTCTGAAACTTGCCAGTGATCGATAATAATCACATGAATCGAATATTATACACTGAAAACTTTGGATCTATATTGAACTAATTATTATGTGTCAGGCTAGAGACTAATTGATTCCTACCCTCAAATAGCTAAATTGCATGTCACCCGTCATTGGAATGCGTGTGTATGGGTTTGTAGCTCTATATTTAAATGAAGTACAATTAACACAAAATACTGACAAGATCTGCATAGTGATTGTTCATTTCCCCAGGCCATTAATCGAGATCCTAATTAGGTAAACACTAAACGTGACCTTGTACGAGTTTTCATTAATTCTAAAATGAACATTTATGTCAGAATGTTAGCTATATGGAGTGAATGTTTGGAATGTTACCAAAAAGACAGCGAATGTCTGTGTGCTTTCATGTATATAACTGGTTTATAGCTTTCCAAACGATTGCAAGCTAGGGCCGAAAATGTATTCATATGGGTAAACTGACCCCATAGCATAGGTTGCTGACACTGACCCCTGGAGTCCCCACAGGTCAACATAGGATTGAAACTACTCTGTTCCATCCTAATTTGTAAGATTGTATTTGAAGATTTTTGATTTCGAAAATCAAATCAGTAGGATAAAGTAAGTGAAGCAAAGAAAATGGAATCTATAGAAGAAACTGATCTGCTCAAAACAGTTGGGGGAGTAACGTTTTCCCTCCCTTTTCAACCAACCAAATATCAATGAAATGTCATTCTGTAACCTCTATTGTTGTTTCCATTATTATTCGGACTATCCTCATCTTTGTTGTTTTTCATACAACGTTTCGGCCGTTGCACTCTACGGCCTTCGTCAGGTAACATCTGGGAGATTTTTGGGAAGTAACGAACCGAACCCTTTATTTATCCGACGGGGGTATAATACTACTAACGCTGAAAGAGGGGAGTACGGTCGATATACCCCCGTCGGATAAATAAAGAGTTCGGTTCGTTACTTCCCAAAAATCTCCCAGATGTTACCTGACGAAGGCCGTAGAGTGCAACGGCCGAAACGTTGTATGAAAAACAACAAAGATGAGGATAGTCCGAATAATAATGGAAATAATAATAATACCTCATCTCAAAAATTCCGAGATATACTCTATTGTTGTATATAACTTTTTTTTCTTTAGAGACGACGGGTACCCCAGCCAGTACTACGAATATAAATATTGTCCAAAAAATAAAGCTTTTTCGGAAACACTACCAGCGGTCTTCGATACCCTTATGGAGTTGTAGAGTTTAGTATCATTGTAAATTTGTATCTTGTTCAATGCTTTCATTATTTAATTTTCACTGTTAAAATTTGCGTTTACAGTTTGTTATATGTTTTTGGCAGTAGCTATCATTGTTTCAGTGACGTCATTTTGTGGTGAGTGAGAATTAGATATTTCTTTCTGACGGATTTTTCAATAATCAAATAAATTCAAGTAATTAATCAATTGAATAATTAGATAATTATTTCATTAATAATCAATCATCTGAATGATTAATTAATGCTACAACTAACAAATTATTGAATACATCCGGTGTACTAATACCTCAACTAAAAAGTATCTTCTTGAGTGTTGGAATTTTTGACTTACCATAGGCGCTTCTATTATTTATTATTTAATTTCATATAGCATTAGGGTATTATCTACTAGTATTTTGCGAATAGGAGAATTGTTGTTTAGTGGTTCATGAATTTTTAGTTGTGTTTTCATTGCGCTTTGATCTTTGAGATGGGAGATTAGGTTGTTCTAGTATGTCCTGCATATGAGCTAGATGATTGTTTATGATGGGGAACACGATCCCCTGAAGGGCAGGAAACTTCGTATATTACATTATTCAGACTGATTGGGGACTTCTGACAACAGAGATTGTTGGTTATGATCAATTCTGATGTCTTGATTCATTATAGTGAATTATCTACTCCTGGCAACGAAGTTGAAAAGAGGTCACCTCCGTTCGTCTATTAGTTTTTTCGTTTATCTATTTGTTCGTTTTTCTTTTAGGTGTCTCCTCGAGTGCAAAATGAATTGCAATTTTGAGGAACGATGTGCAATGGAGTGATTTCTTTTTTTTCAATTTCATTCATGTATATGCTCGTGACTGACACCATATCTTAAAAGGTTATCGAACAATTTCTCTTACATTTTGGTTAGAATGGACGATAGGCGAACAGAGAAGTGATTAAATCTAGGGGCAGATCCCTGCACAGTTATATCCCCTGTGTCGAAGTCACTTGTCCAGATCATACATCGCTATAATTCTATGTCCATCCACACGATATCTCTAAAAGTTCTCATTGAATTTTTATGACATTTTGTAGGAGGCTAATAGTCTTTGGAATAACTGATTGAGTTTAGAAAACACATCTGTGCACAACTGTCTACCCTACGTCGCTGAAATATGTCAAAATCTCATAATACTGCCGATATCTTTATTATGTTAATGAGATATCTCCAAAAGTTAGTGATTGATTTCAATATTTTGGGGTGGATCCATGCACAATTAACCCCACCCGACCCAACGATTGTGTTGACAGAGAAATACACTCTTTGATTACTTCTTGTCTTC
Organism: Thysanoteuthis rhombus; assembly: GCA_963457665.1. Lineage (NCBI taxonomy): Eukaryota > Metazoa > Mollusca > Cephalopoda > Oegopsida > Thysanoteuthidae > Thysanoteuthis > Thysanoteuthis major. The sequence continues at coordinate 45,139,930 of OY735213.1, forward strand.
ATGATAATTATGGATTTTGTTTGTTTATAGTAATCAACTGAAGACAATGGCAGGCCTATGATTGGTGTCATTCGGAGTTTCAACCCAGAGTGTCATCCAATCCTATTTTCAGAACTTGCTCTCTTCCCAGTATATCTAGAATTTTGGTGATCGTTTTATGCCAATGCTTTTAATATTTCATCACAATTCTTCCATTTCAACAGAATTCATTGAGAACTCCGGGGGATATCATTTGCACAGCCATTAGCGTATATATGGATACATGAAAAAAATGGGAAAAGATATCCCTCAATCAAGAATAGATCCCTGTGTTCTCGCCCAGATCTCACCAATTCTCCCTTCCCCCATTATCCGCCCTTCCACAAAATTCTATTGAAATTTATTGAGAACCTTTGGTAGATATTGTGTGGGCAGTCCAATGCTTCATTAGGAAAAAGAATCACCGAGCAACTATACGAAAAATGCTTCGGTAGTCATCTTGGAGTTATCCACTCTGTTCATGAGTGTTGTGTATTTGATTACAATAAAATAAATCTCTTGTATTTTATTACCTTTGTAGTCGTTGAGGTTCGTTGTTTTGCTATCGAGTTTTTGTAAGGGCTAATTCTATTTGGCTGTCGATAATATAGTTAGGAAAAGAATTGTTCAGTAGTATTTGTTTTATGTTGTCGAGTTCTCTAGAATAAAATTACTGGAACAGCAGATTAAATTTACTCTGTTGATCAAGTTTCTGATGACTTGTATTTTATATCTGTGTAGGGCATTCAGTAGCATAGTCTAGGTGGTAAGACTCCTAACTTGCAGGCATTTTAGTATACTGTCACCATCCGAATAAAAAAAAAACACTAGATGAAAACCAATTACAGTAGCAAGCTGGCCTCAGAAGAAGCTACTCGAACATGGACCACCTGCATCCGACAATTCAACTGAAAGAAAAAGCAGCAATATACAAGCTGTCACTTGCTGTAGCATTTATCGACTTCAAAAAGGCCTTCGACTCAGTGGAAATCCCTAAAGTAATGAAGGCCATCACTTTACAAAGTGTAGATTCAGAGTATGTCAGAGTGCTGCAACATACATACAGTCATAGCAGCTTGTTAATCAGGCTACATAAACACTCAGAGCCCTTTCAGCCCCTGAAAAGGTTGAGACAAGGTGATAGCAGCTCACCCAAACTCTTCACTGCCTGTCTCGAGATGATCTTGGAAAAACTACACTGAAAAAATAGAAGAATCAAAATAGACGGTGAATATCTGAACAGCCTCATATATATAGAATGATGCTAGATGAACTAAATGAAGAGAGCACGAAAGTCAGCCAACACATGAACCAAGATCATGTGCAAAAACTACAAAGGTATTGAGACCACCAAGATCAAAATTGAGGACACAGAACTAGCAAAAGTAGACCTCTACATTTACCCAGGACAACGAATCTCCAAGAGACCCTCAAAAGGAGGAAAAATCAAGCGAAGAATCATGCTAGGATGGTAAGCTTTTGGAAAAGTGAGCTCAAACATCAAAAGCAAGAAGATCCCATAAATCCAAAGAAGCGTATACAACCAATGCATCCTCTATGTAGTCTCTTACAGAGCTGGAATATGGAATCCAACCAAGAGACGGTATTTCTCGAAAATGGGACATAGAATTTTGAAAAGAATCAGGTCATATAAGTTTCTTTTAGAGGTATGTTGGTGAAAAGATTCTCGGCGTCAATTTAGCTATAAGATGCATTGGGTTGTGTTGTGTTTAATCTACACATTCTTGATTAGAGTTTGGGTTATATTTTTCAAGTAAATATTGGTAAATGATTTCATTTAGTGTTTTTTATTGTTGGAAAAGGGTTTAGGGAAATTATGGGTCCTATTGGGGAGCCTAGTTTATGATTCTTAAGATTACCATACAGGTATCCTTGTTTAAAGTTGTCAATAGGGTTGAGGAAAAGAATAAGATTAATTATAAAAAATGTTCGATTAATATAAAATTTGGTGGGGGAGGTAAAAATAAGGCTAAATACTTCACAATCTTACCCACCTTTACATTATCTTAATACTATAATTTCTTTTATCCGTTAAATTTCAGAAACGTTTGATTAATAAAAAAGTAGATTTAAAATAAATATTAGAACAATAGGAAAATATTAATAATCCATCAATCTAGAGAAAAAAAATTGTGTTTACAATTAAATTACAATATACTTTAGACGGGCTTTAATCCATGATATTTTCTTTTTTCAAAATTTGATAATTTATTTATCAAAATATGTATACATGAAATATTTCCTGAGGATATTTCTACTTGAGTTTATTAAATCTGTTTTGAAAAACATGAAACTATACCAAACTAGAACAGCTTTATGTTTGATGGGATTTCTTCCATGTTTCTTTTTTTCATAATCATGACATGAATAAAAGCTTTTTGATTACTTTCTAATACTTAAAGAGCTCTTCCTGTTTGGTGAGTAGAAAAACTGATGGAACGCTGTTGAAGTTTTTCATGAATAAAATCATGTTTAAGTGAAAAGGTTTTAGTACAAAATATCATCATCATCAGTCTTTTATCGGCCGTCGTTGGACATAGACCTTCCCAATGATTCGCTGAACCTCTCTATCATGGGCATCGTAGAGTCAATACTTTGCGGACTTGTTGGGTTCGTCTAACTATCTCATATTACGCCGGCAATGGTTTTGCATATGTTCTTTGAAGAACCACATTCTCAGTCGTGATATTCATCTGTTGTCTGACATTCTTGCAACTTGACCTTCCCATTCCATTGGAGTTTCTTATGGATTCCATGATGTCTTGGACTGTTTTATCCCTAATATTTTTTTTTATCTCCCTGTGTGAGGTTTTGTGCGATTATTTCATGTGCACAATGCATGGTTCTCAGTCTAAGTGACAATCTTCGGGTTAGAATTGATATTACAGATCCATAAGTGACTATCGGGAGGATGCATTGGTTGTATACCTCCCTTTTTTTTTTTTAGGACTAACAGGATTTTTTTCAAGTTATTAATTACAGATTTATTTCCACCCAGTGTGGCTATTTCATAATTATCTCTAGCACTTTTTGGACATCTTTTGTGAAATACTATTACCTTTCTATTTCTTTCTGTCTTTTACTCTTTCTGTCTCTGTCTCCCTCCTTCTCTGTCTCTCTCTCAATAAATATACATATATATACATATACATATACATATATATATATATGTATATATATATATATATATATGTGTGTGTGTGTGTGTGTGTGTGTGTGTGTGTGTGTGTGTTCCGAATCTCGAGTGAAAACACAGTGTCCTATATTCCAATAATTCTATAAATAAATTAATAAAACAGAGCATATACATTTTTTTAGATATCTTTATTTTGAAACTCTGAAAACTTTGTCAAATTATTTCAAAGCTGTTGAGTTTTTTCAAGCGAATGAACGCTGCCACTCAAACGTTTAATTCCGAAATATTCTTCTGTGCATGCTGTCATCACGGCATTATTCCGTTCACGTACGCTTCTATTCTTAACTGTCTTCTATAAAAAAGATTAATGTATTCCAATTTCACTAGTTTTTTTTAAAGACAAGTCCACACATCTATATGAGACACTTGGTGAGACGATTTGTTGATCGTTCAGTCTGTCCAACCGATGTTAACCAACAGAAAGGAATGGAGAAGTGAGATGTCATTAAAAAGGTATGATGTCATTTCAGAATGTGACGTCATCAAAAGGTGTAACATCCATTCCGATCAATTCTTTACCAGCTGCTAGAAATGGCATAATGAAATATCCAAAGTCCGCATAAAAGCTTAAAATGACTGAAAAACCCACGAATGGGCAATGTCGAGTTTTATCGAAAGTAATACTCGCAGAATATTTCAATATCACAATATGTTACTGGTATGAGAAATGATTGTCTCGAAAAGAGGTATTCTTTGTTTTCATCCCCTCCTCTTTCTGCCACTATTATCACGAATGGTGGACGCTTTGTTGAACTTGAGGTTCTTGCTTAATATCTTTAATATATGTAAATATTTTCCATGTATATGTATGTATATTTTGGAATATTGCTTAATTTAGTTATGTTATTTATAGTTAGATATACTAAAAGTACTAAAACCATTATATATATATATATATATATATATATATATATATATATATATATATATATATATACATATACATATATATATATATATAAAATCTAGACGGCTTTACAGCTTCAAACACTGAAAAAACAAGACAAAAATTCCAGATATCTATTTTTTCCGAAAATACATATCAATTCAATTATCTCCTTCATTATATATATATTTCACCCAACGAGGTTATCCGCTAGATGACACAAAAAAACAAATAAAAAAAGCAACAGGAATACCCAGAGATGAAACCCTTTCACTGTCCCATAATAACAAACCCAACCGCATACCCCTTATAACAACCTTCAACAACACACTCCCACCCTTAGCACACATCATCAATAATAGATGGAACATTCTCACGATCAAAACAGATCTAAAAGAAACATTCACAGACCCATGTGTCATCTCCTACCGCAGACCCAAAAACATCAGAGACACGATTAGTAGCAATAATATCGTTAACAATAAAGTCGTACACAAAAATACACCTAGAACAATTAAATTCTGCACACCTCGAAACAGTCTTTGTTGCAACCACCTCAAGTACACCAACACATTCACTAGCACCACCACAAAAGAGAGTTACCACATATATCACAATAGCAACTGCCGCAGTAAGAACATTATATACCTTCTAGAGTGCAATAGATGTAAGTTACAGTACATAGGCAAGTCTGAGTAGCAATTTAATATTAGACTCAACAATTATAGACATAGGATTAAGTCAAATAATAATCGCAGCCCACTTCCTGTAGAACTACACTTTCGCACACCTGACCACATTTTTGCCACTGACGCTAGCTTCACCATCATAGAAAAAATAGAAAAAACTACTCCAATTGACATAACTAAAGTTCTAGAAAAACACGAAGACATGTGGATCAACAAACTTAAAACCCTATATCCTAATGGATTAAACACTAAACTGAACAACCCTTACCACACAGAACACTAATACACACAACTCCTACCATTAATATCCTCACACCCACATCGAAGACACATTCAATAATGGAAGCTTCAAAGTCACTTAGACCCATAGGAAAAACTTCACCTTAGCCTGTTATAACCCCTGTCCAAATCATAGCCAAAACATTTTCAGTAACTTTTAAGGTTGATACCTATGTAGCTCCTTGACCCCAACACCCCTCCTTCTACACTATCCCAAACATACCAAAAAATCCACCTCCACAACACTACCCCCTACCTTGACACACTCTGCCCTCCCCAAGACCAACTGCTGCTGCTTTACCAAAATCCCAATACCTGCTGGTCATTCTTACATTCAGCAGGAGGCCTCTAGTAGCCCTGACAACAAAACTTACCCACAATGCATAGCCCCTGGCAGTGGACTCTGGTTCCACATGGTACATTTTAATTCACACTCACACAACACACACCACTGATGATGGGAAGAATCCCGAAACATGTATGGACTATTGACATATAAGGATTAATAAACCTTACCACCAAAAACTTCACTCCCGAGTCTGTCTCACTCTCTAAAGTACACATTATATATATATATATATATATATATATATATATATATATATATATATATACGAAAAGAATTTTATCTGGAGACACTATCCTACAGAAGGAGCCGATCTACTCGAAATATCCCGGATAAACTCAGGTCTAAACGCAATTGACCAAGACTGTAACTGCAGCATATGTCCAGATGAAAGCATGTTACAGCCATCCTTAAGCCTTGCAACCAGAGATTACAGCAAAAAGCTACAAATTCAAACAGCAGCCGGGGTTAGAAAGCAAATCTGATACGTTTCTCCCTAGAATATACAATCTGCTGCTGCAGTCACTTCTCCAAACATAAACATATTCAAATCAAATCTCAAGAATTATGCTGGACATCGAATATTCAATTATGAATTCTCAAACAAAACAATAAACCACTATAGGACTACATAGGTTGACCTAACGAACCTACTTTCAATCTCCATATGCATTGCGATAATACAGTTGATTTTTTTTATTGTCGTTATTTCTGTTGTTTTGTATAAATTTGTAATCTGTTCGACATTTTTACTGGAGTTTTTCATAATCATGTTTTTTCTACCATTCTTTCTATATTATCTACACATGAAAAGCTAACTTTTACATCATTTCTGTTGAATATAGGATACAGTTTAACTGTTTGATAAAAAATGTTTGTCTCTTAACCTAAGGAATGTTCTATGTATGTTGAAAGATATTTTTTTATCATAAGGTGAATTAAACCATAGTATTTTCCAGCTTCATTTGTTTTTATTCTCATTTATTATTTATTATTTATCATTCAATTTAGGGTGAGTATTTCATTTCAAGACTGGTCCAGTAAGAAGGTTTGAGTTGGCAGATCTTTTCTAGAAATGTTTAATAGGTCTTATAGTGAGAATTTTTGTTTTTAGAGGATATCTGTCATCTGGAAGGTTTTCCAACTGAGGCATAATCTATATGGCAGTGGCTCAATCACAAAACACGTCATATCTCTATTAATACATGTCTGAACTACATGGGAATTGAGTCAATATATTGTAGTTATCATTAAAAATGATAACAGCTTTCAGTTTTTTTATATTTACAATTTGTATTATTTCCAATCAATTTTGGTTGACACAATTGAGAGATTTATTGATGTTTCATCATAAATAAAGTGATATCGTATTACTATAAATCTAAACATTTACAATGGGTTCTTCAAACATGTTCTAAAGCATGCTGAATGATATTTTGTGTTATAAATAATATTACTTCTAGCATAATTTTAAGCAGTAGTGTCCAAGATGAAGAATAAATGGTAATAACGAAACAGATCATCAAATCTCACTAATGAACTTAGCCTTTCAATGCCAAGTGTCACATAAACCATTATAAATAATGAAAACAAATAGATTGTAATTGATTGTTTCCGACAACAATTACTCAATTTCTGAATGCAGTTTAAAATGTATCATCGTCGTGGATTTTCTTATCATTGGTATTAACAGTTCATATTGGAAAGTCTTAGTTATTAGAAATCTAATTACTATTTTCTTGTGAATATTTTTTATTAATAATTGCTTTACATTATCTCATAGTCAGTTTTTATAATGATTAGCGACCATTATATTTCCAATACTTTCTAAAATAAAAGTGTTTTAATTTTAAAAGTTTCGTTGATTCTCATAAGATGCATAAGCAGAAGACACTTAAAAATATAAATAATACACTTGAAGAAAAAAGATATAAAATTATTATTGAAGAACAATAGCATATTTTATATGGCCAGAGGGCCTTATAAGATGTCACGTCTGCCCAGAATTGGTTCGTGACCTGTAGTTTTTCGGCTCCTGAGTTACAGCATTCAACTCAGTGTTATAGTCTGTGGTTTGACATCCATTTCTGAGGCAGATTTTTTTTCTGATTTGATTGCAAGGAAATATCTGATCAATCAGTGGCGTACAACGTTTTTTAATCCCCGTGAAAAGCAATTGACTGTATGATTTTTTTTAGCACAATGTACGAGAGCTGGTTCCAACAGTAGAAATCAAATAATTAATGGAAAAAAAGGATTCAGATTAGACACGATTATTAGAAATTAGAAATCGTTTCCAAACAAAATTATATTTTCCTTTCATTAGTTGTCTTATTTCTTTTCGTTTGCTCGTCGTTCGTAACATCAGATGAGCGCAGGAGTGAGACATTACAATTTACAATCAAAGCCATCTTCCCTAAATTGTACCAAAAAGCCTTTAAAATTTAACTGTCCATTACTTTTTACAGAAATTAAAAGATTTTTGGCGTTTTTGAGCATCCGTAGCCCACAGCATGGCCAAGATACAAAGCACCACAAGCCACTGCGCTCAATATGAAACATAAACGAAAAATTGTAATAAGAGAATTCACATTCGATTAAATGTCAATTGGTCAGTTCTCAGGGAGCGTCTTCAGTGTTTACTTACACAGATTCACTGAAGGTTTTCCTGTAGCAATAGACAAAAGTGATCAATTGAAGCTCCTCTTGTTCTAACAAGGTTTGTCCGAGTTGCATTTGTACGGGTTTTTTTTCAGGATAAGTGTTTATGTTGGAGGCAAATTCCTGGTTTGAGTTTTTTTTTCTCGGCAGGATTTACAGGAAATATTAAACGCGACTATCAAGACCATTCCTGTCGTCACATTCTCGAAATGAAAATCCACTGGGTTTGATGAGATTTTAAAGAGACGTTAGTTAGTTTTTCCATGAATGAAGTGATATATCATATTATTGTACAAATGAATAGAGCTCCCCGAACAAACCTTGCTAGAATAAAGACTGGCAAAGGAATGAAATATAAATTGTTTTGCAATTTTCATTATTTGTGCAACGGCCTTAGCCAGCTCTCAAACATTGACTTCAAGTTGCAGAAGCAAATTTCACCGATATATCCACCAAAGAACTCTTTACCCCGCATGCGTAAATGCATGCATATTTGTGAGTGCTAGTGATTGAGGGAATGAAAGAGTATGTGTATGTATATGTGAGTGTGTATGTGTGTGTATGCATGTGTGCGAGTTGACGAGTACTTATTCACATACGTGGGCAAGGATATTTATTTAGCTCAGGTTGAGCATGCTTCCCTATTAAAACGGCACTCAAAGTCCTTTCCGAATCCTCAAACACCGATTACAGTTGCTAGTGATACACACTACTACCGCCGCCATGACAGAGCTTAGGTAAGATTAAATGAATGAATGAATTAATGGATGATGAAAAAAAACTTTTAATTCAATAATTTCTGCAGCTACTTGAGAATAACAAAAATATACCATAAACTGGTATTTTGCATTAAATACAATCCCAAGATAGAAAAAAAATGTCCATCCAAACTGTCAACAAAAGTTTCTTCAGTTTTTAAGTGGGTTCAGTTGTTTGTTTGATCGACTAGTTATGTATCAAACGTATAGGTTACATCAATGAAAATGGAAACCCCCCTTATATGTAGAAGAAACTTTTTTTGCTCACACCCCAAATAAGTGGGATCAATTTACAATGTAAGTTTATGCTGGTAAATTGATCCTTTAGTTTGCATCCAGAATTATTCACGTCAGTTTCATTTATTTATTTTTTTTGTGAATTCAGATTTTTCAGTTATCACTGTCCAACAGAAGGTGAATGGAGTACCTTATTCATTTATCACCACTTTTTTCCTAATTTTTTAATTGAGCATCCCCAAATTAGCAAAAGACGTGGGTAAGGTGATGGTTTCTATTGAGTGACGGACTAGATCAGCTCCTTTATCATTATTTTACGAGCTTGGAGTCTTTTACTCTTCAATAAATGTCAGTCAACTTTCTCTTCTTAGATATAAAAAAGTTATAAAACAGAGTTTAGAAGCATTTCCCTTTCCAAGTAATATTTTCTTTGATTTATTACAGATTTAATCTGCGTACAACATTTTGTCTTGTCGGAATCGACGAAAAACAAGATTTTATGTAATTTCCATTACCTATTAGTATATGAAACTTACACTGCATTTAAGACAATTTTATGATTAGGCTCTGATTAAAGTTCCTGTTTGTATCTCAGTACCTGCCCAGAAACACGTTTGCCTAGCTTATCAATTCAACAGAGAACACTCGACACATCTTACAGATTACAAGTACGGATCAAAATCATTATCATATATCATTTATGAATTAGAAAAAAAGTGGCTTCAATCCCCTGCAGGCTCATAGGTACTCACCTTTTTTTAAAAAAATACCTTTTCTTTTTCTATAAATGCCAATGAGCTGGTCTAGTTGCAAGAATAGCTGACAACCGTTGGGCCACACAACTTAACAGAGATCACATGCGAAACAGGGGCCGACAAAATATAAGATTATGTGACGATCTAGACGAGTTCAGAAAGTGCTGGCCCCGTGACAACCACGTCTGAGAGATGTGGCGAATCCTGGGGAAGGTCTATGTCTAACGACGGACACTAAAAAGCTAATGCAGATGATGATGATGATGATGATGATAGAAGGGTAAATATGCTCATAAGATTTTCTCGTTCAAGATTATGCATCAACAGTCTATGTTAGAATTAATGCTTGAGGAATGTAGTGTGGTATGCATATCTCTGCAGCTTCATAAAGGCTTCCCTTCTCTAAGCTTCCTTTAACTTCATTTTCTATTCATTAATTCTCACTTAACAATGTTGGAAAGGGGCTTTCCTGACAGTATTGTTTGTAGCATCGAGCTGACACCATCTTTGGTGACGTCACAACTGGGAATAAAAAAATAACTCCCAGATCGCAAATGTCAACCCAAGTCGTGAATACTTAGATACCTACTGAGCATTTCTGAGGAAAAAAAAACAAAACATTCTCCTTACACAAAATTTCCTATAGAACCATAGCCAAATCCAGGACTATAATTGTAGAGAGAAGGACGGAAAGAACATCATTTATACAGATTTCTGCCAGACGAGTAGACAAGAATTTTGTTTATAGCTCAGCAGTGATGAAATGTTACAAAAAAGAAATGATGGGAACGCAGAGATGCCTGCTTGGAACCCTCACCCTTGAATATTGAAAAAAAAAATCTGTTTTGATGTGATATGAGATGAGTATTTGTTCATAGTGGCATTTTTTCCTAATCAGTTAATTGTTCAAATTGAGAATTTTAGTAATTGTTTATAGATAGTGAGGGAATGCCGATCGCCCTCCCCTAAAAGAAGGGAACGCCGTTACCACTTGTCTCGATAGCAGTACGCCGCTGGACTCCAGTGATTCGTTTACTCCGTTACGTTATTTCACTTATCATATTCCCGTGTAAAACTTTCTCCTTTCCTCTACATGCGAGTTCCCGAAAGATCTATTAGGAGAGAGTGGAACATGATGTTCACAAGAAGGCCTAAAAAATACTTTTCGAAACGAAATTGCTGATTTGATTATAAAACTGCGCAGCTACAAATACATAGCTTGTGTACATTTAGATGAGAACATGGCCAACCCAAGGGTTCCTGATGGCTAGGGCAAACTGAACTTTGCTTTGCTGTAAACCTTCGGTTTAACCGACCACAATTTAACAATTTTCGGATTTACCGGGAACTTTAAACGCACGTGCACCGATTCAGGGATGTCGAATCAGCCGTTTTTTTTTCGTCAAATCTATCCAATCTTCCCCAATCTAACCCATAAAGATTAACTGATAGCAGATAGCTGAAAATCTGACCATTCGAAAAAAAAAGATTAGCTGACTCAATCTTATTTTATACCTAACCCACAATATATATATATATATATATATATATATATATATATAGGGCAGAAACATGAGCTAGTTTATGTAGTGAATCCTCATTCTAAAATTTATTTCCAGCTCTACTCTAAAACAACTCAACTTCATGAGTAAAATCTTTTATGTATAGAGCACTCTATGAAATAAATCCATTACATTTCAGAAGTGGCTTTATATTATTGATATATTATTATATCATATTATGTTATACTGCCAGCCTGATCCGTACCACATATACTCTGTATATATATATATATATATATATATATATATATATATATATATATATATATATATATATATATATATATATATATATATATATATATATCAGTATAATTAAGCCAAAAGAAGGAAATATTCAACCAGTTTTCGAAGGTCAGTCAAACCAAATCAAACCACCTTAGAAAAAAATATTTTTCTTATTATTTTGATCATTTTTCACTCTTTGAGCTCGTCTCACGATACTGACTGTAATCTTGGCCACAAAAAACGCTGGAATTTGAAGATTACCAACCTTTTGAATTTTGGAAACACAATACATTTTCTCTGTTTCTCCAATGGGCAAAGATAATTTAATGTTTTTCACTAAAGAAATCCTCCTCTCAAATTTAATGAATATTTTCCTATTATCGTGTTAGCAAAATGAAAACAGCATTGTCCTGTGATCAATTGAATGATATTAATTCCACTGTACACAAGCATGCAGTCTGCTCGCATTGTGTAATGGTTGGCATGTTTTCCCGACGTGAAGAAGGTTCTGCTCTCAAGGAAAACAAATATTAGGATAAGTTTTCCCGAATTGAGTACACTCCAAGATGTGTGATTCGAGTTGGAGTTTCTCTTCGATGAACTTGCATCCTGTCAAGGGGGTCGTTATATAAACTTGTTAGAATAAAGTCCTTGTCTCAGCCGGACTTGAAACCTAGGATCACCAAGCTGACGCAGGTTGCAGAAACCTAGACTTCGTCACTAGCTGTATGCTCTAGGCAGTTCGTCTCGTAAGAGACTGACAAAAGCATGCTCAGAGTCTGAATGAAGACTACAGTACCAAATTCCTAACGGTTTATTTGCATGTTTCCACAACAGAACACCTCATTCAGATCGGTTTTGCACTTGTAATACAAAACTGAAATTTGATCAAGTATAAAAATTTGAAAACAAGCTACCATTTGACATAATAGAACATTTTCTTTTGAATATTATTTTGTTCGATCACGCATAGCACAGACACACTAGACTACTACATCCACCAAGGACAACAGATCTCTATGAAACCCACATAGAAGAAAAAATCAAGCAAAGAATAAGTTTGGGGTGGCAAACATTCGGTAGTGTAAGGAATAAGAAAATCCCATTAATTTCAAAATGAAAAGTATGCAACCAATGCATCCTCCCAAAAGTCACAAACGGAGCTGAAACATGGAATCTAGCCAGAAAACTGACCTTCAAACTGAGAACCATGCAACGTGCACATGAAAGAATCGTGTTCAGCATTTCCTGGAGAGAACACGAAACAGCACGGTACATCACAGAAAAACAGGGATATTATACGAGAAAAACTCAAATGGCAATAGGCTGGTCACGTTGCAGGATTGTCAGACAACCGATGGACATCACGACTCACAACACAGATCTCCAGAGATAATATGCAGCCGGAAAAATATAAGATGATGTGACGATCTAGACAAGTTGAGCAGGTATTAGCTCTATGACACTTATGATAGAGGGGTCTAGCAAATCCTGAGGAAGATCATTGTTCTATGATGATGATGATTTTCATCATTTGTCGTTTTTTTTCTTCTTCCGTTCGTTTTTGGCACTGCTTCTCCCCCGATAGCATTCAAGATATCTACGCCATTATAACACTAATTAGTACAGCGTAGTACTGCGTATTGCCCTAAAAAAAGGTTATTTCTTTAAAATATTTTACAGGGGATGTTCTTTTGCAATATAACTATAACGTTAAACTTGACCTCTGATTCCTGCCATTGAATGATCAGTTTGAAAAGATTTTTTTTCATCAGTCTGATATATCCCCAATATAAACCTCTATTGAATTCCATAAATTTTAATTTGTGCGTCTTGAAAAAGCTGATTGGATTATTGTCCCTGTTGGTATGATGTTATCACATTGTAGTTCATTCTTCCAGAAAATCCATTGTAAAGAACTGTCTTCCTTTAAAAGTGTGTAAAGCTAGTTTTTGACTACATGCAATAAGTGACATTCTGTATCGGTATTTTCGTTGCTGCAGTCAAAATTACCTCTGCATTATCGAAAGTGTTCTTGGTAATTTCGCTATTCTTTTCAAATTTTTGTAATCATAATCATAATTTTCATCATCATCGATAATCCTCATTGTCGAGAGGAGGCCAAGGATCATTTTTCCGATGGCTTCGAAGTCCAATCTTTGAACCACTTATCTTTGAGCAGACAATGGGCAGAAATTGCCCTGGAACGTTCAAGCTGTTGATCCATTTCAGCGTTTGGTTCCAAGTCTCTCCGTTCGATGGTGGCAAATTTTCGTACATGCTGATCAGCCAAGGGCAGATTTTTCACATCTGGATGGCTAAAATTCAACTTCCCGGTGGGGTAGCCCTCAGTTGGTACTTGCATTTTCCTCCCTTGGTTTCCTCTTATTCTTGTTATTTTTCTGAAATCTGAATTCAACCTTAAACAAAGGATGACTTACAGAAAGAGAAATGGTAGATTTTTATATCGAATGACTGCTTTTTAGTAAATTGGATCAGATGGAAGCGTAATTACAATCTTTGTCAGCAGATGGGAAATATCTTTGACTATTTCAACACTGATTTTTTTCAACTAAAAGGAAACATGTAAGTCTTTTTTATAATTTCATGGGAACGTTTCGTATTGTACATCTCATTCAAATAAGTGATAACTTTTATTTTGTATTCTTTTTGTGGAATTTGTCAGCATCTTGGTTCACCGCTCACGATATTAGCCAATGGAATGCAAATGTTACCATGCAATCGATGAGACGGTTGCTTTCCGTGCGGGCGTCCTCCGTCACCATGATCTAAAATACACCAATTCACCTCCTTAGGACTGCCGTAAGGGTATGACAGCCGAAACGTTGTGTTCAAAAAATGGACCAAGATGAGGACAAAACATCCCCCATTTTATAACGTTGTATCACTGCTGAGGTATAAACAAAATTTTTATCTCTTGGTCTCACAGAAATCTGTTTAATTGATGTTCCTTCTGTCTTTACAAAACTTCACATAATGATTTTCCCTTATCTAAAAAATCAGACAGAAATGATGAACTTTACTTATCCCAAGCCAGATTATGCAGAAATCCACGGATAGTATGTTTACCTGATATCAGATTCATCTCTAAGATTATTTAAAGAATAAAAAAAAAATAAGGATCATATTATTTAATACCTGACATAAAAAAATCTACAAATCTATGTTACAGTTGTGTTTAAATCAGTTATTGACTCTTTATTGAATCCGTGTATTAAACAAGGGCTGGCACATAGCCCAGTCAGGTACATTGCCTTTCCTAGGGGGACTTGAATTTTTTAAAAGATAGCCCTGAATTGAGATTAGCTTTAAATTTGCAGATACGTTTAGTCATTAGCAGTATCATCTCTAAAAGTCGAATTTCTTTCCGTGTCTTAATACCAACTCAGTATTTTGGATTGATCCATTAAAATATTTTTGAAGGCAAAAAACGAGGTTCATGACAAAATAAGAATTAGAGCATGATAAAATGAATAGATTTACGATGGCAAATGTCACAAATTCATGAATATCTGTTTAAATCCATCGTGATAGCCACAACTTAGAAATCGCTGGGAATCTCACACTACGACCTAATATATATATATATATATATATATATATATGTATATATATATATATATATATATGTGTGTGTGTGTGTGTGTGTGTGTGTTCTCACAAATGCACTCAAGTGTTAGTGTGTGTGTATGTGTGTAACAGGAATTATCAATAAAAGTTTGCTCAGATCAGTTGTTTATAGAGATACATGTATTCCTCGACACACAATCTCTTGAATCGTGACCATCTGCGCATACGATTGAAACACGTGGATGTAAAAGAATTATGTAAATGTGAAAGTTACACTCCCAGATTTAATATATATATATATATATATATATATATACACATACACACACACACACACACACACATATATATATATATATATATATAAAAAGATGTACCTGGCCGTACGTTTGTAAGAGAGCTGATAATGTGCAGGAGAGTGTACCAATCCGGGAAGCTTTAACTGTCTATCGTCAAATCTACGAGGATAAAAAGAAAGATATACCTAAAAGCTCTGTCTAATCCTCCCAACCCACGAAGAAGAAGCCAAGTGGAAATTCCAATCGAAAAAAAAAAATTGATAGATAAATAAAGTATGTGTGTAATACATATTTTTCGAATACATCGTTTTTCAGAACTTTTCTTTCTGGAGATTTGAAAAAAAAAAGAAGATATTTTCATGATTTTTGTTTGTTTACCCGTCTCTTTCCGAAATACGATTACGTACTTGTTCACGTTTTCCTTTTTGAAAAAAAAGGAAAAAAAAAAAGGAAAGATCAGAAAGGGAATATAAGTAATGTTGCCAATTTATTTGTTTTTTTTTTATCCTGTTTTGTTTTGTTTTTCTGAATTTGAGCGTCTACTATTGCCAAATGTCGATGTTTTTTTTTTGTATTTTTCATTTCCAGAATCGAAAAATTGAAAAATCACAACTAAATTGGCAACAACGAATGAAAGCGTAAAGATGACAATGCATTGGGTTGTTTATGGCACAGCATAGCAAACAGATACTTCAGGAAGAAAAAAAAACGTCCGACTTACGACCATTTCGAGATACAACCTAGTGGTCGGAACGGAATCCGGTCGTAAGTCAGAAGGTACCTGCATTCATTGCTCTGATTGAACTTAGAAACCATTAAATGCATACGTTTAAAGACTAATAGAGAACGTCACTACGAAACCCAGGACCAAATTTAACATTGTTGGGGCCCAGTCCTTCACATATTTTAGGGCCCTTTTGTTTCTGTATTCATTTATTATTTTCGTACGAATCAAAACAAAAATGAAATATATGTATATAAAATAAGCATGTTTGATTGAACGAAAAATCCTTTATAGATCAATACTCTATCTCAATGCAGCTATGCCAAAGATCGTTTCGTTGACAGACGGTCGACATGCGTTTCCTCCGGCAGGAGGTTCACCAAAAAACTCTCAGCCTGAATAAATCTTCTACCAAATGAACTTTTCACCGACGAACGTTTTGCTGAAAACTCGGTTAATTAATGCTTTTATAACTTTGAGCCTATAGCTTATATAAGCATAGATTATTCAAACTTAAATGGTTTTAAATGTTTTGAATTTCAATATTATTTATCAACAAATGTACTACTTCTGTTCACCGAATTACTTAATTGAACTTAATCGTGAAGCAGTTTTTTTTTCTCTTTCGAATTTTATATTCAATAGAATACTGCAGTCATGTTACGATATTGCGGATAAAAAAATACACAAACGACTGCTGGATATTTGTAAAATACCATTTTATAACATTAATTCTATATTAGCATGTAGTTCTTCTAAAAATGTCTAAAATGTAAAATAAGATTATTGTTGAGAAATTTCATGTTTCATTCTTTAACCTTTTAGTGGCTAATGCCAGAAGCAACAACGTCCGTCGGCTTTAGAAGATTTAGAATAAAAGATTATAATAACATAAAATTTACTTTGAATCATTGTATGGTTGTGTCAGTTTGATCATTTATTTATAATTTTTTTTGCAATAAGTAATATAGATAATTTGAAACGATATACATGTAAATTCACGCGTAAAAATAATAAAGAATCGTTCCATCATAAGCATTATTGGCAAATCGTCCGTCGGCACGAAGTCCTGCCGGTGAAATTTAGTTCGGCTAAAGGGTTTTTGGCGGAAGAACTGTCTATTAACTTGTTTTTCAATGGAACATCCGTCAGTAAAAAGTCGGGGAACTCTCGGTAATACAAGAAATCCTCAACAAGTTTAGTTGAGACATCTCTCTGTTTTGATAAAGAAAAAAAAATAGATAATCATAATATTTATTTTGGAGGGATAGTGCAAAAATATAGGGGTGCCCAAATCTTCGGGCATTGTACAGCTACTCTGTTTGCTCTACCTCGATTACAGTCTTTGAAACAATGGACCTTCCTGACTGAAAAAAACGTAACAACTTTCCATCATGTAAAGACACAAATGGGATTTATTCAATAAATAAGACAAAATTGAGTTTTTCGTATAATATTACTATGTCGGTATGGAAACGGACCTGGAGTAAATAAAACTGAAAAGAGTACCATCTTATCCGAGTTAAATTTTGCCATTCAAACTATATATACACATACCAAAATTTTGAGACAATGTAATTCCCTGCTAATTTTGAAAATTGTACTGGATATACTTGTGAGTAATACGCACTAGTGTATCAATTAATACGATGTTGAGAACCAAAAAATAAACTAACGTAATCCTCTAATTAACTGTTCAGACGATTGAAACGAAGATGACTGCTCAAAAACCGTGTATGATTCTGAGATCAGTACTCCTTTACCTGGAGTAAAAATTTACCTGGGGAAGTAAAAGGTAAAATTTGGTCCAGATAAACTAGCAACTACTATCTCTGATAATTGTTTATGGCCTGTTTGGTCGTGTAAGACACAAAATACTATCTGATTTTATCAATAGTTTAATAAATAAAAAAAGTTTCTCATTGATTCTTTGTTTACTCAACCGTGTTAACTCTTAAACAATCCTTTGGAAGGGGTAAATCTGGATCAGAGAACTTATTGAAAGGAGAAATGGCATGGAGAAAGTTCAGATCCACTGATTATCAGAAAGTCTATAGCAATAGATATTTTGCATGATATGGGAGAATCATCAATAAATACAGAGAAAACTGTTTATCATAACCATAGAAATGCTATTCTTATCAAAATCCATCAGTCCTGAACATTTTATTTGGAATGAATTGAAATTATATCACCATACTTATATCGATGATGTTAATGTCGCGTAATGTAAAGTTGTACGTGACAATGAATTCAACAACATGATAATAAATTTATAACAATGAATGTAAATTGATAACAATGAATGTCAATTGTTCGAATCATTATATCTTTAGCCTAATGTTATCAGCATCAGTTAAGTGTTATATAAATGACTCTGTCTCAAAATGATTACAATAGGCAGTTTCATATATATATATATATATATATATATATATATATATATATTTATATATACATATATATATATATATATGTGTGTGTGTGTGTCTATATGTGTACAGTATATGTGGTACAAATCAGGCTAGCAGCATAACATGATATAATAATATATCAATAATATAAAGCCACTTCTGAAATGTAATGGATTTATTTCATAGAGTGCTCGATACATACAACATTTTACCCATGAAGTCAAGTTGTTTCGCCTGATGAGGCCTGAAGAGGGCAGAAACATGAACTAGTTTGTGTAGCGAATCCACATTCTACTATTTATTATATATATATATATATATATATATATACTAGTTGAAGTACTTGTCTACGCTGGATTGAATATCTGAAGCGTAAAAATAGACCGTAGCGTTCAGACTAACAGAAAAAAGTTTCCCTTCACCGTTGGTCCCTCAAAATTGACCCATTTTTTTTACCAATTAAAAGAGAGGGAAACAGTCTCCCTTCAATCATGACCCCTCAAAGGAGGAAATAAGGTCTCCTTTCGCTTTATATGCGCTTATATGCGTGTGCGCATGAGCATGTTTTTGTAATCAGAAAAAAAATTGACATAATTTTTCAATAAATATACGTATCATAGAACGACAAATAACGTTTTTTTTTTTGTGCTGGAATTCATTTGAATGATTCACCTAAGTAATATTTTGCAGTTTGCTCCAGTGTATTATTCAAAGACTTTATTTCATCTGTTACGCGTCAACTATAGTGAGCGTGTTCAGCCGGTTAGGTAACTGAGTGTAAAGGTATTTCAAATACAGCCACATCTCAACTGCTGTTACTGGATGTTGTAGTAAGAAGCAGCATGCAATCAACACGCGGCATCCGTTGCAAGCAGCTGTCGTCTCTTCAACGCGAATTAGTAAGAGAGAAGCCGTTTCGATTGTCCCATGATTTGATTCTAATTCTTTTCGCCGTTTTTTTTTCTCTTCTTGTTTGTGCGTGTGTGTGTGTGTGTGTGTGTGTGATGTCATCCTTAAATTGGGTTGACTATTCAGTGGGGGAAAAGAGTGACAGCCTTCAAAATGATCAGGAAAGAAATAAAAGGGAAGCACTAAAATAACCATGATAGTAAACAAATCAATAATTTGCTTATGTTGCTTATTTTGCGTCTTACGTACAATGAGCTGAAACAAGTTACACGCAAGGGGTGGATCCAGGTATTTTAGCAAAAGGCAAGGGCGATTCTTTTTTAGAAAAATGATATGCTTTTTTTTGATTTTTAAACATAGTTTATTATTATTTGGTATTATTTTTCGTCTGGATATTTGGATTTTAAAAAAAAAAGATTTGAGTTTTGCCTGTGCAAGAGAGAGATCTGGGCTCCTGCCCCCCCCATCCTTGGCCTTCCTGAACCCCTGTCTGCACGTGTTTCATTACTTACATCTATATGCACTCACTGAGGTTTTAACGTGAGACACAAACGTTAAATGAAATACGGTCGTCTCAGGTGCGACCGGCATCCAACAAAACTCATCTACCTTTCTCTTTCTCTCTTCTGTCCGTCCATTTTCTCTTCAATGTTTTGCTGTTGTTTATGTAAAGAAAAATAAAATCCCCCATATATTCCAAGCTTGTTTATTCGCTGAATCTTTCTCTCTTTCTTCCAGCATCTCCACCGGAAAGTTTCGGGCGTTTTTTTTTTTCTTTCTCCTGTATTCCAAGATCTACTTTCACTTTCTCTTTCAACCTGATGCGCATCTTAATACAACACCCTCCTTCTTCAAAATACGGTTTTCTACTGTGCAGTTCGTGATATAATAGTGTTGGATGTTGGTCCCTAGAGATATTAATTGAACTCAAAAATACTTACATTAAGTCATAAATTAGCTAGATTTAACTTTAAAAAATAATAATAGTAAAAATTGGCAACTGTTTATCGAGGTTCAGTTATAACGCGATGGTCGTTTATGTTCTACAACGACCGCATTATAACGGGGGAGGTCAGTACTTCACTCTGACTGAGCGTATTCCTTTTGTCATTTTTGCTATTTACTCAATGTTTTATTCTTCATTATCTGCCGCCAAAACCATAAATTCAGTCCTATTAAGTGAGAAAGAAAATGAGTTGAAATTGTAAATTCCTCAAGTGTTTAGTAGTTCAATTTCTTCGTAGAGAATGTGGCCTTGATAATAAATTGGTAAGTTCCACACCTGCGCTCACTCGATATTAATAACAAATCATAAATGAAAAGAAAAAAAAAAGACAGAACTGAAAGAATTACTGATATAAAAACAAATACAGAAGTAACTACATAAATTATAATACTATAATATATGATATATATAATAATGCATTGGATGAATTAAATTGTTAAAGGTTTTTTTTTCCTATTTGTCTGCCGTTTTTAAACATCGGATGAGTGAGGTTGAGAAACTTTACAACCGGGACCCTTTTCTGTACGTTGTGAATTCGGTTTTATTGAATGGTTATCGCTGTCTCTAAAGTGAAAGTAGAAGTGAAAGGAAGAGGCAGCAGTATGAGAAATCAGTAACGTATGCACCGTGGGGGGAGGAGAAGAAAAGTGAAAGGACTGAAGATGTTGATGATGATGTCGATGCTGATGATGATGAATGACAGGGAAGGACGGGGAGGGGGTTGGAATGAGGAAGATTTTGTTTAACATACTCTACGTGAGGAGCCAGCAGTCAGAGCATACGTGGCCCTGAGAGTGATCAGCCGCCTCTCTGCACCACGCGACTCCTCAGCCTAAGATCGACTGATGCTTATTTCGTCAATGTAACGCTCCCAAAATGGATGAGAGAATTAAACTGAGATATAATTATTAACATAATCAATTTCGTTGAGATAATGAATTTTTTCTTAGTGTGATTTTCTCCGAAAAAAAAAAACAAACAAAAAGAGGGAGAATAAGGAGGAGGAGGGGAGAAAAAGTAAAAAAAAAAAACATATCTATATATATAGATATATATATATATATCTAAAAATATGAAAAAAGTTTGTACCGCTTAGAAGAGGAACCAAAAAAAAGAAAATTATTAACAAGAAGAGAAAAACGTAAATTTTTCTTCAGATCGGATTAATTTATCCTACTGAGGGAAAAAACCAAGATCCACTCAGGGAAAAACTGAGAGGCGTGCAATTTTTACCCTCTTCTTGTAAAACTCCACACCCTAAATTAAAGCCAGAATTCTCACTGGAGGCACTCACATATTTTGACCGCCGTGGAATTAGGGGATGTTTTTGTGGGTGTTGCTGCCTTGTCCCGGAACTGTGATGTAAAAAAAAGTGATTGTATAAACTTTTAAAAGAAAAAAGGTAAGTGGATATTTTCAGTCTAAACACTCGTTGGCGCGGCTGGTCGAGCTGTTAACGGCAAGGGTAATGGGATTGGCGTGCTGAGTTCAAACTCCGACTGGAGAAGTTAAAATTCACTTGAGGAAAAAAAGGCATGAATCCATCCTTCTCCCAATCCAAAACGTAATGAGCCAGAGAGGCTGGGCATTTCTTACACTTATGCTGACCTTGTGGGTGGGTGTCTCTGTCCAAAAACGGACTTCAAAGGCTGATAAAAATCATAGCCACTAGCAGTTTGTCGTTGTTATAAATCAGTCCACATAGTTGCATACATATATATATATATATATGAAGATGGAAAAAACAACAAGTTTCAACAAATAATGATGAAAAGTGAATTCCTTCTCCGTGTTTATACAGAGTGGGACGGAAAGAAACAGTAAATAACAATATGATTGAAAGTAAACATTTATCATGAAACTAACAATTCTGACGTTAATTAAGAAAAAAGATATAGTGTAGTGCCACTGCGCTGGCTACAGGGTCAACTGATCCAACCCAGGCATCACAAGATCCTCCGTCTTGACTAGATATTTGAGGTTTGCGATTCATTGTAGAGGCGATAAACACCCAAAGTTACTTCACCATTTTACCCACAGCTGAGAGAAAACGGGACGGATTCGTGCCTTTCCTAAGGGTACTAGTACCTGCATGAGTTTGAGTTTGAACTCGGAATGCCCGGTTAATCTTTCGCGCTGCTAACGGATCAGCCATCGGCACTTTCTGTGAACGTTTACAAAACTCTATCTAAATTTTCTACACCAAACACACATGAAAATGATAAAACGAAATAAGGAAAAGAAAAAAAATGAAAAAATTCAGTGACCAAATTGATTCAAAATGCCAGCCATTTGTTTTTAATTCAATTAACAACTTTTCATATCCATCTAAGGATTATCAGAAGAAGAGAGAAAGAGAACCCCCCCCCAAAAAAAACCAAATAAGTATTGTATTAAGATGTTTTGTATTGTTTTATTATTTTTCTACCCAGTACCCTTATGCAAGTCCAAGAAAATGATTACCTGTTAGAAACAGTCAACCAAAACTGTCCCTGAAAATGTCAACACAGGTTTCTTCAGTTTTCAGGTTGGTCTGGCTGTCTGGCTTGTTGTCTATATACCACGCGAACTGGTCGCACTTATGTAACGTCCGGGTTGGAAATATCAACCTTTATCCCTTTGCATGTCTTGAGATTTTTTTTTAATAATTCCCCACTTTAATAAGTTTTTAATAGGGTTCGTTACAAGTTACAATGTAAGATTTGCTAAACTTATCTCTGAGTTCATGTCCATCTGTGTGTGAAATATCAAAAACCTTTTTCTCAGTGATCACTGAGCCCCACTACCAGGCTGGAGAAGTAACTTATTCATTGATCAGCCCATTTCCCAATGGTGTTTTAATTAATCACCCCAACACCGTTTTCTATTGAGGGACTAACCACACCTGTTTGATTCATTTTTCAATTTAAAGCATTTATATCGTGTATAATTGGAATCTGTTGTAATCAACATGAATTTATTTTTCAATTTTCCCACCTTACGAGTATTGGAGGGTCAGGTGTTTTAAGTCACTGAGAATGGACTCAGCGGCACGAGTTCAAACTTGAGCTGATGTTCATTTTCCAATTAATTCCCCTGGGAAAGGATCCAAACCCAACCCCCACAGGTATGTGCAAAATAGCGCAAAGTGATGTGACTGACGCTACTTAGGATGTTTGTCGCCCAAAAAGTCTATTTCGGAAACTGGTGTTGTAGTCGTAGTCAGCGTAAGGACGTTACTTACTTGCTGACCTTTCGAGAATCTTTTCTTTTCCTAACCAAATCAAATAGCGTCTTCGTCTGCCTTAGTGATTATTTTTTTTTTTTCAAACATTAAATTCTTTGATTTTCTCCTCTACACGCATTCCCTCTCTCTTTTGCATCTTGACACTCATCGTCCTTTCTTTTTGAACGCATATCCCCTCTCTCTATTTATATGTTTCTTAACACCTTACTCTTTACACACAGGCCCTTCCCTCTCAGTTTCTTAGATTTTGACTCGTCTCTTCGTCTTTCTACGCACTTCTCTCCTCTTAGATCTTGACTCTCATCTACTTCTTTCTTCCTACGTGCACACCCTCTAGCTATCTTACATTTCGATTCTCCGCGTTCTCTTTGTTAACATTCCCTCCTCTCTCTCTCACATCTTAGTTCTCCCTCTCGTCTCTCTCTATCTCTCATCTTGACTCTCCTCCCCTTCTGATCTACGTACATTTCCTCTCTACCATCTTGACCTTCCTCTTTCTTTCTATTCACATTCCCACCTTTCTCTCTCAATTCTACTCTCCCTCTCTATGCACCCCTTTCTTCCTTACGTCTTAACTAAGCTTTTCTTTTCTACGTACTTAAACTCTTCTCTCACGCTCTTATATTTTAACTCTCCTCTCTCTCGCTATTCACATTCTCTATATCAATTTTCCTTCTCCCACTCACTCACACACCCTCATCAAGTCTCTATAATTCCTCATTTTTTTCTCATCCATTTATCTCTTTCTGATTAAAGTAAGTAAATAATGCTCTTACGTTCTCTATATCACATAACTACTGACTCGGCCCGTTTGCGATATTGACTGAGAGACGACCAGCGCCCGAAGTCGTGTCACTCACTTCGCCCTGAACCATTCCCCCCCATAGCTGGAGAGGAGAGAGGGAAATGATTTCCTGCCTTTCCCTAAGTCAATTGTACTAAGGGAACATTGTTTCAGCAGGAGTTTGAACTCGTCTGGCCAAATTCATTCTACGCACCGTTACCCCCCACGGCTACGCTGTGCCTACCCGTCCAAAACAGTACTTTCGTTATTTTTTTTCTTTACTTCTGAGTAAGATGGGTTTTTGTATATCTTTCATCAATAATAGGCTTTATTTTCTTTCAATCTTTCTTCAAAATATGAACCTACCCCACCTTTAGACTCTATATATGTTTTTGCCTCTTTCTCAACCCATTTTGAACAAAGGAAGCCGTTTTTCATAATCATAGATGATTTTATCAAACGGTTATTGTTATCAAAGTCAATTCCAAAAAATATATTCTAAATGGACTGAAAAAATGCGTTCAAAATTTCATATCATTCACATTATTTTTTTTTATTCTAAGAACAATTTTCGTCTAAGAAAACTGAAGCAAAAAGATGAAAAGAAATTATTTCCATTTTCATAATTTATTGCATATTGTTCACAGTATATACTTTATAATGTGAAATTGTTTGGAATGATAAATTTAATAATTTAGCAAAGGATTTTTAAACAATAAATGTAATAAAAGGCCTCCTCAATGGTACAAATATATCAATTCTTTCACTCACTCATCTTTTTTTAACTTTTACTATATCTAATGATGATTTTCTTTCTATTCACCAAATCGTCGCAAATGGTTGTACATATCCCTGAATTACTTATACTTGATCAACAATCGTATGTACATTATTGAATCATGCGTGTTATTTATAACTTATCAGAGTTAGCGAACGTACCATTCTGAAAGAATCCAAATAAAAAATACTTATCCTTAAAATCCGTGTTTTTTTTTCTTCTCTCAATTATTTTTACTTATTAAAAGGTTTAATCACTTTTTGTACTTGGTAATATTATTTTTTTTATTAACAAACCTCAGAACATATATATATATATATATATATATATATATATATATATATATATATATATATATATATATATATATATATATATATATATATATAAATTACTATAGTTACTGTTGTTGCGCAAGTCAGACGCTGGTATTGAAAATTGTTCATTATTCAATTGACATTAATTCATACGCATATACATATAAGTATATGTGCGTATATATATCGGCAGTTTCATACCGTTACTCAAGTTTCTACATCGTTTTCTTTCTTTTTTCTTTTTCATCCCACTGTGTAACAGACCACACACACACACACACACACACACACACACACACACACACACATATATATATATATATATATATATATATATATATATATATATATATATACATACATACATACATAGTACCCGTCATAAATAATGGGATTATCAAAGTATTGATCAGCACTTCCACGAAGGATCAGAGTATCTCTGCACTCTGCCTAGGATCAAAGAGTCACTCTGCTTTAATATTGCCTGGGATGAGAGTGTATTATCTTTGAGATCATTGAACACACACACGCATACACATACACACACACACACACAGAGAAACTCACACACAGAGACTCTCACACACACACACACATACACACATATATCTGTGTGTATATATATATATATATATCATATTGCATTTTATATATGTCGATTTTCCCGCCAATTTATGTGCAAATTTCTACCATTATCTATGAATGTATGTGTACGTGTGTGCATTCGTACGTGCGTGTGCGCGCGTGTGTGTCTGTATACAGGGGTACGTGCGTATACATTATACGGATCGATACAAATATTTCGTATCGTTCTTCTGTGGACAAACGTAGTAAGAAAGAACGATATTAATATTCATTAGAAAGTCACCAAGAAAAATCACAAGTGATCAACACCCCGGGCCCCCAAAACCTGAATAGCAGGGATTTACTTAAAGTGATTCAAACAGGGTAGTATTTTAGAAGACCCTTCAAAAAATGATGAAAAAATATTTTCCCTTCAGTGTTTTAATTTGTTAGAAGATTTATCTTCTTTATTGCATAGAAATAGATTTTTCGTTAATTTTAACATCCTTATTCCATGATTAATTTATCTTTGCTTTAATTTGTTAGGGAAGTAATGGCTAAATGCGAAAAAGGAAGGGCCCTTAGAAATGTTATAGATTGGGACCTATCAATGTTAAATCTGGTCCAGCTAAAGAGCTGAAAGAAAAGAATAAAAACGAACTAGCTCGTTTTTTTTTATTCTTATAAGTGGGAACAGGACAATTATAACCGAATGCATTACGTTGCTGTTTCCTTTCAATCTAAAGTTATGTTGTAACGGTATTTGGGACGATGCAGTTTATGAGAATGCGTAGAAGACTTTAACATAGAAGAAAAGAGCGTAGCTTCAACTTCTTCATTGGATGAAATTTTCATATACATATTTATATATACTTGGTTAACTGATTGATATTTAGAAAAATAACTGGTGTGCTTTCACGTAATTTGCTGTACAAAAGACTTCCACTTATTAAGTAACTTGTAATTCAATTCCTTCACTAATTCGTCACGGATTTCAAATTTAACGGACCAATGGAATTTGAAATTCCTTGTAACTACTGGCGAACGATTCCTGCTTGCTTTTCTATACTTATCATTATTATCATTCGCTTTTATTTGACTCCCCTTATGGCTTGAGAGGATAAAGGAAGTCTAGGACTAAATAAAAATGAGGTGCTGGTGCTGTGGTTAGGCTCTTTGTAAGTGAAGGTGACGAAAAGTCTGGAGACAAGATGAAAGAAAAATCAAGTGCGCTTCATGAAGACCTGACAACTAAAGACTACATTTGATGTTTCTGTTCCATTATTTTCTAAATTGTTCTTATTTACATTTTAATTTGAATGCTTGCGTGTGTTCACGTGCATGTGTGTGTATGTGTGTGTGTGTGTGTGTGTGTGTGTGTGTTTGTGTGTGTGTATTTGTGCGTGCGTGTTTGTGTTTGTACGTGTGTACATATGATTTTTTTGTTTTATAATTATTTGGTCCATTTGTGATAGACTGAGAGGCGATGATAGAAATGCTTGGAAGTAGGAAAATGGATACAGAGATACATTTTTGTATAAATATATATATATATATATATATATATATATATATATATATATATATATATATATATATATATATATATATATATATATATAAATCCATTACATTTCAGAAGTGGCTTAATATTATTGATATATTATCATATGTTATACTGCTAACCTGATTTGTACCACATATACTGTGTATATATATATATATATATATATATATATATGTTTATATATATATATATATATGTATGCATATTTATATATATATATATATATATATATATATATATATGTATATATATATATATATATATATATATATATATATATATATATATATATATATATATATATATATATATACACACATACAAAGAGAGAGAGAAGGGGGAGAGATAGATTGATAGATAGATAGATGAATTGAGATATAGATGAATGTATGTATGGTGATATTGATTTTTGTATCTGATCTTATGCAATGAAAACAAAATCAAGAATGAGATGGCTGGCCATTGTTCAGAGGTAATCTTTCTGCGATTCGACATTTTCAATAATTTGACTCTCCTTGGTTCTCTTTTGCACTGGATCAGTGAAGATCTAACGTAATACCTTCTTTCAATCAAGTTATCAGCAGTTAATTAATTATCTAACCCTTGTTCGATCACTTTATTTTCGATGATCTTTCTCAGTATCAAACACGTAAAACGATTTTGGTTTTTTGCTTAATTTCTATTGGCTATTTTTCTAAATAGCTTTTTGAAACTCGCATATAGAAGATGAAGAAATTTCTCTCAAATATACGAAAAACATATTTTTATCAATGCATTTATAAGATGTTGTAAGTAAATTGATCAATCGATGATGGGTAAAAAATGAAAAAAAAAAAAAACCCCAAAACACAGGTTTGGTTAGTCACTCAATAGAAATAGAAATGAAACGTTTTTTTTTGGCAGCATATCATTTTTGGATGATCAGTTTTCAAAAATTTGAAAAAATGGAGTCATCAATAAAAAATTCATTTTTATTGCCCTTTCTTGGTCGGTGAACGCTAAAAATCCAAAATTTAAAAAAAGCAAACAACAATAAGACAATAAAACAAGTGTGAACGCTACCGGACACTAACAAAAAGGTCAATTTTCTTTCTCTCTCCCTAGGCGTAATAAAGAGTAAATGCTTGAATTTCCAGCCTTCAAGACGCCCAGAGGCTTAAGCGAAGTAAGCGGCTGCTAAAGACTTCGTGACTCCCCCAGAGCACGCCCCAAAAGCAATGGGTGGGCAATAAGGCAGAGGAGTCTTTACATATCAAATTCTGCTCAGCCCGACCCTACCTATTACTTATGACATGTACATACATACAGAGAGAGAGAGAGAGAGAGATAGACAGGACCACTTAACCCATTTATAAGAGAGTAGATGAGATTTAGGTATAATTAGACATTTTGGGTAATTGAAAGTATGTGAACACAAATTTATTTGTTAAAAAATACCAAATCCATGTTTCTTATGATCTCAAAGATGTTTGTATGTCATTTGATTCACTTTCTTTCATGAGTATATTTTCTACGGCAATCTTTAAGGGTGGACTAAATATAGGCCTTCAGGCATACGCAGCTTTCAACCTATGTTGACAGTTTTGATTTACTGTTTCTAAAACATCGGTTTCTATGGGTTTCTAAAAAAAATAGTTTCTTCAAGAAAAGTGCTAGTTTATGTAATCAGTGTGCAGGACAATGTTTGTCTAATGTTTATCAATATATTTTTTTATTGATCTTAGTTCTTTCTTATGCCAAAACAGGAAGAGGCTCGCGGTAGAGGAAATATCTCTCTCTCGCACTCTTTCTCTCCCCCCTCTCTCTCTCTCTCTCTCATACAGAACAACTAACATCTCATTAAAAGGAAGCTTTTATTCCCCCCTTTCTACTGGAGCTTACCTATGTAGGTTCAGATCAGCCATTCTTAACCTTTTTCGGCCACGCCCCCTAGGAGCTGATCTCAGCTTCCAGGGCCCCGGTCGAACAAGGATACATCATAAAACAGGAAAGAATTAATTATTTATCATCGTTTTCCTTCTATTTACCTTCATCTTGATTATTTTTACTAATTTTTTTCGCAATGATTAAGGTAAAAATGAACCGGGGTAAAATTTGGTATTGATGATTTACAATACGTCATTTAACGGATAAAATAAAATGAATTGTTAGAAATCCATGAATTCAATTTATTTCAGCCTGTGGTCCCCCTTCAAATGTGCCAGGGTTGAATATGGCTTGTTTAAGTGTTTTTATCTGTGTGATAATGCACACACACACACACACACACACACACACATATATATATATATATATATATATATATATGCTTGTGTGTGTGTATGTGTATGTATGTTTGTATACTTACATATATATGGGTGAATATAGATATATATGTGTGCAACATATATATATGTGTATGTATGTGTGTATATACGCATATATACATATATCTATATACGCATATACTTATATATGTATACATACAAATAAACTCACATAGACACACACACACATATACATTCATATATATATATATATATATATATATATATACATATATATATATATACATATATATATATATATATATATATATATATATATATATATATATATATATATAAATTCTTTCATATGTCTTTATATACGGATACATACAACACACGCACATATGCATATAGATTTATGGTGATTGCGTCTCCCTTTCATGCTTTTTCGGCTTACGAAAGGTTTTTTATGGGTATGTATACATACACTCACTCAACACACATGCACACACACACACATACACACACAGACACACAGACACACACATAAACATATATATATATATATATATATATATATATATATATATATATATATATATATATATATTTATATATATATATATATATATATATGTAAAGATCACCATTGCTATCCGAAAGAAGTGTTCCTATTAAAAGCTTTCGTAAGCCGAAATAGTGTGTAAGGGAGATGCAATCACCATAAATCTACATGAGAAATATTTGGGGGCGTCAAAACGACACTTAAAATATTGATTATGATACACACGGATTGGTTTTCAGAATTTACAGTAGATGAATGTTTGGGGAGGGAGGCGTAGGGAGAGAGAGAGCAAGGTATGCCGTGTCTCTTAAATGCCTCACTGCATAATAAAAATGAACGCGCTTTCTCTTCAGGATTTTTTCATAAAAGACGAGTGAACTTTTCCAAAGTTGAAAATACGTGATACACACACAAACACACACACACACACTCACATATACATATATATATATATATATATATATATATATATATATATATATATATATATATATATATATATATATATGTGTGTGTGTGTGTGTGTGTGGGCTTTGTTGCACTTGTGTGTTTTTCATTCTAGTAAAAGATATTTTGAAGCTTTTTCCAAACTATACCCTTTCTTTAGTCTGCATACACACACATTATTAAAAGGAACGCATGTACAAATGAGTGTATTTCTAAGCTCCGTCCTTTGGAAAATGTGCTCAATTTAATTACAAACCAAATTCTGAATTTGAATTTTTTTTTCGTATTGCAACCTTATATACATATATATATATATATATATATATATATATATATATATATATATATATATATATATATAGTTTACGATAAGATGGAAACAATCAAAACGAATTTGATTTTGAATCCAATTAAATGCTCATTTTACAGAAATGGCGTTCATTGCCTTTTAGAACGACATTCTGGATATGTATCTACACACACTCACACACACACACACACATTTATATATGTATGGGTATGTGTTTGCGCTAGTGTATGGATATATACTTGTGTGGAATGAATGTAGATACATGTAACCATAACGTTGGCGCACTAGATCAAGAGGGTAACTGCATGTACTTTACATGACTCACAAATGTAATATATACTTACACACATATATGCTCACACATATGCACTTAAATATACTCACAAGCATATATATATATATATATATATATATATATATATATATATATACTAACATGCTGAGATCGATTTCAGTTAAGTTGAGTTTAATCAAACATTCTGCATACGTATATGCAAATTGGATATAAATGGATACATAGATACATTTCTGTATATTATATAAGAGAGTAAGAGAGAGAGAGAGAGAGAGAGAGGGAGGAAGAGAGAGAGAGACAGAGAGAGAGGGAGGAAGAGAGAGAGAGATAAATTGATTTCTGTTTTCAATCTTATGCAATACAAACAAAATCAAACATGCCTCACTGATATTCGATTTTCTGCAACGTGAAATTTTCACTTCAAAGTACCGCCATTCTTTCAATTAAATTATTTGTTTTGGTGAGAATCTTTGGCACGAAACTATTTTGGCAGAAGAGGAAATAAAAAGGGAAAAAAAAGTCGGTTAACTCAAGTTTCAGCGCGTGAATCTTTCTACTTCCTGCATGAAAAAAAAAGTTTCACTATGTTTGTACTGCAAGGTGCACTTGTGCAGCTGTGAAAATGTCGGTGATTGCACTCGATTAACATATGTAAATTGCATCTGTTGCACCCGATGAACATCCATCTGTTGCATCTGTTGGCCTCGATGAATATCCTTCTGTTGTCTTCGTGGACATCCATCCATGGCATCTGTTGCCCTCGATGTACATTCATCTGTTGTATCTGTTGTCTTCGATAGACACCCATCTTGTTGCATCTGTTGTACTCTATGAACATCCATCTGTTAATCTCTATTGACATTCATCTGTTGCCTTCAATGAATATCCATCTGTTGCCTCGATGAACATTCATGAACATTCATCTGTTGCATCTGTTGCCTTCGATGAATATCCATCTGTTGCCTCGATGAACATTCACCTATTGCATCTGTTACCCTTGATGAATATCCATCTGTTGCATCTGTTGCCCTCAATGAATAATCATCTGTCGGATTTCCTCTCCTGAATCGTGTACATTTCAAATATATTGTGGGAACGTATTCGCAGAGGCCCTATAAAAGAACATCTGGGAATGTGTTCCACTCTGGGTAAAGATGAGGTTCGAGATGAGAATTTAAATGTATAATGAGGATGAATTTTATAATGCAGCTCGTTTTTTTACAGCTCTATCTTTTCTCTTCAATACCAGCTCTGAGTTTTTCCCCTAAAAAACATACAAAAACACAGTTTTCTTGTCTGTGGCTTGTATTGCTTATTGTGTGGTAGTTAATGCAGAAAAATGATGAGAATCTGCATTGCATAAGCTCTTATACTCAATTTCGCAACACACATTTGACTGACTATTTGCATAAAGGCAGAACCTTACTTAAGGCAGATCACGCAGTGCAGCTCCCCAGGGTCCCAGAACTTTGGAGGCCGTCCTAAATTTGCCCAAAAGCTATTTTATCATTCTGTGAAAGATTTTTTGCGGTTGAAAACATAAATGTCTCGACTGAGTTTGAGGATTTATTGTGTTACATTGAGTTTATTGATCCAAACAGTACTTTACGTTGAATTAAACATAATTTTTCTTTTGTTTTATTTGAAAGATTATAGCTAGATACAAGAATAGAAGGCTCCCAAAAGAAATGATATGCACTTGACTAAATCATTGTTGAATTTGACCCTATATATGCGGTGCAATGAACATTTTTCTTCTGAAATCTCCGTCATAGAAGGCAATCTAAATTAATTAGGCAGACATTTTAATCATACGAAGTGTCAGACAGATCTTAAAATCCTGATTTATTTTTTATTAGATGGAGCATTGGCCACCATTATCGATTTTTGAAAAATAGTTCCTTTTATCTCAAACTTTGTGTTTGCTTTTTATCAGTCTATCGCAATGGGTGATTAGCATAGGTCGGAAATAAATGATAGAGTGTAAGCTAATGGCAAGATTCGAACTCGTTCCCTTCCTCCTTTGGGGAGCTGCTCATGAACAACACTGCTTAACCGATTGTGCTTCATCTTACTTAGTCTGACAGAAAATCAAATCTAACCCTCCAAGTCATCTTTCATTTTTCTTGATCGTTCGGCTTCGTATTTGTTATTGTTTTTACGTTCACAAGTTACAATAGCAATGATATCATCTTGATTCATTTTCATTAGATAGACCGTTGTCAAACTTACTTTACTATTTAGTTTCCCATCTTTCCAATTTAAAGAAAATGAAACGACTAAATCAGTCTGTCATTGAGTAAACAGCGTAGATTTGAAACTAAAAATATAAAGAATGGAGACTATAAAAGACTTAAACTTGCCGCCGCTTCACCGAGGGAAGATAGATATGAGCAACCCTGTTCTATCAACAAAAATAGCAGAGCTCTCAGGGTTGGTAGAAGATAAAATCTAAAGCTTCATTTAATATAAAATGAATCTGATTTTCCAAGTCGGCGTGAATATATTTCATATAAGGCGCTATTTGATTAGGACCAATTTCTGACAACTTTGCAGTCAATTCAGTTTTGCTCAAACTTCGACTCTATTGATTTTTAGCATGACTTTACGAATGATTACGAAGTGCTGGTGGCCGATCGGTTAGCAGTGTAGATAATGGACTCGGTGACCAAGGTTTAGACTTCGATTGAGATTGTCAGTGATCCCTTTTGGGAAAGCATGGAGCTGTCCCCTCCAGCTATGATAGCGTATGGTGAAGTGAGTGACAAAATTTAGGGGGATATAGCATGTGTCGACTTCAGAAAGGCTTTCGACCCAGTGGAACCCATACATCAGAGCGTGGACTCCACATATCTACCAACATAGCAGTTTCTTTATCATCATCATCAGTCTGTTAATGTCAGTCGTTGGACATAGACCTTCCCAAGGTCCCGACACATTTCTCTATTATAGGTGTTGCAGAGCCAGTATTTTCTAAATTTGTTTGGTTCATCTCTCCATCTTGTATTTTGTCGCCATCGGTTTCGTGGTCTCTGGGGATCCATGTTGTGAGTCGTGATGTCCATCGGTTGTCTTTCTTTCTTGAAACATAACCAGCCTATTGCCATTTGAGTTTTCTTATAGATTCTATGATTTCTCAGACCCCCGTTTTCTTCCCGATATACTGTGATCTCTCCATGTGAGGTTGTGTGTGATTCACTCATGTGCACGCGGCATTCATCTCAGTTTGCAGGTTTGTCTCTTGGTTAGGTTCCATATTTCACCTCCATAAGTAATTATTAGGAGGATGCATTGGTTTTATACTCTTCTTTTTAGGATTATTGAGATAGACCTATTTTTGAAGGTTGAGCATGCTCTGCCAAATGGGTGATTCTCCGCTTGATTTCTTATCCTTTTGTGGGTTTCGTAGAGATTCGCTGTCCTACGTAGATGTAGTGGTCTACTTTCCTCAGTCTTGCATCTTCGATTTTGACTGTTATGTCTTTATAGGGCTACATAACGACTCTGAACCATTTTAGCTTGGAAAAGGGGTAAGACAAGGTGATACCAGCTCACTCAAACTCTTCACTGCTTTCTCTGCTTAAAGATGATATTTTGAAACTTGGACTGAGAAAATAGAGGAATCAAATTAGGCGGTAAATATATAAGTAAGCTCACATTTGCTGACAGCATTGTCCTCTTTGTTGAGACACTTCATGATCTTCAAGTCTATTTAACATTGAACCTTGAAAAATTTGTTGTATCGGGGTAAATTGGACTGCAGGCTTTTTGTCTGAAGCCACAGCAAGTTTCAGTCGATTTGGTCACATGGCTAAATTACATGATCTCCTGCCTCCTTGCACTGGAGATTTGAATAGAGTTTTTGAAATTGAAATTTTCAGTTTCTTATTTTCAGAATTTTGAGTTTGGGTTGCGACATAAAAAGGAACAAAAAAATTCTCATGAATCGTTTTCCGTTTATTAAAACTTAGGTAGGCAAGGGGCTTGACTGGCCCCCTAAAGTTAATCGTTGTGCTGTTCGTGCCAAAAACAGTGATTTTTTCTCAAGAGTTTCAACAAATAATATTGTCAAATTTTGCCGAATATTCGCAAGTAATTGGTCACCAGTTCCTTCATTACTAAACTTAGTTTTGATTTGAAATCATTTATCGCAAATGTTAATTAAAGCATCTCTAATTAGATTTCAAGGCCAAAAAATCGATAGTAAATCAGTTAATTTGAAGAAGCTCGACTCTAATGGAACAACAGCTCTGTGTGTGGATGGGTGTATAAACTGGGATAACTTGAAAACTCACCATTATTCGCAGTTGATATTCGTTCTGTATATCGGTATACCAGGATTCGCAGTGTCGAATTTGAAGTTGGTTGAATCATCGGTTCTCGAGGAATCTAATAAGAATAAGTTTTTTAAAAAATTACAGAAATTTTGGCAAAAAGTATAGATGAAGTATAAAATATGTATAGCTACAATGGATCTAAATCTAAATATAAAATCAAAAATGGCAATACTGGAGAGAAATAAGTGGAATACTTCGAAGCCATACTTTTATCCAACGACGAATTGAGATATATTTTACATCAATACCATGGTAGATAATACCACACACCACTAAATCCAGTGCCTTCCAAACATGCATATGTGGGACTGGTACTGAATGAAGAATCAACAGAGATAACCCAATGAAAAAAACTCTATTATCTACCCTAATTTTAATTTCTGAATCGTTTTGATTTAAACATAAAATTGAATGCAATAAGTGGTCGAAATTAATTAATCGTGTTAAAATACTTCATTTCAGTAAAAAAAAATAGAAATAATTGCTTAATAAGTTTTTTGTAGGTTTACACCAATTCATACGCTTTATGGATCTCTGTAAAAGTATGTTGGAAGCAGTACTCTACAAAAACTCCTCTAAGACCCTTCATCAAATTTTTCAGACCGGTGAATACTTTATGGAATTCCTGATTTCTCATGGAGCTTCAGGCAGGTACAAAAACAAATGAATGAACAAATAATAACTAGAGTTCCCTGAAGGAGCTGTGAATGTGATTGCGCTGCAGCATAGTGCCCCCTACAAAAATTGATGAAATTAAAATGGATTACATGCAAAAACATTTACAACCTTCACGAGGGAAGTAACCAAATACTATAAAACTTGTATCAGGGTAACATTTTAAATAGTAGTGCCCTTCCAAATCATACAAAAATCACTGAAAAAGATGTATGCAAAAAAGTAGTGCACGGCATTAAGTCACACCAATTAGTGTTCGGATGACGTTGATAACTCTGAAATTGTAGGGGGGGAAGCAATGCCAATAAAAAGCGGAATGAAAATACTTTGATAAAAGCACATAGACGGACAATAATGTGCTTCATTGTATTCCATTCCACGGAGCATTTGTAGATATTATACAGGTGAAACATACTGGGCTGTGAAAATGAGAATTGAAGAGCACAGAACAGCTGTAACGAGCAGCAATACATACAAATCTAGTAATATTGACCACACTTGGAAGGGGCAGGATGGGCACTTACCCCTATCGGACAAAGTAAAAAATTATTGACAGAGAGAACATATGGCATATACGACGGACGAAGGATGTGGCACACATACTTATTTCAGCCAAAACAATTAACTAACTGAGCATCGCTATCAATAGTACCTGGGAGCTTCTAATCATAAGAGATCTCCCAATAAAGCAAAAATGGATTACCCGATACAAGGAAGGGAACTCGGCAGTAACCTGATAATACGACCTGTATATTTGAAAAATGGATAGTCTAACTGAGCATGCGCTGTGAGTTTAAAAACAACAATACCAAACATGAACAAAACGTTGTGAGAGAAAAAAAACGAACGAACAACAAAAAAAGGGGAAATAGTCCTATCATATCATCCATAATGATAAATTTATTCAAAAAATTAGGCAAGAATGAATATGGTTGTAGTGTGATTGCTATAATCCTAGTGATGATTAGGTAAGTGTGCAGTTTCCTCCTACATAAGTGAGAAAATTTGCATACCAAGCCTTGAAAAACTGTTGTTCGGCGTGCCACCGCTCTGAGAATATTTTTATTGAGCATAGTGTAAAGACCGACCTCTTCCAAGGATTGACTAGGGTCACCACTGGATGCTCTTTCTATGATTCCCATCTGTTCACAGGACTTAATATCCCCATCTAGGTACTGACCTGGCTCGATGTTACTTAACTCTAGTGGTCTTCTAGAACATTTACCCAACGTTCAAACTTTTTCAATTGCCTTGATATAATATGGTTTTGTTTCGGTGTTTTGAAGTTTCCATAGAGTGCTCGAACCGTTGTTTGTGGGTCGTTGGCCTCTCCTGCCGATAATTCTTCATCATTAAAAGCAGATCTTAGTTTCTTTCAATGATAAATATTGGTAATCATTTTCCGGATATAAACCTATTGAACAAACGCTGAACATTCTGCACAGAAGTAATGATCGCTCTAAATGTCTTGTTGACATTATCAGCCACCTGAGTAGCACTATTTCCAAAATTTGAAATCGTACTTGAAAAATTAGTCTAACTTCTCTGGTGAAAAACCATTGCCAGTAAAGGCCCATAACCACCATTCACAACGAATTACATATCAATTTATATTGAATGCATTCACGTGATTAAATCATTCACTTTTTGCAATATTGTCTATGATGAATGAATGAATCAAAAACGACATTTCAAGAACAGGAACCTGATACAAAGGATAAACTTTCGATATTTCTTACTGACATTTCCAGATAACAAGCATCTGGAACCATTACATCTAGCAATGTAAATGAAAGGATATACTGGCATAGGGCGTATACCTACGTCTTTTGTTATATAAATTTATAGTCTATAAATGGAGGCATTACTGTATACCTAGTTCCTAAAACCCATCACCTTCAAAGATCAAATCAATTCTATATTTGAAGTCAGTTTTGTATGGTTCTCTTATTATCATAGCCAATTATGAACAAACTAGTACATACCCGTAAAAAATGATGGGGATTTTTATGCATGGATCGGCATTAGGGAGTATAAAGTAATTTCATTAGGTAATTTATTTTTAATAATTCAAGTATCTTAATATTCCTCCCCACCCAAAGTCTGCACTCTCATCAAGCTATTCCAATGCTTGTTCAGACACAAAGTCCCAAGTGTCACTACGACGTAATCTTCATTGTTATGTCACAAAAGGAAGGTAAATTAATTCATGAGATCAGTGCGCAAATAAACAGAGAATAAATTCGCATATGAGGATATCTTATAGGTCGACAATTATTTCCAAATTATCATTCCTAGAAGAGAGTACGATTTTCGGTAAATTATCTTAGTTTCCTATCACCGTGACTGGAGATTAATGAATTCCTTTAGGAGATCCTGTTTGTTAAAAAGGCCAGGAATGTCTTTGATGTTCCCTTTGATTAAAAGAAATAAACGGGTTACTAAAATCATTCATTAATTTCTTGTCGCTTGCAGTCAGGCCAGCCAGAGGGTTTACGTTCAGGGAGAAGGGGAAGGTGATCTTTGGCTTGCGTTATGGAGCATAATGGAAAGACCTCCCTCCTCCAAGGATTGACTAAGATCGCCAGAGAATACTCTGTTTATGATCACCATCTGCTTACGGTACTTTGTATTCCCATCTAGTTACTGACCTGGCTCAACGTTACTTAACTTCAGTGATCATTCTAGAACAAGCGTGTCCAATGTAATTTGGCAGTGAAACTTGATGCAACGGGCATTGTTATAGGAAATATCTTTGTGATACAACAATTATGAACAGACTGCACGAATAAAAGCATTTTAGACTATCCAATAGTAAATGAATCGATAACTCTTTGATATTTAGTATGAAAGACAATTGTGAGGTCACGAAACTGATTTACCAAAAGGAAATTGTCATTCAACCAATAAGTCGGTCATGTGGAGAATACTCATCTGGTCTTTGATTAGATGATGGTGTTTGTCCGTCGTATTCGAGGATGACCATAGCTTCACTTCTAGGTAAACAGTGTTTAAAGTAGGAAGTCATGAGTGGCACTCAACTTGGATTAGAGTTGCCCATAGCATCAGCGTAACCATTTTGTCCCTGTCTACTAGGGTCCAGTAAAAAGACATAGTAAAGATGGTTGCAGACAGACTGGGATCCAGTGGGTGACTAAGGTGCTTTAGGCATTGCTACATGCTCCTAATGGTCCACAATACATTGCTCTTTGGATCCACTGTTCATCTCCTAAACTGTTTACCAACCAAGGCTGAAGGGATCAATCCGCCCTGTATTTCATCTGATGCATATGAAAATATGGTATTCAAGATCTAGAGGCTATTATCGGGTACAGAGGTCTTTGATGCTACATGAAATCAATGGGTTAAACCAAATTTCCTCGAGAGACAATTCTGTTCCAACAATTCAGAGTTAGAACAATTCAACAGGCTAGCAAAAATAGACCGCAGAGTTGGAAACAATGAATTTCTATGCAAAAATCGAAATAATTTTTTTGAGTTTCATTAATTTTTGAAATTATTTCACTCAAGTTCGCAAGAACTTCAGTCTATCGGCTCGATTTTGATAGCCCTCAACTAAGTGCTTCAATGTTGAATGAGTTGAAAAAACAAACATTTTTTTCTGGCTGCAGCAGCAAGCTCTGCTTCATGACAATTTTCCATGAATTTCCGTATAATTGACTTTTGAATTTGTCTTCAAAGAGACAATTTTTTTCTCTCAATTTCCTAGTTTTTTTCATCCAAGCAACAACGAAATCAATTTAATAAGATGTGTTTTTTTGTCTGTTTCTCATAGAATAAACTCCATACAAATAATTAATTTGATCTAAATTTGTAAAAGTTTGCAACAAAATGTGTTCAATAACCATTTTCAAGGAAAATAATGAAGTTAAGGTTTAATGAGGTTATTGATATATCACACGTAATTGGGAAGAGTGGCTATAAAGCCGCAGATCCTGTCGAAATTACTAATTGTTTCAGGAGATATTTTACTACTTTGGTCGGTGAAATAACAGTTAAAAATTCCATCAACTCCTAAATCATCTCTTGATTACTTTGGGAACTCTCTCTTCATTCTTTCTTTATTCCTTGTCATCCCCACTGAAATTTCATCAATTATCAGGTCTTTAAAAATGGGTAATTCTCAGGCCTAGATAGTATACCGATGAAGTTATTCGAAATTCTCAATCCAAAAATACTGTATAAACTCTCTATCCTTGTAAATGAATATTTTGAATCTGGTATTTTCCCTGAAAATTTGAAAGTCGCTGAGATTATGCCCATTTACGAAGGAGGTGATTAAAGTATAACATCTAATTACAGACCAATGTAATTAATGTCATTTTTAGTGATATATTTGGAAAGCTTATTTATCGACGTCTACATAAATTCCTTGATATCTGTCAGACTTTTCATAGCATATAATTGGTTTTAAGAGTGATCATTCAATCGAACATGCCCTTATGAGCTTGATCGAAAAACTTTAAGAGAATTGATGGCGGCCATTATAGCTGTGTCATTTTTATTGATTTACAAAACGCCTTTGATACTCTTAATCATTCAATTTTATTGAGTAATATGCATCATTATGACGTCAGAGATACAGCTCAAATATTGTTTAATTCATATTTATCAAACCGTAGGTAATTTGTTTCAGTTGATGGATATTCCTCTGGGCACCAATCCCGGTTTCCTATTCTTTCTTATTATAATGATCAACCTAATGTATCCAAACGCTTTTTTTTCCTTTTGGCAGACGACATCAATATATACCTTGAATCTAATGACGTTGATAAAATCCTTTGAATAGTAAACATAAAATCAGTTAAAATAAAAAGAGGTCTTGACTCAAAAAAAGTGTTTCTTAATATCTACGAGACCAAGCTGGTCTTCTTTCGCTCTTCTTGAATGAAACTTCCACATTTTATCGACGTTAAAATCAGCAGACGATCCCTACGAAGAGTTAACGATATCAAATTGGTACGTGCCTTTATGGACGAGGAACTCTTATCAAAATGTAGAAATTTCACAATCACGAACTGTCTGAGAAGGTATCAATGACATATTTTTGTAGAGCTAGGGACCGAATCCCTAAAAATGTTCTATCTTTTCTTTATTATTCCCAATCCTTATACTTTCTTTTAAAACTATGACGTAATTATTTGGAGTCTGACTTACGATAATCTCAAACTTCCATTTTATCGTCTTCAGAAAGAGGCTTCAAGATGCATAACTCTTGAACCCTTGTGGATCAATCCTAATCCCATGTTTGAAACCTCTAAAATCTTTGACAATGGATGGCTTACATCCATGAAATATCCTTCATTTGTTTTAAAGCCAAAAACAAATCTCCTCCGTGTTTTTCTTCTTTTCATTTTTTTCGTCTCAGACACTTCAATTCATAATAATAAAACTCATCAAGTGTCAAGGGGTAATGTTTTTAAAACTGTCGCTACTAATTCACGTATGGTTTGCAGCCATATTTGCTTTACTTAGACCAAAACTGAAAGCATACTTTTTTGAAAAATACTAATGTTTCCAATCTGGTTATCTTACGTCAAATCTAATATTTTTTACTCTACTGAAATTTTTTCAGGCGAGTTGCTCTAAATGGAGAAACTCTATCCCTTGATCAGTAAATCTATCTCAAGACTTTTTTCTCATTTCCAAAATTTTTTGATACGATTGCATCGTTTGATGTAATATATGCTGATGTAGTGTATGTTATTCATCTGATTTTTATATGTAGCTTATGTTTTATGCAACTTAAATTTATTGTATTGTATGTACTTGCGCAGAATGAATTGTTTGGTATGTATTAGAGAATTCCAAATGAGATATTTTGATACACAGAAATACGACGTCCTGGATTTCTCAAATACGAGTGTTGCTGAATATATATATATATATATATATATATATATATATATATATATATATATATATATATATATATATATATATATATATATATACTGAATTGTCGGCGCTAAATTATATCATACTGAACTATCGTGCACTCAGTTCTCGGTGCTAAATTGTCTTGCACTGCATTGTAGTAGAGTAGTGATGTCTCATAATATTTTTTTTCAAAACCACAAGAACCGAATGTATTGGTATTTACTTCAAAGACTGTTTACAGACTGCACATAAAATCAGTGCTTAGTATGTTCAAGTCTAACGCAGTTGCTTATTTCTTCTGAAATTTGATCTCGCAACACATGCAACATAATGGTCATGCTAACATACACTGCATCCGTATAATGTTAACCCAAAATTACGGTTCATTGTAAAATAATAAATACAAAATATCGAAGTCAAAATTTGAAACTTAGTAATCACATCCTCTGATCTCTCAGATTTAATATTGCCTCCTCTTACGTTCAGACTTGAAGCAAGTCTTTCTTGCTCATAATTTTTGTTTGCTCACAGCATCTAACGTATCGATAACATAAAAATCAATAACTGTAACTAGATAGATTACAATAATGATCCTTGCGGCCAAATAATTCTCATAATGTGCGTTCCTGCGTTTGACATAGGAAAACGTGAAAAAGAAAACAGCAGTCAGTATTTCAATCAAACTATACAAGAAAAACTTTTTTCTGAAATGATTTCTTTCATGTCATTTTTTTTTTCCTTTCATCGTGTTTTAAAAAAAAATCACATTACAAACGATAAACATTTGCAATGTATTCAAAATGATTATGATCTGTCCTGAAATGAAATAATTCTCAGTGAAAAGAGGAAACAAGAGATCTACAGTGATAGATCGATGGTTTTGTAGCCCGATTCAGTTATGAGATGAACCTCGATCTGAAATATTCAGCGTATAATATTTGTTCTGTGTGATTTATGGGAAAGCGCTGGGTGGACCCTGTATTCACGAGGGAGAAAATTATGTTGGCGTAACATTTTGTGAAAAATAAATGCTCCCTTGGGTCATTAGATTACAAACTTATTGACGGCGTACAAGTATGCTTAGATGTTAAAACAGATCAGTATTTCAATGCCCTGTGTTATTGAAAACGTTTGATGAGCTTACAACGGATGGAAAGGTTCTAGCTTACTAGCTGAAAACTCGTCCTACGTAAGGATTTTGAACTAGTTATTCTGGAAGGCCAAGAACAGAATATTTGGCCCAATAAAGAGATCATGTTTTTAAATTATGCATTCATTGCATCATTCCTCATCTAAAAATCATCGTATCTCCATGAACTCTTGGATCACATTTGATTTAGCGTATTATGAAAGTCAAGATTTTTCACTGTTTTTCTTTTTCTTGAGTACAGAAATCTTAGAATTTGGAAACT
This sequence comes from Thysanoteuthis rhombus, assembly GCA_963457665.1. Taxonomy (NCBI): domain Eukaryota; kingdom Metazoa; phylum Mollusca; class Cephalopoda; order Oegopsida; family Thysanoteuthidae; genus Thysanoteuthis; species Thysanoteuthis major. Next base: position 45,183,936 of record OY735213.1, read on the forward strand.
TTGTGATCATTTGTGGAACCACCATCCTAAAATCATCACCTCATATTTAGAAGTGGACTTCTGGATAAACGATATTATTGATGTAGACAATTAGAAATATAACGAGTTTTTAAAAGCTGACACAGCAAAAATCCACCGGAGTCACTTTAGTAAATGCTAGACATTTTGTGGCCTTTAGATCTAATTCTCCTTGATTTATGCGATGACAGACAGACTGGAATTCCAACAATTGAGCTATAACCTTTTATTGAGACACAAACATTAACATAATTTTTGTGTTTAATTATTTTTGGAAATTACTTTACTTCTTAAGATTAATTTGGTAAATTGAGATCCCGAGAACTTGAGTCTATCGACACCACTTTGATAGTTCTTAACAAACTGCTTCGTTGTTGAATTGATCGAAGAATATAGAAAATACTCCTGGCTGTAGCCTTAGGTCATACTTCAATTTTTCAAAATTTTCCGTGGAATCAACCTGTGCATATATCTTTTGTAAAACACTAAATCATTAAGGTTTCTTAATATCCTAGAAAAAAGAATCTAGAGTATAATTGAATCTTCATAAAACAATTTTTAAAAAAAGTCAGAATTCGTTTCAGTTGAGAAGTCCCTTAATCCAAGCAGTGAATGAAAATTATTCTAATTGGCCAAGGTTTTACCCCCGTGTGGATGGGTCTAGTTTTACGGACAAAGAGAAACAAACAAACGAGAACATTATACAAATCAATATATAAGTGTATTAACTTAGCACGAGCTGGTATTAAACCATCTATACTGAAAGATCCAATAAGGATAAAACCCGTTAACAATGACCACGAGGATTAGCTCGCTGATCGTGTCCATTTTCCCCGACTACTCGTTAATCCCTGTAGGGGAAAAACACAGATAATTGAATGAAGAATGTGACAGGAAAAGGTACTGAATTCGTTCACTGAGAAAAGGGCATAGTCTGAAATGGTGGGTAGGAAGTATTTCTGTCAGCAAGATTTTAGTCCCCCTGAGGAGGAGTCAAGTGTAACAGATAGCGACTAAAACAAAAAAGGCTCTTCATTATTAAAGTAAGTTATCGAACTATTGTTAATGAAATAATTTGTTGTAATCTTCAGCAAGTATTCCCTCCATGAATCAATAGAAAATTTCTGGATCAAAATTAATATTTCCTTTGAGATTTAGTAACGGTGATAAAGTCCTCGTAATTGCCGCAAACATTTGAACGAGTAGAATTGAGACAAATGTAGGGATTTCAAGAAGTACTTCTTATATTTTTTAACACGTGGGGATATTTATCTTTCCTATCCTATATTGACGTTATTATTTCTTTATATTTGTTTTTACACGCAAAAAATCACGAAAAAAACGTTGAGCTCATATATATATATATATATATATATATATATATATATATATATATATATATATATATATACATATATGTATTTGTATATGCACACACATACACATGCATTTACACACACACACACACACACACACACACATATATATATGTATATACTCATAAGGTCTGTCCGGAAAGCATCTTGACATTCTTTCAATAATTTGATCTTCATCCCATAAGGGTGCATGCCCACCTGTTCCATCTACATGTGGTCTGCCATGCTAGATTTGACAGGGGGAAAGATTGGCGACCGAAGGAAGTGCAATTCTCTCCAGTCAAACCGATCACCCGACCGTGCATTGATATCAATAGCATCTGGGAGCCTCACATCAACAGAGACTTCTCAAAAAGGTAAAACAGATTACCCAAAGCAAGGGAGACAAGTAGGAGGTACCCCGATAACGCAACCTGGATATAGCAAAAAGCAACAACAACAACAACAACAACAACAACAACAAAAAACAAAAAAAACAAAACAGGGATTACCTGTTGATTCCAATCGAGTTCGCACTCTGGGTAGTGATTCCACATTCTAGAACCACCTGCATCAGACGGCGGCCTGAATAGATGAACATATAGACAAGAAAAATAGTCCGATCATATCATAAACAATGATTAATAAACCTTGTTAAACGAGATTTATTGGAGATCCGAAAGAGATTGTTTTGAAAAGTCGAGGGGGCACTGTGGTGAGTTAGTAAGATCCCTTCAGGTATTACTTTTAAGGTTTCGTTGCTCTAAAAGGATTATTCTGGGGCTTAACATTGAATGACAGCAAACTTTTGGATTAAAAAAGAACTAACAAACAGACCGGTGTATGTGTTTGGTAATTTGTTTGATAATGTGAATGCATTTGTTCTCTTGTTGATTGTATTTCTATTAATTCAGCCATTATTTTTGTTAGTTTTGGGTTTCAATGTTATTTTCCCTAATATTTAGGATAATCTTTTAAAGATATTTGTGAACCTGTGTACTGCAAAATGTATCACTCTATTTCAGTTTGTTCTGAGTATAAACCGTACGCAGAACGAGGTGATAATAATTTGATATATCTTATTTCATTTCGTTCTGAGCACAAACCGTTCATATAACACTTCTCAATCGCGTGAAAATATATGTATTTCATAAGGAGACATAGGCCATAGAATAACACATACCGTAACTGCGAATCGGTAAGCACTTTGGCAAGCAGACCTATTTTTCCGGATACTTACTTTCTTTTTCTTTCTCTCATGCTTTACTTATCAGAGACTATGAACCAAAAGTGCTATCACAGGTTTCTTTTGTTTTTCAATGATTCTGGCTGGCTGGCTGGCTGGCTATATATATATATATATATATATATATATATATATATATATATATATATATATATTGTAATGTGTACAGACTGCACTGATTAACATTTACTCCTTTTAATGACTACACAAACATTTTTATTTTAGAAATCGACCCGACGTTGTTTTTTTTTTCCTTTAGTTCAATCTACATTGTTCGTTAATGCTAAATGGGTCCCTTACTTTGTGTCCAGCAGCGTTCAACCTTTTTTATTTTTGGCTTTTTTTTTCAAAATCGAACTCCTCAATGATCCAGCAACAATCGAGAGAAGTTACTTATTCATTGATCACACCTACTACCAATTTTGCGATTGATCAACCCCAACGCGGTATGCTGTTAAACGATGTCGTTTATGAGATAGTTTCTATCGAGTGACTAACCAGACTTATCAGCGATAACTGTTGAATGGAAAGCAATAAAATCATGGATACGCACATTCAATATTCATGTACATATCGTGGTGTGATTTTTTTTTGTTTTCCTGTCCGTAATGCTGGACTCTCCCACTTACGGTAACAATTATGCTGATAAGAATATCTCCTACTATTTGAAACAATGGACTCTCCCAATGAAACGAATTCAATTGCTTTTTTTTCTTTCAATTGAAAAAAAATCATCTCAAATAAATTTGCAGATTTTCATATATATATATATATATATATATATATATATATATATATATATATATATATATATATATATATATATATATATATATATATATATATATATATATCCAGACAAGCTTACACGCGTTCTTTATACATCTCTTGTCGTTTACAGCTAAGTCAATTGGAGGGGGTGCAAGCAGTGCGCTTGTGTTATTTAGAGGCCGGCCTCCTCCACATTATCACCATCCTAAGCTCTCTGCACAATCCTCACCTTCTGACGGCACCTAATATTATCAAACATTCACCCATCTAGGTGCTGACCGGGCCCCACATTGCTCAACCTCTGTGGTCGTAAGAGAATGGGTGTATCCAACGCAGTTCAGCTGTAACAACACGTGTTTCTGTAAAGTGTTAATAATTGTAATCAACTGTCCGTCCCGATATACAGAGCAGGCTCCGCCCAAGCTGAAATCTTCTCATGAATATTTATCGCAGAAAAAGCACTAACACACACACACCGATGGCTCCCAGCAGTCTGGAGCGATGCCTTCAATCGACACTGGCCGATGAATTGTTGTTCTTATCGGCGTACGGCAGCTCTGGGATTTTCAATGGCTTAGTGTTGTTCTGTTGTTCGGAAGTATTATGTTCGAAGCTAAACAGCTATCGAACAGCGTATTTTGTTTTTTGCTACCAAGTAACTAATTTAAGATAAAACCCGAGTACAAAAGCAAGGAAATTATTGTACCGACACTATTAGTGGTGAAGTAATCAGAGGTGCCACTACCCGAGTGGTTAGCGAGACTTGAAATGGGACCGACGTGTCGAGTTCGATCTCTGATGGAAACAGCCTGCATCTATTTCGCACTAGCCCTTAAGAAAGGCATGTATCCACCTCGATACGGGCCGACATATCAAGGTGAAGCTAATCGCCTGTGTCTTACACCTACTTGAGTAAAGGCTACAGCCAACAGCAGACTTTGAAAAGCTGATAGAAATTTTGCAGTCAGTTGCACTGGTTGCCTAATGAGAATTTGAAATTTCATTAAATGAAGTCTTGTAAATCATAACCATTAATCTTTGCCCTTATTTACTTTCATCTTGATTGTTTATTTCCATCTTAATCGCTGTTGCTTTTTATCACAAAAAAGCAGCAGCGATTAAGATGAAGGTAAACGGTCGTATAAATCAATAGTGATTGCGATTACTATTTGAATTACCGATGCTTAACTCAACTTCCACTTAATAAAAAAAAGTGACGCAGAAGAGATAAGGATAGAGGATGAGTTTGAGGATTTGATTTTGACTTGCACTCGCCTTTGAATTCCAGTAGTTCAGTGTATAGAGCAGTCACGCATTAAACGGACTATTCTCCGGCATAAAGGATCGTGGGTTCGATTCTCTTCTGGAGCACTCTTTATTCCGATCCTGGTCGGGTTAAGTTGATATCAAAAGCAACAGAAATTAAGATGAAGGTAAATCGTAGCTTAAGGTTTTGTTATGGACTCTCATGCGCATGATTGACTGTATCTAATATGAAGCTCAAAGCCTGACATTAATTGTAATTACAGGCTACCAAACTTTATCATGTATATGAAATCACTGTTGCCCCACAAACTGCCCGTCCGAACAACCAGCCAAGTGGGCAACAGATTCTTCTTTCCTCCTGAGTCCGTGTCTCTATGTGTGAGTGTGTGATCACATTTTATGTGTGTGGCACACCTGATCACATTTTATTACAGCCAAGCGTTTTGCATGAATACACACTAAGCACTAGCTAAAAACAGGATATTTGTTTGGTTTTTGACAAAAGTGTCCTTTTTTGGTCTCTATAGTCATTTTGTACCAACAATGCATACCTGTAGTGGTGGTATTTTTTTTTGGATGATTTTATATAGAATGTTTATATTGTTGTATAATTCTAGATATTCTTTTTGCATAATCCTAACTATATCTAATCTTGCACATCAACAGTCATTAATTGCTTTGGAGGTAGAAGAGAAATAAATGCACACATTCATATAAACATCCATATATTTACAGTAGAATCCCATGGTTGCCTCATAATCATAGAGGAAATGACACTGAACTTGACTATGAGTTCATTAGTTGACAAAATACACCAATGCATGCACATATCTGTGTATACGAAAGATGTCACATTATCTATCCATCAGGCAATAAAAACAGTGACTAAAAATGGGTGCAGTCCAACAAGATTTACCATGTATACTTAATGGACCTAGGAGAAGGTTTTAAAGTAAAAAGTTATATATATATATATATATATGTCTACAAAATATTTCCGGGAAATTGAGTAATGGAATTTATTCCTCATGGAGAGAAACCATTTTTCTTTATTTCCTGGTAGAGTGATTTCTGGAGATGTAGTCGTCAAAAATGCTGGGTAATTTGACGGGTGAACAAATGGATTATTGCGTAAGAATTCCCAAAACACCTGTATACCACATCACACACACACAGAGACACACACACACACACACACACACAGAGACAGACAGACAGACAGGCACATACACATACAATGTCACTCTTCCGTTCTCTCTCTTTCATGCATACACACACAAACATATATATATATATATATATATATATATATATACACACACATAAATATACATATATTTATATATATGTATTCATTATTTCATAATGTCTCTTTGGGCATCTCAAACTATATACGTCAACTTCAAGATATTTGCAAATCTCCCAAGGGTGCCAATCGGATTTTGAGCCCAGTTAAAACCAGGAATTTGAAAGCTGATTTCGTGACATGCAATTCCACTCGACTTAAAAATCTAGGCAACATACGAGATAGATCCAGTAACCAACAATCTATTGATAACATCGAATAAATTGTCCAACAAGAAAAGTGGTGCTTCAACCCTCTTAGAAATACTCAGGTTGGGACCTCCAAACTCATCCGAGCAACCCTTTCACTTTTCTACCTTGTAAGATGACTATCACTTGCTTGTTGCATTCTCTTTAATCTTTAATAGACAGACTGAAATATCTTTAGGGAAAAAGTCATAACTCGCAGGGAGTCAAATCAAGAATGTACGAGGACAGACGAATCTTGGCTATGCGACGTTAAGCAAAAAAGAAAAAAAAAAAAGCAAAACCGAACAAACTGCACCATACGCAAAAAGTAGGCAGGTTCGATCACCGTAATAGTCATACAATACACACTCGCACTCAATGTCATCTCATTCAGCCCACAGGTATGAACCATAAGATCTGCTTTAATTGGTTGCCTAGTAACATTTAGACTGCGGGACCAGTTTTCGAGATATTCCTGATAGTTGGATACTTCCCGAACTAACCTCGTACATATCCTATTGCTATTTTCTTTATTCTCCTTAGTGTCAAGTTGAGCATAATTGATACAAGCCTTCCCCGTTATAATGCAGTTTCTTATATTGTGGTTCGCAATATGAAGCAGGTATATGTTGAGCCCAAAAATATTTTTCAAGCAACGAAGGAGCTAGATCTAATTAAAGAATAGATCAATCTAGCTCTATATATGCTATATTGGCTACTTTGGCCTAGCAGCTTGGTTATAATGCAGTTGGCCACTGTGTGATTAAGGGGGGCGACTGTAATTGAAAAAATGTTCATGGCATTATTGCATTCGACGAAGTAGGCATCAAAAGTTCAAGTGATTTAAGAGATCTTGGGACCCAGTCGACCAAAGTTGACCATACATGAAAAGCTTTTAGCGGCAATGACTCTGCACTGACTATAGAAAAGTGTTGTGTCAAATTTTAATCCTGCAACCCACGATAAAAAAAAAGATATTCATTACGTTTAGAAATCAGCAAGGCCATGGGGGTGGATGCCTCCCCAGCTGATTACAGCACCTGGTATTCCCTAGGCTGACCAGGCTCAACGTTAATCGTACAAGAATCGATGTATCGAATGTACTTCGACCGAATTGGTATCTAGGGACTAAGAGCGTAAAAACAAGACGCAGTTCATAAAATTGTGGGAACACACGGCAGGTAAGACAATAAGGGCCGCACAAACTGACAGGAAAGTCATCTGGTGTCGGAGGGTTAAACTTTGATCTGAACCAAACATGGCAGGATAAGGGTAGTCACTGCAGGGATGAAGTGGGTGGAGAATTTAGTTCGGATGGTCAGAGTTGTTGGCCATCAAAACAAGACGCCTCTACAACCTGGTATTATGCACCCAAAAGCATGCTCTCGTTGTTTTTGGCAAATGTGCAATTTTTAATGATCTTTCTTTATTATCCTATGTAAATAACATTTACGTTCGTTAACATTTTGAAAGCAAGTCTTACTGTTGCAGAGTCAAATTCCATTCCAATTTCTACTCCGATTGAAGATGCAAAGTTTGTGTCGAATATATGTATGTATATAAAAAGCCCAACTTTTTAAAAATATTAATGTATCTATTCATTTGATAAAGATAAGCTCTTGCGTATTTGTAACGTATCTGTAGAGATTTAAGACTTATCACTTTGGCTTGGTTGCTATGACCACCCACCAAAGAGTTAATCGAAATTTTTAATCAGATTAGGGGGACGTAATTCTTATCAGTGGGTTCGGTTTAACATGATGGGAGAGGCAAACAATGAAGTGCTCACTACCTTAAATTGGGTGAGGATTGGTCTTGTTCTCAGCATCCTTGTTCTTGTTGTTATGCCCGAAAAACCAAAAACTCCAGCCTCTGACCTCGTTTGGAGTTTAAGAACAGCAAAAGAATTCGAGCAATAATCATACGAACGTTTGCCTTAGTATTACTATGAAAGATTTTCAGCTGTTTACCACCCTAAATTAGATGAGGAGTGTTCTTATTCTTATTCTTGTTGTTACGACAAAAAACAAAGTCAACTCCAGTCTCAGACTTAGACTGAAGTCTGACAACAGTAAAAGACTTTAAGCACTAATCACATGATGGTTCGCCTATGTCTTTCCATGGAAGATTTTTTTCAGTGAAATTTGAGACAACCCACAGACCAAGACGCTTCCCTACTCCAGACAAAGATAGATGGTCTGAGTAACAGAATCAGCCCATTTCATGTCCTTTGAGGGCAGTTAATTCACTTCTGTCTATGAGATTATTATTTATATACATATATATATATATATATATATATATATATATATATATATATATATATATATATATATATTCGGTCGTATCTGTTCTTACGTCTGTCCATTTGATATATCTGGAAATACAGATTATTTTCATTGCAACAAGGTGCGATAAATGCTGTAAATGTTTTTTTACTTGAGAGATATTTTCCCTTTTTTTACATTATATTCATGTATACGCTTATGACTGTCCACACGGTATCTCCAAAAGTTCTAAATGAATTACCATGACACTTAGTGGAAGGTTAGATAATACACAACAAATGAATTGATTAGATTTTTGAGTGCTTTTTGGCACAAATACTTCCCCTACTTTGTAGTTATATGTCAAAACCACGTGATGTTGTCAAACTGTTACCTGTTTGCAAGATATTTCCAAAGGCTAATAATGAATTTCCATGAGGAAGGATGGCTAATAGGTTATGAAAGAACCAGTTGATTTTTTGTCGGATCCATGTACAGTTATCCTCCCTGACGATGGCCTCGGCAGAAGCATATATTCTGGGGGCTTTCCACTTTGTCACTGTATTAGGTTAAATTGACATGGAGATTTATCAATATTTCTTTCCTTTGGCGGTATTTTATTACTGGTCCTGTCTCTGATGCTGATTTATGGAAGTATTCATCAAACTCTTTCTGATCGTGACAAGTTTGATTTTATACAATAAGTTCAAGACCTGCTGACAAATTTTTCTTTCCCTCTCTGTCTCCTTTTCTTTCTATCGTTCTTTCTTTTTTTTTCTTTCTATCTATTTCTCTTACCTCTAGTTTTTTTTCATTCCTTTCGTTGATTGATAGGAATAAAATCTGTCTGTCTCTTTTCTCTTCTCTCCCAATCAATCATTTAAATTTCATAGTGTTTTCACTTCTTTTAGTCTTAACCAGAATTTTGAACTTGTCATGAAGTCAACTCACTCGGGGTTTGACGATGAGAATTATGTCGTATCGCAAAACAAGAGAAGCAGTTTTATATTCCTGGTTGTTTGTCGTTTGTTTCTCACAAACATTATTCAGGCCATGGTTCTTCAACCTTTTTCCGATTGCAACCGTCCAATTTTACGCAATGACATCGAGGCATATTTACATAGAGTAAGCAAAAGCCTATTGTTATAGAATAAACGATTCATTTAATCTTACTTTTGAGCATGGACTAAATACAACCGAGAAAAAAATCTTTCATACTTCAAAATGCAGCTAAACGTGTTCGTTTCAAAGACATAAATGAGTGGAACGTACTCCCTGTACTGTACTTGCATTAATCGTCTCTAACATACCACCCCACTTCCCCCTCGTCTCTGTCTCTTTTTCTCTCTCCGTCTCCCCTTCTCTTTCACGTACACTCTCATTAAACCTCAGTTGCTTATGCTGCAATTACTGCTATGATTTAGTAGATTTACCAATATATTATTGATGACCAAGGTGATAAGACTATTTGACATATTCTTAATTCAAACTCTGATTAATTCATCGTCACCCGTATTTTACTCACCTTTTATTTATTCATTCACCTATTGTGAACCTAGTCAGCTGGACCTGGCGACTCAGCAATGGGTCGAGATGTGAACTTTGAAGAACTATGACCAATCAGTATTCAAAGGAGGGGTTCCGGTAGGAATTGAGGTCGAGAGCAGATATTCTTTAGGTTGAGCAATTATTCCATGTCGTCTCCCAATTATGTCTTGTAGATAATAGCAACAGATGTTACCGGATTGAACACATCGATTTCTCGGTTAAGCAAAGAGAGGTGTGGGAGTGCTGAAAAACCAAGGATTTATGGCCGAGGGGCTGCCTCTTTATAATTCATATCTTAAAGCCGTTCATAGTAGGTTTCGAGTTGGTATCAGTGTCCATTTGTTGGCGTTCACAAGAAATAAAATGCAAACTTTTTTTTTCATTTTGCTTGGAAGGAGTTTTTACTTAACAACTTCAGCAAACGCATTTCAAAACATCGTGACCAAATCTAAAGACATGCCAGACAAATTAAAAAGTACGGCAAACAAATTGAGCAAAAATGATATTTTGTTCTATGACGATCATCGGGAAGTGGTTTTCCTTTTATGACATATTACTTTCAAGCCTTATCTGACAGTTGGCTCTTTCTATTATACCCATCGCAAGTGGAAACGGCATAAAGCGAATGATTAATTTTCAATAATGGACCTTATGTAAAAAACAGAAAACAAAAAAATACCCCATATTTGAATCGAGTTATTAGATCAAAATGTGACATTTCACCAGTTGTCACGTGGTACGTCAGCCATTGTTACTGGAAAATAGTTAAACGAGTTCCACGTGATATTTATTATTCCAATTTTCTTTAAAACAAAAGGATAAATGAAATGGTAGGTAGGTATAATTATAACTGAATTCATTCAATTCAATTTATTTTGAATAAGGATAACTGCATCAAAACAATTTTTCTTTTATAAAAATCGTCAACAATATTTGACGAAAATAATAAAAATGATTCGTTGCATGCCATTTTCATCCATGACACCTCAATTATTTTCGGATATTTGTCTGCTTTGAGATAGAGTGATTCAATTAGTTTCTTTATCAAACTGAAATCACTTTGTTGACATTTTATCTAATAAATAAAAAAATCCTTACTTTTACTTTTTAGTTATTGTTTATCCATCTGATAAAATGCCACTAGAGTCATTTTAATTTATCAAATAAAACCAAATAAAGTAGTTAGTCACCGTTCGAACATTTTGAATCAATGTAGTCAAATAAATCAATAAAACAAATCAATCACCAACCCAATCTGCAATATTCCATAATACTATCAAAGACGATTAGGGGATCTTAAACATCTTTTCCAATGAATTAATTGTAACCGCTCCTTCACTTTACGCTATTTCGGTTTATGAAATATGCATACATAGATAGATGAAGCGCCCATAAACTTCCTACGGAATATAAACAGCCGGGGACCAAGTATAGATCGCCATTGCAAACGTCAACGTACTGATCCTTGTAAGTTTCAAGTCTGATCGAAACCAGGACTCTATTCCCACCCTCACCCCTTGACACTCAATTAATTGCTGAATACACAAGGAAATTTGTCCTAATGAAGAATTCTTTACATTCTCAACTCATGCTATGAATCGAACCCTGGGACATTTTGGATTTGGGGCAGACAATTTGTGACAAAATCCGAAAATTTGAGAGCGGAATCAGAAGGGCAATTATGTATAAACTCGATAAAATAAAATAAGGAATTTGTAAAATGGGCTTTCTTATATTGTCATTTCACTCCAACATCTACACATAACCAGTCTATTGGTATAAATTATGGTTACTCTGACGATTTGGGAGTAAAATGACAATGTCAGATGGCCAACTGTACAAAACTGTATAAAATGAAAGAGGTCAATTGTACAATTGGCCTTCTGATATTGTCACTTCACTCTCACGTACATAGAAACATACGGTGAGTGAAACCGATTAGTCCAACTATCTTAAGGCGCCATGGGCTTTCATTACAACTGAACAAATCAAGAAAGAATTTGCCGGACAGAAAATTGTCTAAACCCTTGCCAAAAATTATCATGGTCTGATGAACATAACGAATGTCATTTTAAAGAATTTTGAATTGAGAATATGGCAGCGATTGGCAGCAGATATATTCAAAGAAAAAGAAAAACGGTTTGGTTAGTTACTCAAAAGAAACCATTGCGTGATCAAAGTCATTTGACAAAATACCGTGCTGGGGAGGATCAAATAAAAAATTTCGAAAGAAAAGGGGCTGATCAATAGATACGTTATACTCTTGACTTATGTTGGATCACTAAGTTAGAATTTTTGTTTCCAACGTAAACACTCCAAGATTCAAAGTTAGAGACCAATTTAGCATAAAATTGCATTTTACATTAGAGTACCCCTTATTACTTCGTTTTTGGTAGAGTAGAGTAAATTAGAAAAAAAAAAATGAAAAAACTTTTCCCAGTGATCACTAGCTGAAGGTGTATGAATGTTGATTCTTCTAGCTGCGTCGGTATGACCAGTGTACATGACACATACATGCATATGTACATAACCAGCCAGGGAGAATCACTTAAAACCGGGGGAAACTTATGTTGAAAGTTTCCAATATGATAACAACGATTGAGTAATTGAACATCACCAACCCTGTCTGACTCTGAAACATTTATCGGAGTCCATCTTATATTGACGTCTTTGTATGACTGGCAAAATCCATGCAGAGTCGAACCTTTCATCTTGAAGTTACTTTTTTTTTCACGTAAACATTCATGAATCATACAAGCAATAAAATATAGAGAAGAATCTTGCGATATTTAATGATGTTCTACCATAAACAGTAACAAAATTTATTACATGTTATTTTGCATTCATGTTATGGCAGACCGTTTTAAATCATTTGGTTCTCCACCCGTCACATGTCAAATATTCTATTTTAGAAATGGAAACTTCAAACATAATCCCTTCTCTCAATAGATATATGTGTCTCCTGGAAAGATGCAGTTGATCTTAGACTAATTCTTGGTAAAGCAAGAGCTAAAATAGTGTAATGATGGAAAGCAAGTTGATGGTAACGGAAAAGAAAAAACAAACTGATATTTACTTGCTCCTAAATTTATAGCGATTGTTCTAAATTTTTGCCTCGAAATTCTTATAACATTTCATATGGGTTATCTGTACACTATTCATAGTTGTTTATTTTAGGAGTGAATACTGGCTGCGCATGAAAAAAACATATATCTTTGTAGTGTCTATAATAATGTTTCCCAAACTAGGAGTTCTGCGAGATAAAGTGTATTTCAATAAAATATAATAAAATTTACTTTATAAAGGAATAGTGTTCTCAATTTTCAAAATAAGTCATTATAAAAACAAAATATTGCAATAAACATCCGCACAAGATTCGAATTGCGATACCAAACTAAATTTCCAGAGATTACTGGAGTCCAAGAAACAGCCACATTCTTTGCTCTTGATAAGTCTTTTTCTCAACAATTACGGATTTATAACAATTAGAAAACAAGAGTTTTTTTTAAATTTCAATTCTTCATTTATTATATGTTTTTATGTGGATAAATTTACTCTCTAGATCAATTTTTGTTTCATCTAATGTCTCATTAAAATCAGTGTGGTAGGCATTGTCCCTTAAATGTTGGTACGGGTTCCGCAATTTTCATGCCATTATCATTCCAAGTTATTCCGACTTATTCTGATAATTGAACTGATTTTTCAAAGATGTTTACAAAGCGTTTTGGTTTATGCATTCTACGGACTTCGGGTGCACTCTCCGTATGAAAAATGTATTTGCTAACCTTTGTTTTGTTGAAAAATCACCGAAAACCAGCAGTACACCTGAAAATGGCCGTAGAATTAAACAGCTTTGTGGGGATGGAACACAGGAGGAACAACAGAAATAGCACAATGACTTTCGGAGAGAACTTATGTCTTTGTTCTGAAATTGGTGTGTTGTCTATTTCCAAAACACTACCAACCTGACCAAACATAATTAGAACAATCTGATCTCTAGTCTCAAATTCTTCAAAAGAGTACAGAAACCGAAGATTGAATGGCATAAAATCTAAAACATCTTTTGGTTACGTGTTATCATGGAACAAACTAACTAAAAGCAGAAAGAGTCCTTTTATCTTGTTAGAAGACGAATGTTCTTATGAAGAGAAAGATAGGCGTAATGAGAAAAACAAAATAAATGTATATCACGCTGCATTTTCTTTTTGGTTCCTGGAAAAAAGAATGATTTTATAATTGATTATGTCTGAAAAAGTATCATCATCATCATCATCATCATCATCAGCAGCAGCAGCAGCAGCAGCAGCAGTAGCCTTTTTGTGTCAGTCATTGGACAATGACACACGTCAAGATTCGCCAGATCTCTCTATCGTGGGTGCCACAGAGTCAATATTATCATACGTAATATATACCGTCACGCCATCTTATATTTTGTCAGTTCACATGTGAACCCTGGGAATCCACGTTATGAGTCGTGATTTCAAGCAGTTGTCTAGCATTCTTGCAACATGACCAGCCCATTGCTATTTAAATTTTCTCATGGATTTTAAGATATCACAGACTCTTGTCTTTCCTAAACTCGTGAGTTCTCCATGAGGTTTTGTGCACGATTCTCTCTCGTACATGTTGAGTATGGTTCTCCATTCAGAAGGTCAGTCTTCTGGTTAGGTTCCATGTTTCAGCTCCATAGGTGACTATCAGGAGGATGCATTGGTTTCATACCCTTCTTTTTAGCACTCAATTATTCCTTTTTAATATTGCTTCGGTAGCCAGGACAGATATATTCTAAATTTTATTTTTCAAAACTAAATATTTTCAATTGGAGATCAGACAGATTCGTACACTTTCAATTAAATAAAATGAGAGAAGCAATAAGACACGAATATTACTATCCTTGTCACAAAGGCAAAGTTTGAAGGAAATAATAGCCATATATTTTACACATAAGCAAATGGAAAATAATTTCCATTACCCAGTAACAAAAATAGCACTGAACGGTGTAATATATCTCAATTTCCAATAAAATGACCAGTAATTTCTTGAATGATGGTGCTTTAAATCACACCAACAAGTTCATAACGCATTTATGCAATCATATGATTGGTTATAATCTACAGCCAGCCGAAGGCACACAGGACACTATAATGGCTTTATTCAATTACAGAACGTCTCTTGAATCGAAGGACATCATACATTGCCTTCGGAAGGCCGAGTAATTTTGCTTGAAGCTAGTAGCAGTCAGAAGATCATGCCGTTATTATATCTATGAAACGACGATAAATTATGTCACTTTTCAGTCCTTGTAACTGGGGTAATTATTGGAGGTTTAGCTGTGTAATAGCCCCTTATCTGTTCAGGTAAGCACACACGTACACGTTTTGCAAACAATGCCCAAGGGGAATCGAAATTGATGAGAGTGCAAAATTTTTCAAATTCTGTAAATAGCTAACTTTGTTTTTATTGAAAATATGTTGATTCCTTATGTCAAATTCAAATACTTTTGTCACGGGGGAGAAAGCATTAGCATAACAAAGGATTTTTGCGCTAAGAGACCACAGAAAAGTTAGAGAGAACATTGGTCAGCGCTCATATGATCTTTTTCTTACCTTTTCAATGATTACAATGAATGCAGAAAAATAGAAAATTTGATTTAAATTGAAAAAGAAATTTCGTAAATTGATCAAGCCTTGAGGTTTGAAGGCTTATATTCAGAAGTGAACGACCAATATATCTAGAGTCTTCACTTCTATTTAAAAAAAATGTTTTTTCTTGGAGAGAAAAAAATCCTGTCAGTAAGGTTTTAGTTCTTATTGAGTAATTAGTTTATAACATAATATGATGTATACAATAATTTGTAATAGCAAGTCCGATTCCGACAAAATCATGATATTGAAAGTATTATTCAATATTCCGATAAAAAAAGTCGTGTACAACATTATATTCATATATATATATATATATATATATATATATATATATATATATATATATATATATATATATATATATATATATATATATATATATATATATCGTTAGGAGGAGACTTGGGCTAGTACGTACATTTTACTTTAATGGTTGTAACTTCCTGTGAAATTAATTTATCGAAATTTATTGAAATACAAATATAACCAAAAGATACTACGGAGCCATCATTTAAACATTCGGAAAAAATATTTGCACAATTATATAGAGAGTGGGGAAAGTTGAAACTATTCGATTGAGCAAATTAGTCCTCATGCTTATAGGTACAGATGCGATTAATATATTGTTACGGTTGAGGAATATATTTAATTGCAAACAAGACGGAAGAATGTATTTGAATGAGAAGTATGAATTTAGGAATAAAATGACCATCTGTTAGGTCAAGTGGAATCATACGTGAATGGACTTCCACGATGTGTTGCAATGTGATTGAAAATGGAAAAAAACAAGAACAAAGGAATGACGACACCGGCTATTTTGCAGCTTCTCTGTTTTGCCTCTGTCTCAGTCACGTGCAATTACAGCGTCCCAAGTTCTCCAAGTTACAATGTACCAGCCAGCCAACCTCAAAATACATGATTTTTTTTTACTTCTTATTCCAAGGAAAGGTTCTGACTGAAGTTGCTTGAAAAGTACTATATATATTTACTTTTCACCGTCATTTCCCATGAACAGACTACGCTATCATCAACGGCACAAGTCATCAAGGAACAGGCTCTCGTTTTTCAAAGTAAAACTAATTACATACCATGCAGATGAACTGTTTTTCAAGTAGAATTTTCCGGCACATACGACTCAAACCTACAGAAAATTCTTCTCTTCAAGATGAGGCTAGCAGTAGTTCGATGGAGTGGTACAGACTTAAGTAGAATAAGTGATCAAACTTGCCTCAGCCCCCAACTAGTCTCAGTATTACTTATACCTTGGATAGTACAATTACTCTGCTCCAAAAATTTCCGTACAAGATGTTCTCAGTTTTATCATAATTTGATGTGTTTTTCAGTTTATACTTGGCTACATTAACTTATACAGCAATACCCTAACCACCCTTCACGAAAATCTACAATAATCAAAACTACACAATTCCACAGTATCACTATATATATATATATATATATATATATATATATAGATAGAGAGAGAGAGAGAGAGAGAGAGAGAAATGTGTGTGTGTGTGTGTGTGTGCATGCGTGAAAAACAGCAAAAACTAGCTTTTAATAATTTTTTCCAGTGTACTAACCTAATTTAAACAATGCCTTCGAAATTTTGAGAAAGATGTTCAATATAAAACTTCTCTAAGACTACAATACTATTAGAGTTCTTGATGAATGTGTTAGAAATAAACACACAAATTCAATAATTATGAATGAACCTAGTTTACCTGTGTTGTCAAAACTACATCATATATGAAATATATGGATACACATTTTCCTTTTATATCTATGAGTAATAGAGATTCGCGTGGCAGTGAACCGGGAGAATAGCATTCTGTTGACCATAATGGGATTCTTGTTATTCTTTTGTTCGATAACTTATCAATTTTTTAAATTAATGATTAAATTCTGCATTTTCACTACATCATGAAGACATAAAATTCTATTTTACAACGCCATCTTGTGATAAAATTCTTAATGATAATACAGCAATGTTGTGTCTTTCAACGTGACAAAAGGGGAATAAATAAATGAACAAGCTCGGCTGCACTCGGGTCAAACTCCCTTGCTCAATAAAATCCAAAAGGTAAACAAAACAGAATTTATTTCTCCGAGCAATATCAGGCCGAAATTATGTGTCCCGTTTATATTCCCTTGTTAAAAGTTCCTTTCGATGGAATTTGCAAACTTCAGCAGAACAAATCAATTTGATTTACTACAATGATATCTTTAATCAAAAAAAAAAAAAAAAAATTACTACGACTGAAATGAAAACATCAAAATGTAATCATCGAAAGTCGTTCGCAGGGAGTTAGGTCTAAAGTGTAAACTCAGATTCTACTTAACCAGTAAGTCCCCATTGCTGAATGGTTGAACCAGCCAGGTGTATACTTGACACCCCTCTGCCAAAAAGGAGTGTGTTTGATTCTCATCGTGGACTTCCTTTCATTTCCGATAATGCTTTAAAATCGTTGCCGTATAATTGCACTCCAATTCTAAATTGTGATAAAAAACAAAACAAAAACATCTGACGATTTGGATTAAGCTAAAAACTAATCATAATTAGTTCTAAAATCGATTTGAATTAAACTTTAGGAGTGGAGATGGATTCGACACCAGTTTCTGTACGTTACTGTATCACTGTAATTCGTGAATAACGTCACTAGTTTTCAGTCTGGTCATTGTCAGCCGTCATTGTTGTTACATACGACAGTCAAGTCAAAACTCAATGGTAAAAGTTTGACAATAGATGAATAAATACACATGGTGTATCATTATTGGTAGATCAGAATTTAACAAGTGTAACTATTCTCAATAGACGACCCTCGAGTCACTGAATAGGTAATCAATGTCCCAAGATACAACAACGTATCTTGTATGCAACCGATCGATGGTCTTAACACTTTTAAAGATCATCATGCTATACGAGGCGAAGTAAAAGATGATACAACTGATGACTCGAGCCAGTTAATTAGTGACGTGAAAACTTTCAACAGAACTGTGTGTAGACACTCTTTACTATTTAATTGTTCTGCCATTCTGAATACCTCCAGAGCCGGTTGTTCAGCCTCAATATAACTTGCCAACCAATCACAAGGGACCTTACCGTTGATGCGTGAACAGGCGCCTCTAGGATCACTCATCTGACTATGGGGAGCTATTGAATCTGTATTTGTACTGCATTACCGATGCATTCATAGTAAACAATCCATCGTTTACTTCTTGGACATTTTTCTTTGTTGTTATTGTTGCAAAATATTGGATCATTCAGATCTGTCAGCCCCTCAAAACGTATGATCCTGCTCCAGAGATTTTAGACCGTGAACAAGATTAAGGAGACAGAAACAAAGCAGATGATTGCGATCCTGAGGTTGATTTTGTTGGACGTTCCGAAAATTAAAGTTACACTGGGATAAATGTGTTATGTCCAATGGAGGATGATTTGAAGAGGACTAAGGCATCTTTTCACCGAGTAGGATATTGTTCCGATAATATTATTGCATGGGCAGACCTCGTATGTTTCCTCTAAAGATTAGGCAACATTGGAAATTAGTCAAGTCAGATACAGTATTTAAGTGATGAACTACGAGCGTTTGATGTTGGGACGAAGATTGAAAAGCTACTCCCCAAAGGAAACAGATACAAATTGAACTATGTGGGTATTTAGCATACACAACCCTGTCTGCTACAGGGCTAACATTCACTCCTACTTCATTTTTCAACATTAAATTTCATAGTTATGTAAATCTCGCCAATTTTGGTTAATCTATCGGAAAGACAGCTACAGTTCACATGGTTGCAATTTCGAATCACGGAAGGGAATTATTTATTCAAAATATCACTTTGGCTTAACGTAACGAGACAGACAAACGGTAAAGAGATGCTCTGACGGAATTTTGACAAAAACCACCTTAGCAAGGATTTTACCTGAGTATATCTAGAATTATAATTTTAAAACTTTGGATTTAGCTCATCAAAGAGCTAGAACCACACAAAGATTATATACGTCTTAAATATGCTGTTCTAACTTGGCACAACATGAAATTCAGCGACGATAGCTACAGTAACCAAATATGAGACGGCGAACATCGAGCATATTATTCAGAATGTATCGATCGCAGCCTCAAAGGAACAATATCTTTAGTAAGAGAATTAAGTCACTCACCTGATAAACAGCAATGTCTCTCCTTGTTTCATTGCTCTCTTGAGTACTGAGAAATCTATGACGAACAATAGCTTGAAAAGGCTCTTCGATCTTATTTCAAAGAACGTTTGTTATACTGGCTGAAGTAAGATTAAACAGCCTAACTTATGAAACACTAGAACTAGTTGATTAATCACCTAGCTTTAGGGGAGCGTTATTATTCATTCAAAATGCTATAATAGAATGGTTTAAAATTCTTATTCAATTTCCTGAAAGTATCTAAAAAAGCATTTTAGAAGCATTATGTTCTATTGTATATGTTGGTGCATAAGTCGACATTTTCAGAATCAAGAAATCCCCCTAATGGATCGTATTAGTCTGTTTTGACCCTAAAAACTTGACACTCTGATAGACACAACGCTGCCTTATGTTGGAGAGTTGACATACTCGGTTAATATTAGACTAAACTTGAATAAACACGTTGGTTTTTTGGGGGGCGGGGTCATTTTATGCGTAGGCATTTAAATGTAATTGAAGTAATATTTAATACTTTGCCTAGCTTCTTTGGTAGACACCATAGTTGTTCAAGGCACGAAAACCTCCAAAAGTATCAATTTGTATCTTTTTTCAGATTAACTCCCAGGTTTGGGGTTTTTATGTAATTTTTGTATAAATCTATATGTATTAGTTGATTTACCTATGATGAAATTAACTAGCAAATGCTAAATTAAGATTTAGTTTTTTGATAATTCAAAATAGTCACTTATATGTTTTGTTTTTTTTTATTATTCTGAAAACCCGTTTGGAAAAATGAAAACTGATTCTGAATTTCTATTTCATTTAATAATACAACTATCGTTTAAAGGTTTAAGGCTATAACTGTTTCTCTCATCTTGTTTAAATTTATTTTCATTTTCTTTCTAATGCTGAAGAAATGGAAAAACTTATTTGTACTTAATGGAAAGACCAAATCAACAGCAGTAGCAGCAGTGGTGACAAAAGACTTGTTAACTTCATCTGATGAAAAAAAATCATTTTAGCAGCCATTTACAGATCGTAGTGATCATATTAATTCTTTGTCGATCTACATGTCTCGTTTTCGAATAATGCCAGCGTTTTGTTAATTCTATATAGCATAATACTTGAGCGTGACAGAAGCCATCACACAAAATAAACCATAAAAGATCATGGGCTTTTGTATAATGAGATTTGAAACAGGAAAAATGCAAGTACGTTAGTAGATCTCTCTGACGTCTATCACTATTTTTCATGTGGTGAAAAAATATCTCCAGTGTAACAACTTATATCATCAGTAAAATCGTAGACTCTGAAACATATGTAAGGAGACACCTTCGAGAAAAATACAAAAAAATACGGTGCAGACAGATGAGATGAAAGAAGGGAAGTAGTTTTGGATGAAAAAAGAAAGAAGAAAAACCCCAAACTCTATATATTGGATGGAAATTGATGTCTTTTGAAAATCAAAGATTCTTAAGGGAAGCTATTATTGACTGTCTTAGTAGCAGCTGACCTTTTGAGCAAGTGACCAGCCAAGTGGCTGTGTGGAGAACTGGACCAATCATCCAATTTCTTCAATGATTTTCCACATAAAGCACTGAAGTCATCATTGTTAGCCTCTTCACACACACACACATACACACGCACACACACATATATATACATATATGTCTCTCTAAACGTAAGTCTGTTTCTCAGTCTGAGTTATTCTCTTTGTCATTTATTTTATGTACGAACACTAGTGACCGAAGATAACGCTACAATTGTCGAAAATTGGGTTTCATGCCAGTTACCAACTGAATGAAGCGGATATTTCACATCTATTCAGCATTTAATTCCAGGCAATTTCATTGCAGGCAACCAGATCAATATTTATAAAAGTATCGGTAAAACTCAGACTGGAAAAAAAGGCATAAATAGGCATTATATATATATATATATATATATATATATATATATATATATATTTAAAATTAGAAAAAATACGAACAGAAAACGTACGAAAACATATTTTATCCGTCATAGATCTTTAATCATGGTGCTCAACATTAATACAGTTAATAGAGCCATTTATACGTTTAAAAAGGGATTAAAAAGACATATATCCTGTGAATGTTGACAATTTGTGCCTACTGCATTCATCTGCAACTCCAATACTCCACAGGAAACCACATAAAGGTGGTTGTTGATGTGTATCATAAGTACAAAATGTTAACATTAATCGGCTATATATCCTTGTAATTCCCATGTATGTATATATTTATGTATGTAGATCTGTACCTTGAATGATGCAGCTTTAATTAATGTGTGATTCAATATGGTACTGTGGAATGTATTGAATAAAATATAAGCTGAAAAATAAATTAAATTGTGATAAGAACTTGAGCAGAGTGGTTTTGATCAGTACGGAATATGTATGTAAGATGGATTAAACACACTAACTAAGACATGCCTATAAACTAAGAAAAAATGGAGAAATCAGAGTCGACAGCGAATACTCAAGTATCATCATGTTTGTGGAGGACATCGTCTGCTTAGCAAAAAACCTTCACAATCTCATAATAATGCTAGACGAATTGAATGAAGAAGTAAAAAAGTTGAACTTCGCATGAACTTCAGCAAAACGAATATCATATACAACAAACATGTTGAGGACAAAGACGAAGCAATCAGAGAACTAAAAAACGCAGGTAGACCACTATATCCACCGAGGACAAAGAATCTCCGCAAACTTTTCAAAAGAAGACAAAATAAAGCGTAGAATTACTCTAGGTTGGCTAGCTTTTGGCGGAATAACCCCTACCTTCAAAGACAAGAAAATTCCACTTGTTCTAAAAAGGAGGGTATACAACCAATATATCCAACCGATAGTCCCCTATAAAGCTGGAGCATGGAACCACACCAAAAGATTGAACCTCGAACCATGCAACATGCGCATGAGAGAATCTTGCAAAGTATCATGTGGACATATCACAATAGAGCATAGTATATTAAAGGAAAAACAGGAGTAAGAGATATTGAATCATTAAGAGAAATAAAAATGTCAATGGGCTGATAATGTGCTAAGAATGTCTGAAAACCACTGAACGTCTCCCAGAGATCATATGCGAGACTGTGGCCGGCAGGAAATAAGATGGCATGACGATTTAGATAAGTTCAGAGAGAACTAAATCCGTGAAGTCCAAAATAGAGACTTAGTGAATCTTTGGGAACGAGTATGACTAACAACAGACGAGAAAAAGCTGCTGATATATATACATACACACACACACACACACACACACACATATATATATATGTATGCATGTATGTATAAACATATAGATAGATATGTGTACACAAATACACACACACATATTTACACATACCTATAAATATCTATCTATCTATCTATCTATCTATATATACATATATATATATATATATATATATATATATATATATATATATATATATATATATATATATATATATATATATTGAAGAGCGTAGTTCCAAAATATAATAAGTGCCATTTGAAAAATAGATATGTTTTATCAAATTATAAATCAAAGTCTCGATTTGAGTTCATCTCATTAAAATTTTATGAACTGTTTATACATGAAAAGGTTGTATTAAGATTAAAACATTCAACAACAGAAATTGATTTTTAAAATTGATTGAACGTATTCTTTTCTTAATGTCGCTTATTGCATCTTGGAACTACACTCTTCATCTACATTTACCTATATACATATATGTATATATATATTCACATGTATATTCGTATTCACTCCCATTTTTTATTTGTGTGTGTGTGTGTGTGTGTGTGTGTGTGTGTGTGTGTGTGTGTGTGTGTGTGTGCATGTGTGAGTGTATGTGTGCATATGTGTGAGTAATCATGGAAGGAATTTGACAATTTCATTCAATGCCATGAGAAGAAGAAAAATGTTAGGAAAACAGCGACAATAGATTCTTCAAACTATGTGCTGAAACCAATCGATACACAGGCAGAGAATTTTCATTTTTATAACTGCGACGTAAATCTTCAGTTTCTGAGAACGGAGAATATTCCACGTTAAGGACAGATTTGAAATAGTTAACGGCGTTTTTATGGGAATTAATTGACCTGAAGAGAGATAGATAGTGTCCGTGAATAGGAAAGGAGACAATTATCTTAATAGGATGATTGGATTATTTGAGAGCGAGAGAAAGAATCAGAAATTATCTCTTCTTTACGTCACACTACATCATATCATTACTTTAAAGAATCAATTCTCGATGTTAAGAAAATGGAGCTTGAGAGAGAAAGAAAGAAAAAAAGAAGATAGCAAACTAGCCAATGTTTAAAGGTAATGTGGAAACTGCATATATATAAATATATACAAATATACATATATATATATACATATATATATATGTATATATATATATATATATATATATATATATATATATATATATATATATATATATATATATATATATATATGTATATATAAAGGATTTGCAGTTTTAAACACAAAAGGGGTAAAGAAAATAGAAAGAAAATAGATCTGCAAGTTTAAACACAGAAAAGGTAGAGAAAAAATGATTTTTTCTGTTAAAAATTGTACTGCATTCCAGCAAGTGTCTGTCCGTTCATTTTTGATGCAGTGATTATCTAATATTGTTTCAGACGTCTTGACAGGGATTAACTTTGAAAATTAATTGGAAACAAATATTCTAAAGTGTTATTGATATTTTTTACCTCGGAAACAAACACTGCCAACTGCTGTCGAAAACTGCATTGGTGAAACTGGGGCTACTTAGGCGCAGGGGCAGGTTGAATTACTTGCTTTAAATTTTGTTTTCACCATTTGCTGATGCCACTGTTAGCTTCATTTACAGCCGGATGGTTTCACCCTCTTTTGCTCTTTTGCTACTTCGTTTGGGTTATATGTGTTGCAAGTGCAAAAATCTTTTTTTTTCCGATGAGTAACTTGTCCTCTTGATAAAACGAGTGCTTAGGTCACACTGTATTGTGGGGTTGATGTGTAGTCTTCGTTAATAAAAACTAGCAATATATATATATATATATATATATATATATATATATATATATATATATATATATATATATATATATTGCATTTCACAGTGCTACTGGTTAAACTTTTTCTTGATATTGATTGTAAAGAAAACCACATGTTCGGGGCTTGTAAGTATATTGCAAAAGGAAAGACAAAAATCCTGCAAAATAACAAAATAAATTTCAATCAAGTTATTGGTATCGTTATTCTTTCCTTAATGTTCTTTCTTCCACCTTCGAGCACATTACAATACACGGCTAAGGTCCACTCACGAATGTTTCCACTTGTCCTACCAGATAATCATCATATTTCTACGAACTTTTTTTTACTCAAATATATTCTTGTCTGGTTCAAAATTTAAAATTTTTCATTTATAATGCTATATTAATCAATATTGTACCTACTAGCAAGAGAAATATCTTGCCCAATTTGATTGAACCGACTATCCTCACTGACGGGATAGGTTTGTAGACTTTTTCCCCCGAATGTTTAAATGATGATGTAATAATCTTGACAAATGCTTCAGATCTAAACGATCAATTCAAAGAAAGAGTCTCTGTAAGAGTTGATTCTATTAGAATTTGAATCAATTGATTTTACAGGAGGTTACTGCCTGTCCAAGTAAATAATGTGCCAACTAGTACCGATATCTCGAATAAATCATCGCAGATTTGAATAGAGTCACTTTTTTTTCTTGATTTTCATAAAAATGTAAATTTCATCAATTTTTTTCTTTTGAAAAAGCAAAATTTACGACTTTTTGTTTATCTGTACTGTCCTTGCATGAATTGAAAACACTCGGAAACGCTTTCATCGTCTGCAGCGATTGAATAACAAATTATGATTCTTCTTTCTTGTCAACAAAGTGGAGTCAAGGGGATTGACATGGATCTTCAAATATATTTTTTAAGAAAGTTATAAAAACAATTCAGAAGTTTTACATCGATATGGTGTAGCTCCAGTCCGGGTTTGAGTTCACTAGGTTTTTCGATTGTAATACTAACATGAACCATCCTCCATTCAGGGGAGTAAACTCTTGACCGTTTGTCTGTTCGTGTACGTTGAACCAAACCTATGTATACGATTAGCTTTTTCCTACTTTGATTTGAAATCACGACTGAGTGATCAGTTCCCTACTCTCCTTCCGACTGAACCAAACTGGCAATTTTTATCTATCTACGAAATTTTGTTAGAAATGCTTATAAAACTGACATTTTCCAACCTTGTTTTTAAAGAACGACCAAATGATCGGTGGGAGGTTCTTTTACCGACTTAGCTAAACTGACAAGCGTCACGTATCCAAAATGGTTTTTGCTACTAATATGCAAAGGTTTATTTCATTCAAATAAATAAGTACAGTTCTACTATATATATATATATATATATATATATATATATATATATATATATATATATATATATATATATATATATATATATATATATGTATATTATTGTGTCATCCACTGACAGCTGTTTCGTTGTATTACAAGTCTTCAGTGTAGTTATAGACAATCCATTTTCCCATCCAGTACCACGAGGTAGGATTGAAACTTTCGCTTCAAACCAGGACGCCGGTATCATAACTCTGCTCCACGGTACTGGACGGTCAGTAAGGTTGAATTTAAGCGATATATTTATTTTAGCTTATATTCCCCATCCACCAGAATGCTCTATTCCTATGGAAGAGCATTATATATATATATATATATATATATATATATATATATATATATATATA
Source organism: Thysanoteuthis rhombus (assembly GCA_963457665.1). Taxonomy (NCBI): domain Eukaryota; kingdom Metazoa; phylum Mollusca; class Cephalopoda; order Oegopsida; family Thysanoteuthidae; genus Thysanoteuthis; species Thysanoteuthis major. Next base: position 45,210,533 of record OY735213.1, read on the forward strand.
TATATGTGATTTATCTTTTATATGTATAATACAAAGGTTGCAGAAATCTTCAGAAGAAGAAATATAAGAAAGAGTGGAATTTGACCATAGCAACACCCAAGCTTGTTACTGGTATTTTCACTCTGCCCAAACGACTTTGGCTTTCAGGAAACTTTATTTGGCGACAAAAGAAATAAAACTATGACACGTTGGTAGGATCTACGATCTTATAATAACGGATCCCTTTCAACCCGTGGAAATCAAATACTTCACGATGCCTTTTTTAATTAAAATTCCCTTGCTAGTTTGGCTCTTTCCATGGATACCCATTTCGAAGCAATGCCATAACTATTTAATAACATTGCGTTATTCTTTATGTGCACGTTGGTACTCCTGAAGATATATTGGATGCCATTTGAAAAATATGCATACGTGTAGATGTGGGTTTGAATGTGTCCGTAACAATCTAATTAAGTCTTGAATATAAGGAACCGTCCTTGGGATCAATACGGGCACTGACCATCTAATATATTTCCTGTCATTCGACAGAGATGCTGGCTGACGGGTTTGAGCGGAGGGTTGTGCATTGAAATATCGCAACGAAAATCTTGGCAATCAATCAATCAATGATATAATGGAACAAATCTTGTGCGAAAATACTGAAAATTTGTCGTAATGTCGGCACTTTTTTGCTACTAATATTATTTGAATCATTTGTGATTCAGGATGCGATATGCAGCAGAAACGGCACTTTGGGATCGAAACCACTGGAAACAACATAATGGTGGTTGCTGATGTGAGATTGAAACTGGACCCCGAAAGTTGAAAGTGCAAATTTTCAGAATATACCATAATCCAAATTTGATTCTGTTGTTGAGTTTTTTTTTTTCCGAATTTTGTGAAATCATTTCTTGACAATATTCATTCATGTAATGAAAGGGGTCTGAATTCTACGTTTCATCCTTATTTTGGTTAGATTAAATTTCGATGAGGGCAGAATCTGAAAATTACCACTCCTGATTTCAGAACTAACGTTTAGCTGAATGTTTGTCGAAGGTCCGCTGTTTGAAGGTCCCCACGGTTGATCTTGCGAGGAGTCCCATTTTGAACTCATACAAAGAATCATTAGAATTTGCTTTGACAAACTGAAATAAACCAGTGAAAATAGTGTAAAAAAAAAAAAAAAGGTCGAGCAGCAATGAATAGAGCGAAAAGTATATCCCCTGAACATAGTTAAATAATAGTTCACTCCAAAATAACCATCAAAGTTTAAAATAACAAAAACTGCAGTTACCTCTGCCTCGAATGAATATAACGAACTCTTAGTACTATATCAGGCCAGAGGGACATCTGTAAGGGTTGCTGCATGCTAGTTTTATTGATCAGGACATTTCCATTCCTGTACTGGCACGATTCCAGACTATTTTAAGTTATCTCACATGCTACTCATGCTTTATCCTTTAACCAAGTCCAGGGGCAGAGCAAGGGTTTTGAGCCGGGAGGACCAATTTTTGTTCAACTCTGTCTAATAAATTAAAGAGTAGATCTGATATTTTTTCGGTTCTAAGTTTGATTTGTAATTACTTGAGATTATTCACGTTTTTTTTCATTCATAGAATTTACTTGTGTAGATATTTGGAAGACAAATTTAATAATATTTTTCCCGAGCAGGAACTGGAGAGGCTGGACCAGGGTTACCAATTTAATTATGATTTGTTTTTGATTTTTGAGATTCTGAAAGTCACTCTCTCGAAAGAAAAACATCCCAATATCAACACTGGCATTTGCAACAATAGTAAAAAAATCTAAATATTGTCAACAGTGGACTCACAAGCTCACAAATGAAACCAAATTGAAAAAAAAAACAAACAAAAAAACATCTGAATTGGCAACCCTTATCCGAACACCATGAAGCCCAACTCTGGATCTGCGCCTGAAGTCGATTTACTTTTCACCTGCTCATTGAAATATTTGGATTAGAACAGGAAACATCTTTGCATTCTCGTACAACGTGTACTCTTACAATTCTTTCCCCTCTTATATCAGCGAACGGTCACTTGTTTTGAGTAACTTATAAGGCAATGATAGTACTTCAATCTAACTTCACTTAAGCAGATCTCTGCGCATGCGTATGTGTGAGCATGCAGGATGGGTCAAGATTCATCGGATATATAGGTCCGCATAGTGCAGCGTTGGACTTGAAGTTTTCATCAGATGTTTTGAGAAATCTAATAAAATTAAAAAAAATTACAGATCATAAATCTTTTAAATGAATTATAGATCTGAATTTAGATATAAAATTTCTAAATTGGAAATAGATCAAACTGTAGATATACAATATCAAAATTGACAATAGATCAAAATCTAGATATACAATACTTGAATTGGCAAGAGATCTAGATGTAGATAGAAAGTATGAAGGATAACCGAAATACTTTGAAGTTGTAGTTCCATATGACGAGCAGAAGATTATTTCACAGCACGATCATTGCAGGATGTACAACAAACCCTAAAGTCTGACCTTTTCTGAGGATACACCATTGGAACAGGAACTGCCCTAGTTCTTCGAATAAGTCATGCGAGTTAAATCATTGTCTTAAACAATTAGGTTTTTTTAAGCTAGCCTGGCGACCAATTCTGGAATTAGGTGACTGCAACTATCCTCTTTTTCTCCCAAAATTCAGAGTGGGGAGAAGTAGATTCATGCCTTTCCCTGGGAGTTAGTGCAAAGTAAACGAAAATTTTCAAACCACCGATTGAACTCGTGTCATCAACCGTCAGGCCATCTGCACCTCTCCCTATACTTTATTTTCAATGTTGTATTCGTATTTGATTCTAGTGGGAGAATTAAAAAAAACTTTTTAAAAGTTTTTTTGTGCTTAAGGGAGAGCTGAGTGGGCTGATGACGAGAGCCCCCAAAATTTTGCCCCCCTCCCAGTATTTAGTAAGACCCAAAAATCACGCCTTGGGAAAAGTTCAGAATTGTACGACATGATTGTGTAGATGAAATTCGATAGAATTCCGATTCAATTCAATAGAATTTTTTGTTTATTTACTCGAATAATCATTTAGATGGGAGGATCCCTATTTTAATTACAGCCAGGGGCCCCATGTAATCTTAATCTGGCCAAGCTCTTTGGGGTGAAATATGACCATTTTATTGATATTTTCGAAAATAATCATTGGTTTTGATTGCAACAAGGGAGCAAGTATGAATGATTTGTTAGACTATTGAATTGCGCAAAGGAAACGAGGACCGTTATTATTAATAGCAATAAAAGTGAAAGGACTTTAAATGCGTCGTTTACAACACTAGATGTTCGTGAAATTAGGTTAGAATCTCTGTTCAAATAGATATATAATTCTAGCACCTTGAAGCTCAAAACACAGAGGATACATAAATAATGCATTTACTCTTTATATTCGCACACAAACAGATATATACACACACAAACATTCACACAAATACACACATACACATATGTATATATATGTGTATTAAGAAATAGACATATTTGGTTCGACAGAATGAATTATAAATTGTGTTATATTGTATATTTGAGATGATCTCCCGTTGTTACACGGCTAATATATTACACGCCTTAGACAACGTAAATAGAATAAACAATTTAAGAAAATTTGGTTGCTGCAGGAAGTTTCAATATAATATAATGCAATTTATAATTCATTCCGTCGGACCAAACGAATCCATTTCCTAATATATAACTGTCACGTTGAAAGAGACAAATAGACCGAAAATAAACAAGATGAGAAGTTGGGTTGGAAGCAGTTATTTGGGCCTTTGCATTACCAGCGGATGTTTAACTCAATGGTGAGAGCATTGTTACGTTGAAGCAGCTACCCTATTCGGGACAGGTTCTATTCCTGTAGTTGCTCCATTGTTTATTCAATTTATCATTATATATCTATATATACTGCTCACCGAAAAAAACCGTCCAGTTTATATGATGTCAATATATACATATATTTAGGAGTGTGTGCTCCTTCAAACTGAAAGATCCATTGCACACGGAAAAAAAGTTCAGCTCTCTTTGTGTCTATTTATACATATATACATACATACAGAACTAAATGTTCTTAGAAGCATGTGTCATCGCCTACCAAGGACCCTGGAGCATCAAAGACATGATTAAGAGTAACACTATAAAATAGAACAAACTATCACTGGATATAATCCGTAAAACCGTTAAATTTTGCCAACTTTACCACGAAAGAAATAGTCTGTGCTGCAACCACCTTAAGCATACCGACACCTTCACTTGTTCTACCACTAACAAGAATTTCTACCATAATTCTAACTATAAAAGCAAACATATCATTTACCTCCTAGAATGTAATAAATTCAAACTGCAATATATACGCTAAAATGAGTGGCAAGATTAGACTGAATAACTAGAGGCAAGGAATCAAATCATCTAATCATCCTAATCTACTCCTGGTAGAACTACACTTCTGCACCCTGCAACGATTCCAACACTGACTCTAGATTTAAGATTGTTTATTAGGAAAAAGTACACCACCAAACATGGCTAAAATTTAAGAACTACACGAAAGTACATAGATTAACAAATTTGAAACTCTCTCCAACAACCCTAGACACATCGATCTCTAAGATAATAATCCTATCCTTCTTAATTACTTTATACTCACCAATTCACCATCTTTATATTTAAGACTATACATCCAACCAGGCCCTTTCCAACAACCCTCAATTTACTTGTACTTATTCCGTACAGCCACCCACCTACAAAATCTAGGCACCCACCAGCATATAAGTGAGGCTACGAACCCACCTTCCGCGATTCCTACCTGATCCCCCTTTATATATATATATATATATATATATATATGGGTATCAGACATTGGACACTTCACACAGTAATCATTTTCCTACCTATCGAAGCTTTTTCCACAAAATATCCAACCAAATCACCACAGACTCCTTCCCAGACGTAAAACAGCCTGGGATCACTACAACGGCCTCTCACAAATCCTCGTTTTTATTTAAATTTGTGGTTCCAAAATGAAATATCTGATACTACGTTTTTTTTCTACAGAAACTTTTCAACCATGAGAAGTTACACATATGTAACCGAAGATGGTAGCCCCTCCCGAAACATGTTTCACATACTAATTGATTAGTTTATGAATTAATTGATTAACAAGTAATTTCTCCATATGCTGAGTTTGCTTCATTCTCTATTATTTATATATATATATATATATATATATATATATATATATATATATATATATATAGTTTGCTTCATTCTCTATTGTTTATATATATATATATATATATATAGTTTGCTTCATTCTCTATTGTTTATATATATATATATATATATATATATATATATATATATATAAACAATAGAGAATGAAGCAAACTCATACTCATATATATATATAATTATATATATATATATGTGTGTGTGTGTGTGTTTTATGATGTTTCTGTTACATGTTAGGTTGATTGTGTGCTCGCATAGTTGGAAACTGTCAACCAAAACTGTCACACAAAATGGGACAACATCGATTTCTTTGGTTTTCAAATTGATATAGCTGGCTGATTTGCTAATGGAGTTAGAAGGCTGAATTTTAAAAATATTTACTCCATATCATGTAATAAAAAAGACATTATTTTAAAAAAGATTTCTGTCCAAGAAAATGCAGAAATCATTCATTCATTGATCACCCCTTTTTCCAATTTTTGAAAGTTGATCACCCCTAACATAGTATGCTGCCAAATGTCAAGGGCATGAGACTATTTCCATCGAGTGACTTACCAGCGCTGTGTTTTGTTTAGTTTTATTTCTGTAGTTGCTATGTCCATCCCTGTTATATCTCTGTGCTGGTATATTGTGAGAGCAGAACTTGGTCACGTGTTAGGTCTGAATTCTCGCTACATTTAATCCGGACCCCCCGAAAAGAATCTTATGAAAGGGGGTGCAAAGCTGTTTTCATACTCTTTTGTTCAGGTACACCACACGAACACCCTTGTCCATCAGCCATCCCGTTTTAATTTGTGATAACTCTTTTAGCATCCAATACTATATGAATTCGCTTGTAAATGATATTTAACCTATTTCATAAATAGACATACATCGAAAAGGAGTGTTATGTAGTAATAGTTAAGAAAAAACAGAACAACTTGTAGCACTTACATTTATCAGTTTAACTCGAAGTAATATTACCTCGAGACAAATTAATGGATTCATGTTGATATATTTTTTCAACAAAGTAATATTTCCAATTTGGTCTCAAGAAACACTTTCTTTCATGTATCGTATCGACTTGTAAGTTTCGATGTACAGTTCTAATACCCCTCTCTTTGGGTCAATGTACTTAGCATTGTATCTCATAGTCCAGTAGGAATGGTTTTTGACCTGAAAAAAAAGATTAAGGCAAGGCTGAATTCTACACTATTGACAGGGATGGTAATCTACAATAACATATCCGAATTCATCTAGCTCAATACCATGATTTCGGAACTCTTTACCGCTCCTTTCCTAACTGTCAATTTTATTTAAGGGAGCATCTATCTCAGACATAACTGCATTGCCGAGCCTTATCGTTAAAGCTGCTTCAACCATAAAATTGCCTTTCCTCACGTCATATAATAGACCGAGTTGGATCAATTGCATATTTCTTGTAGTATATGTCCTGACCTATTCATTAAGTAGGCAATACTTCCCTAGAAGCTGATCATCATATGAAAGCCTCCAAACCAGCGTACTACATCCAAACCATCTGACTGTGCGTTCTCAACAGCTTCAAGCCCAAGAGGCTGATGTAATGTAATGTAAGGTGTCACTAAGTTCAAAATCTTTCCCTGATTTGGAATAAATACCGATACAAAGTAGATGCAACTTGCATTTGTGAACATTAGATCAATTGTTTAAAAACAGGCTCGGCTGATAGCCGCTACCGATACTACTGATGACAGGCAAGGTAGGGGGGGAGAATGGGAGAAAAGAGATTTAAGTAAATTAATTGGAGGGTACGAAGGGCGAGATGAGAAAAGAAAGTTAGGTAATTCAATCAGAGGATCGAAGGAAAGCTGGGCTGACAACTACTTACAATACGTTGTGTGGCGAATACTGCTCTTTATTTTTATCTATCTATCTATCTATCTATCTATCTATCTATCTCTCTCCCTCCCTCTCTCTCTCTCTATATATATATATATATATATACACACACACACGCGCACACACACACACACACACATATATATATATATATATATATATATATATATATATATATATATATATATATATATGTATATAGTTAAATAAAATAGAATAAAATTTACGAGATTATTTTCCCGCTGTATGCCAACATTTCATGCCTAACGCACTCCTCCGCAACCAGCGATCTGTTTTGTTCTTGTAATTGCTTTGGAGAGTGTGTGAGGCACGAACTATTGGTATTTTATTTTGTATATTAATAACTCGATCTGCTTCGATACATACTGAGCATGGCTTTTTTGTATTCTCAAAAATTACCAAAACAATTATGAAATAAACAATGCTCTTCCAAACCGGGGCGTTGTACGTAAGTAAATATATCGCTTAAATTCAGCATTACTGACCGTCCGGTTCTGTGAAGGACAGGGGTAAGATGCAAACCTCTGGGTCTGAAGCGAACGTTTCGACCTAACTCCGTAGTGCTTGATTGGATAATGGATAGACTATAGCCAAAACTGAAGAGTTATAATACAATGAAATAGATGTTTGTGGATGACTGAATTGTTTATATATATATATATATATATATATATATATATATATATATATATATATATATATTGTGTCATCCACTGTTTCGATGTATTACAGGTGTGGCTATAGACTTTATCCCATCCAGTAACGCGAGGCAGAATGGAAACCCTCAAATCGGACCCGGAGGCCGATACGGAACTGGGTGCTCAGTAGGGCTGAATTTAAGCGGTATATTCATTTACGCAGAAACTCCTCATCCTCCAGAGTGCTCTATATAAATATACATGATGATGAAATATCTTAGGTACTCAAGAAATGAAAATGTTTGGTAAGTTATACGATAAATTGTAATTTCTTCTAATTCTGCAACTCTTCAAAATCAGCACATTGCTTTATAAGATTTTAATCATTCATAATGTTCCCCTGATTTATTACGATGAACAAATGCAGAGTGAATGACTGAATTGTTCAACATTCCATCATATGTGTAAGTGCAGGTTTCCCCCGCCATCCAAATTTGGATGTTCATATCAAAACCGTTAACTAATCAGAAGAGCTTAAAAGCATTAACCATGACTTTATACGGGGAAAAAACTATGCGATCACATTCCACAAAAATGACGATGATATTATGTTATAGAGATTTTCTTGACATAGCTTTCCTCTGACTGTGCAAAAACAGTCCCAAGTCGGAGTGATATATTTGGTAAATATCGTTATTTCTCTAATGCTCATATATTTTCAAGATTTTGATAAATTTTGGAAATCGTACCATAGGTTACTATCCCTACTGATAGTGGAAAACGGGTTTGCCTAAATTTTGTCAAAGTTCAGTGTGGAAGTGGCCTATTTCTACTGAACTATTAGCGAGTAAACGTTTGCAAAATCGGATGTAATATTTTTCTATGCAATTATCTGTAAAGTAAAAGAAAAGGGACAGATAATAAAGATATAGGGAACTCACCATCGGATTCAATGTGAACAATGGTGGTGTCAGATTTTGGAGTCATGTGAAAAAGATTCAATCGGATAATAAATAAGAATAATTTTTGTCTATGACATTACTGGTGCTTTCCACTTTAAAACATCTAAAATAAAGTAAAAACATCTAGAAATATCAAGATTCAGGGGAATGTAGATGTCATTTATAAACCCCTCAAAATAAGGTTCTCAAAGGTTCAGAGAATCACTTTCCTGAAAGAAAAAAAAAAAGGATTTCGAAGGGGTCTAGAGGAGTACTGAAGCTAGCCTGTAGACAAAACAGCAGAGCCAGAAGCACTAGAAGCATATAAACAATGTAAACACACGCATATATATATATATATATATATATATATATATATATGTATATGTATATATATATATATATATATATATATATATATATATATATATATATATATATATATATATATATATATATATATATATATATATATATATAAAAGATAGATCCCTCCGCTATCTTTGATTGCTGCAGTAGTTCGACAATGTAAAGTTCGGGTGGAAAAAGTATTTTGACACTTGCATACTAATAAATAATCATTCAATATACTTCTGATGCACACTTTCACTTTAAATTCACACAAGTGATGTATTTTGATATAAAATTAACAACTATCAAGAAAGTATCAAATATTTCCAAACATACATTATGAGTACATTAAAATGAATTGTGTACGTGTACAAATACCCCCCAACTGTATCTATTATGTGACATGCTTGGCTACCATGGATAAGATACTTGTGTTTCTACGAGATTAACAGAAAAAATCTACTTCTTCATTTAGAGTTGGCTGTTCTGCTTGAATGGATATAATTTTCTTTATAGAAAATTTTCTCCCCGATTCTAAAAATGCATCTCCGTCACTATCTTGGACCCAAATATATGAGTTCAATCGATAGTATATATTTCTTCTATGTGTTACTAACACTGCTTTGAAGTTATAAAAGGCAATAAATAAATAAATGAATAAATAAATAAATAGCAGGCCTGTTTATTCTCTCAATTAGAACCGTACTTTGACAGTATACCGCGCTGGAGATGATGAATCCTAATTCTGGAAACATTAGATGATCAACGAATAACTTACTTCTCTCGCCTTTTATCGGATTACTTAATCATTGAAAGACCAAGTAAGCATAAACTTAGATTGTAAATTGACACCTCATCTGGAAAACGATTTGAAAGGAGGAGTTTTTAAAAAAGGCAAAAACACGCTTCTTCGAGACGTATTAAGGTGTAGATTTCCAGCACTACACCTCCACTGATACGGCCTGTGTGCATGGCATATGTATAGATAGCCAGCCAAGCTGAATTACTTGAACTTAGGTTGACGGTTTTGCTTGTCACTTCTTAATTGCTGCATGTTTTTGACGCCAATTATTTCTCGCTAAATATCCGTGACTGCATTTTAAAAGGTATAAATTATCAAATAAACAGATGCCAATAATTAACACAATAGTATTAGCTCACTATTAAAAATCATATGTGTATTTTGTAAATATTGCTCTATTTTTGTGACTCCTTAAGGAGCATTGGAGGATGTGTAACACACCCAGCCATAAACACAGGATCAACTGCTTGAGCGCATTCGATATGTTATGGTCAGCGTATCGTCAGACTTCCTGCCAACGTCAATCAAGACCATATCAAAACGTTTATAGATATTCGTGGAGTAAGTTAAATTTTTGCAGAGAGGGCAAATTCTACCATTGTATGGTCCGAAGTGAGACTACTTTGATTACAATCCATCGATAAATAAAGTTATGCCAATTCCAGAAGATGGTTTCCTCTCACTTTCCCTGTACATTTGACTCTTGGACGATACAATAGAAAGCTGGAATATTCTATTTTTTTTCAATCAAAGCCGGCCCTGAGTACTATAGAGTACCTTTGGTGTGTCTGAGATAGTTGGAATATTCAAATAAAAATGGAAAACTAATAAATTTAGCACAATAAAAACGGTAAAAATCAGAGAAGAAAATTCCCTGATGCAGAGTCAGATTTTTCAGGAATATCTGTCAGTTGAATACTTTCTTTTGTAGTTGAAAAAAGAGAAAGATTTGCGAAAGGAATTTTCATGATCTGCCGAATTATGTCAGACTTAGCTAGTTTGGTGAGACAGAGGACTCAAAATAGCTAAAAAAAAAAGCGAGAAATGTGATTTGGTGAGGTAAAGTCGCAAATGAATAAATAAATACTATACTTTAAAGACACCGGATATCAGCTTTTCCAGTACACCAAGAATATTTCCTATGGCTTTTAGAAATTAGTGAGTTCAATAAATTTCATGCAGTGCAATTTTTCCTTTGACAAAGTATGTGCAAGCTTCTGAATTCGACGTGATGAATCAATATTTTTTAAATAAAAACTCAGTAAGATATCAACAAAATTTGGAATCTTTTGTGCGCATATTGATTCCCTTTGTGTGCTGATAGTAAATCATGAATGCACACCTTAGAGGGAACTATGGCTCCAGGGACACTGAGATCGGTCCTGGTTTTTTTTTCCAATCTTGGTTATGCATCCAGCCAAGACAAAGACGAGCAAGATCAGATAAAAAAAATCTGAAGCAGTAGGCATTGTTTCACGAAATTAAAAATATGCTCAGTTTTTAGGATGGGAAAAAAGTGCTTATGCAAAAGTGAAAACCAATGACTAAACCGAAAAAAAATGACCCCCCTGGAATGTTTTTTTTTAATTTTAAAAAGATTTTGAGAACGAACATACATGGAAATAATTCCCTACTGAAGTGTCCCGGGTCTGAGCAACATAACCGGATGTTAGATATTTTTCATCTAATAATATTCGATGAAGTATTTTAAATCATTATTAGTAATTTGTATGACTACTTTTTCTTCATCCAATTTTTTAGTTGCTTTTTCTTATTTTTTTTTAACCAGCTTGGATAAAAGTTACTCGAGACTAAAACGGATTTATTCAATTTTTACGGGAGGGTAGAGGGTGAGAGAATACCAGTTTAGCACTTTACTCAGATAAAAGTATTTTCCTTCATTTTTTATGAAGTTAATGTTTTATGAAAAAAAGAAAAAGAAAAAAATTAGGTCAGAATTTCTTCCATCCACAAATTCATTTACTTTTTCTTCCATTATTCAGTCTTTTAAAGCTTTTAAAATCTTCTTAAGGTAATGCTTTATGCGCGGAAGACATAAATACATTTTTTATTTGTTTTTAAAAAAAGTCTTTCGTGCATAAAAATATTAGTCCACCTAGATTATAATATCTTTATTTAATACCCCACAACCATTTCGCAAGGAATTATTTTCACGTATGCCCGATCTCAAAAATAAAAAAAAAGCATTTATGCAGAATAACATATTGGCTTAGTCGTTGGACCAAACTTTTGTATTAGTACCAGAAAGAAATTATGGTCAGTTCAAAATAAGCATCAAAACACGATTCGAAAGATGGTCCTTAGTATTCCATTTATTTCTTAGTTTACAAGTGATGGATAAAATTTGAAGGCTGTTAGAAAGAGACAACAGCCAAAGAAAATCAATAAAAAGAAATGCGATAAGTCGGCTCTGTTTTGAATGAGATTCAATTGTTGTACAGAAAGATAAAACATTTTATATTTGAACTTGAATATCTTTTTCTAAAATACCATGGACATTATTCATCATCGTCATCAGCAGCAGTTGTAGCCTTCTGGCATAGACCCTCTCTAAGATTCACCAGACAACTTTACCATGGGCATTGCGGAGCCAAACCTTTCTGGACTTGTCTTGTTCCTCACGTTATCTTATATCGTGCCAACCACAGTTTTGCATTTGATCTCAAGGGATCAACGTTATGAGTTATGGTGTTCACAGGTTGTTTGAAACTTCTACCATTGCCATTTGAGTTTTCCTATGGTTTCTATGATATCTCTGACCCTTGTCTTTCCTCTAATATACTGTGCTGTCTTGTGATCTCTACATGTGATGTTGAACATTATTCCCTCGTGTGCATGTTGCATGGTTCTCAGTTTGAGGATCAATCTTTGGGTTAGGTTTGATGCAAGGAATCTCACCGTCTTAGAGTTATTCATCACTTTATTTCTTCTCCTTCCGAGTATTTCCTGGGGATTCGTTGTCTTAGGTATATGGAAAGATCTACTTTCTTCAGCTCTTCATTCTTTACTACCTATCTCATTCCCTCTGGTACAAATTGTTAACCACTAACCAAAATCGTTGAACAATCAACGTAGGTTTCTTGAGGTTTTTAATGGTTCTAGCTGGCTGTCTATCTACCAATGAATATATCTAGGCTAAAAATCCAAACAAATTCTTTATTATCTCTAAAAATACATTTTTACACCCTCACAATATGTTTTTAGCCAGGTGCATTCAATTTTATTCAAAATGTTCCCATTCAGTCAGGCAGCATCCACGCTTGTTTTGTTCGAAGACTTAGAATTTTTTTTTGTGGCCAACACCGAACAAAATGAGAGAGAAGGGAATCATTTGTTGATCACTCCTCCTCCCAATTTTTAATTGATCACCCGGAACATGGCTCTCTGTCTAAAGAAACCGATCATATGACGATTATTTAGATATTTTCGTGTCCTTTATCTGGGGAGGCATCCTGTTTATGTATATTGACCCACCATATGATTCTTTTTGTCAGTGTGCTCTTTGCGTGTATTGCCGAGTTACTGTAATAGATTGTCTGACATTTAGAGACCAAGTTCTTCGCAAATAGCTTCTCCGAGAACATCTGCTTTGTAAGAAAAACTCCCTTCTGAATGTTTTTTTTTCTGGTGAATATCAGTGAAGTGAAGTGTCTCAACTTATATTAATCTTTTTAGTTTTCATTCTAAACATGTCAGATTTTAGTTTTTCCAACTTCACAATGTTAACATCAATAGGCTATTTCAAGCTTCCATTTTCTTTTGCCTTATTCTATGGCATAAATAACTCATTTTTTACATGTCCTCCAGTGTGTATATTGTCCGAGAAGACTTGCTTAGGGTGACTACAGGTGAACAAAATGCATATAAGACATTTCTGTTTTGCGTATCCCTTGCATTACTTCATAATTGTACTTCTGGATTTCGATTCTTGTCGTTACGTTGGAGAAATAAATCGTGGGTAGATGACTATGGATTGTATTCAACTCTAAAAAGGCGGGGTCAAAATGACGGTCATTTTGAATACATGGACATTTTTCGGGTATTACTTGTTTTAATATCCACCTGATATTGCAAGTTGTAGAAAAACGAGGTATGCAAACTTCAAGAAAGAAAAGAAAAAAACAAACTGACAAAATTAAAAAACAACATTATATCCTATAACCCTCGTGTCCTGTGCCAGTGTGTGAGATTTGCTCTAAGAGATAAACGAAACAAATTCATGTCCGTTTGGTATCTTTTCTATAACATCTCTGCTTGAATCCAAATTTTCTGATCAAGATTGCTCAAACTTTGAATTGAATGCCAATGAGGAATTTGCTCTCACTACTACTATATTCATAGTACTGGTATCATTCATGTTGATGTTTACTGCACATATGATCACTGCTACTTGATACGAGTATTGTGGCTCCTTGGACAGCTCATCTGTCATGTGTTCTCAATTGGGTATCGTGTGCAGGGAAATGGACCGGCCCTAGCCTGGCAAGATGTTCTGTTGATTGGTGGCAGAGCATAGGCCAAGATAAGCTTTTTGCGTACGTCACCAGGAATTGGAAGACGGGCACCTGTGATCACCAATGGCCAGGCTCAGCGTCGCTCAGTTCCAATGATCGTACGATAACTGGTGTATCAACACCATTTGCATGCAAAAACCAGTTAGGGAGGAATGAGCACAAATAATCATGTTACGATCTCTGCCAATGGTATAATTTATTTTCATTGAATTCAGATTATAAAAAACAGTTGAAAACAACGAATTCAAAGTTTGGAAGATTTTCACTTGCGATATGATTGTTATTTGAAGAGCTAAAATGTAGATTCTTTTGAAGTTTGAAGTTTAAACACCCGGCAGTATGATTCTGATGCATATTACATAAACAAATCTTAAATACTTAAAAAAAACTGATGTATAAAGTGATATTTCTCTTTTTTTTTTTCCATGTTTTGCTTGTTCAGATACTAAGTATTTTTATAGAACATTGTTATAAATATTAAAATAATAAGCTAAGAATCGAAGCCTCGAGATGAGACTAAATTGAGTATATTAACCGTAAAAATGAAAACAATGCAGATCAAAAACGATCCCTGACTTTAGATCTATTTAATCAAATCAACGATAATACGTAACTATTTATTTGGAATATTCCTTTAGGTAATTGAAGGAGTCTGAATTTTAGATTTTACTGTTGTCTCGCGCAAATTGAATTGAATCTTGATTACGATGTCATCTGAAAATTTGCACTTTTGACTGGGGGTCCAAATTCCTTATTCAATCTGATCAATTAGGATCAAATACGATTTTTCATCTAAGTGGATCAGATTCCTATCTAATTGTGTTGCTTTTCATGAAAACAAAGTTTGCAAAACGCTCTCTTCTCATGTACTAAATGTTCTAAGATGCAAAAAAATGCAATTCACCAATGTGCTTTAAACATGCAAAAGAAAAAAAAAAGTTTCACTTGACTCATTTTCCGGTCACCTTCCTCAGATTTCGCAGTCTCTGTGCCGTTATTATAAAGTCTACATCTGAAGATTGTGTTTTACGAAAAATATTAATCTTTAAATCTTTATCCCTCACCATTTCAAGTACCGTGCAACTACACTTTCGCACACCTGATCACAATTTTGCCACGGACGCTAGCTTTACCATCATAGAAAAAATAGAAAAAACTACTCCAATTGACATAACTAAAATTCTAGAGAAACACGAAGATATGTGGATCAACAAACTTAAAACCCTATAACCTAATGGATTAAACACTAAACTGAACAACCCTCATCACGCAGAACCCTAATACACATCACTCCCCCCTACCCTGACACACTATGCCCTCCCCAAGACCAATTGCTGCTGCTTTACCAAAGACCTGATATCTAACTGGACATTCTCCTACTCAGCAGGAGGCCTTCAGCAGCCCTTACAACACATTTTACCCACAATTCATAGCTCCTGATAGTGGACTCTGTTTCCACATGGGAACTTTTTACACATACTCACACAGCACACACCTCTGAAGATGGGAAGAATCCTGAAACATGTCTGGACAATTTACATCTACGGATTAATAAACCTTACCTCTAAACACTTTACTCCCTAGTCTGTCTCACTCTTTACAATACACATTATATATATATATATATATATGTATATATATATATATGTGTGTGTGTGTGTGTGTGTGAGTGAGTAACAATATACGTATATATATATATATATATATATATACGTGTGTGTGTAACAGTATATATATTTACATATATATATATATATATATATAGAGAGAGAGAGAGAGAGAGGGAGAGAGATACCCAGATTAACATTTCAATAGCTTTAATTCCATGTAATGTTATTTGTAATGATGATACTTGCTGAGGCAAATCAGGCTATTAGTGGATCGCAGAAACAAGTTTGTAGAAACAGGAACCCGGAAAAGCACATAAAAACAATGATATAGAAAAAATGCTATGATGCTTAACATCCTATATAAAAGCAAATATTGGGTCACATACCTGCTCCTATATACGCCTACTAGGACACTTCCGTTAGCGTAACCTTTGCTTCATTCACTTTGTTGCAACACCGATTTTCTTCAAGTCAGCTTGGGTCACAAGCATTTGAGGCTACGATGCAAAAGACACATCGCTGATAGACCGGCCGTATGGGGAGAAAGGAAGACTTCCAAAGACCCTTCTTTTCAACGGACTGATCTCTGGCCTGTAGAGCTGTGTGGGGGATCCTCAAAAGAGATTCATTGACACCTTATCTTCACTGGGATAAAATACCGCACACTGATTGTAAAGGATGCCGACTGGAAGGTATGGCGACTTGGGTTTACTAAGCAACCCCCAATATCCTTAGCAAGCTACAGTGCGAGAGTAGGAAGTAGCCCAGTAAGAACTGACAAACCTCTGATAAGTGGACTTTCCTCTTCATCTTTTGTGTTGGCCTCTCTAGACATTGGATGTATTGCATTTCGATATAAGCATGGTAATAGTACAGACTTTGATTAGACTTTGAATTTTGGCTCTGGTCCCAATCAAAGAGAAGTTTTGTAATGTTAAACTCCAGTCGGAGTCAGAGGTTAGAGTTTACTTACCCCCCCCCCCCACACTTTAACAGCAAGAAAAAGAACAACAAGAACAAAAATTCAGAGGAATACAATCTTCATTTTTCCATCAATACCGTCCCGTTAAACCAAATCTGTATATAAAAATAAACATTTCCCTGTTGGGATTTGAAAATCAGGAGCGACTGGTTGGTGGGCAGTTAATTCTCTTTTAGACTGAGCCAAACTGACTGGCCTTACATATCAGTAAAAAACTTATATACAATACAAAAGTCGTGATAATCATCTTCATCCAGAATAGGAGTAGGAGAAAAGTTCGTTCCCGCCACCCCATGTTTGTTCATCTGTTTATCTTGTAATAAATATCAACGGCAATAGTTGTGACAGAAATTTCATCCAAGAACAATCATCATCATCATCATCATCATCATCATCATCGGTGTCCGTCGTTAGAAACAGACTTTTCTCAAGATTCGCCAGACATCTTTATCGTTGGTGTCACGGAACCAGTGCCTCTGTAACGCTATCTAATGTTTTGTTGGCGTCTGTTTCACATGTGATCTTTGGGGAGCCACGTTGTGAGTCGTGATGTTCATAGATTGTTTTACATTTCTGCAACATGGCCAGCTTACTACCATTCAAGTTTTCTTATGGCTCCTGTCCTTCGTCTCATATAACGTGCTCTCTTGTGATCTCTCCATGAGAACTAGAGCATAATTTTCTCATGTGCACAGTTTTGGGTTCTGAGTTCAGGGGCCAGCCTTTTAGTTAGTTTCAATGCTTCAACTCTATAGTTGACACAGATGCAATGGTGGTATATCTTTATTTTTCAATTTTACCATTTTTTTTTGTTCTTTACGGTCGAATTTAGCCTGCCAAAAGTTTGTCATCCTTATGTGATTCTTTGCTCGATTTCTTCTTTTGATGATTTGATGGACATTCTTTCTCATGTGTAGATCTAGTCGTCTTCTTTCTCCAGTTCTGCGTCTTTGATTTTGATAGTTGTGTCTATGTCTTCAACATATTTGTTATGCATGACATTTGCTCGGCTAAAGATTATTATTACTCCAGCAATGAATATACTTGAGTAGTTAAGTTGATGAGCTCATGTATTGGAAACATATATTATTCATTTCACTCATACTTATATGAATAGAAAGAAAGTATCTTGCATTTTAAATTATGGTTCACAGTAACAGTAATGGCGAGTAATGGATATTAGTATCTGACGTAGTGAAGAAAGGAAGACAATTTGGGAACCAATTTTTTACGCTGACCAAATTACTTATCGATCTCACCGATCGCTAGCCAGTTCTGTTTTTGCGTTCGGTTAGTCTCAGAACAACTTGTATTTTTTACGTATTGTTCCCATTTCGACACAAAGATGAGTAATGGATATTAGTATCCGACATAGTGGAAAAAGAAATACCCTTTCGGAAGTGAATTTTTGTCCGGATTTAATAACAACGGCGATGATCAGAAAATAAATATGTGGGCCTTAGGTGGAATTCGAACCCACAACCTTTCTATTAGAGCTCATATAAAGTTATACGTCGGCTCTAAGGGCTGAGCAGAGGTTTGAATAACACCCTTCACTCATCATACTGTCAACATGGGGACAATGAATATACGTGAACATACGTAAAAAGATAGAATTAGTTCTGAGACAAACAAAAGACAAAACACATAGAATGGTCTGCGACCAGAGGAGGGAAGAATGAATTAGGAGTGTTATTTCAACCTTTGATCGCAAAACAGCACAATATATCAGAAAGGAAACGGGGGTTCGAGACATCAAAGAATGTATTAAAAAACTCAAATGGCGATGGGCTGGTCATGTTGCCAGAACGAGAAGACAACCGATGGACATCACTACTCACAACATGAATCCCCACAGACCACATGCGAAACCGAGGTCAACGAAAAAACAAGATGGATAGATGAAGTAAACAAATTCAGAAAATACTCGTTCTGCAACGCCCATGATAAAAATGTGTGGTGGATCCTGGGGAAGGTCTATGTCCAACCATGAACGTTAAAAGACTGATGATGATGATGATGATGATGATGATTATGATGATGATTTCAACCTCTTCCCACCGTGATATTCTCGGTAGCTCGAGCGTTTCCCTTGGAAAAGGGTCTAGGTTTGAATTTCACCTGGGGCTTATTTCTTTATTTCCAGATAATCGCCATTGTTTTGCTCATTATCATAAGTGATTCAGTCCGAGCGAAAAATCAGTTCCTGAGGTGTCTTCCTTTATTCAGTAGGAATAAAGAAATTTTCCTTAAATACCTATAATTGAGACCGTCCATATACCTTTAAAATCAATGATACTCCAGGCTATAAATTCAGGAATCGGAGGAATATTTACATATCAGGGTACCTACTTTACGGTTATTGTTAAATAGGGGATTTCAGCATGGTTGAAGTTTGTTAACTTGCATATGGAAAAAGATCATCAGTCATAACACTCGAATAGACTTATTTATACACGAATAAACTTTTGTAAAACATCTCCTGAGAATCCTTATATAAGTAATACTCTATTGAATTCCATTGTTGTTTCCAACTTCTTCTAGGTTTTTTCCTATTTGATACACCTTGTTTTTTGATAGAGCAAATTAGCCCAGAAAGAGCAAAGCTGGACACGTGCAAATTTCTTTGATGTCTATTTAGATCACCGAGAGACCGTGATAACAAAAAAAAGTAAGAATAACGCTGTTTGATGGTAGCACGGACTGGAGCGTCCCAGTCGATTTGGAACGTCGTCTTGCTTTTCCAACTGAGATCACGCTAACCGCCAAGGGGTCTCGGTCTTTTGATCTAATAAAGTTTATGTCATTTAATTAACATTTCATTTTGTGGATGATAACGACTCAGCAAAGCTACGTAGGCTGGAAAAGATCTGCGCGAGCAATGTGTTGCATATATATATATATATATATATAAATATATAAATATATATATATATAGTGTCAAGAAAATTGAATTGAAGGAAAGGTCTGAGACTGATCATGATTAGTACATCTAAACTTTTTTTATTGGTAGCTAACGTTCCGTCTGAAAGTGATTGTAAAGTCATATCCAGCTAAGCCAAGTTGTAATGATGTAGTTTCAGATATTTTGTTTCTATAGGAACAGTTTTGAAAACTTTGGTTAAACAGATGGTTTTCAAAACAATTTCCATAATAAAGAAATCCACTTCAGCAACATTACAACTAGACTTTTTGCTTGATCAAAACGTAACATTATTTTCTCACACCATAAGGGCGGATGAAGTCTTAATTCCAAAAGAAACGTTAGTTAACAATAAACAATAGGAGACGAATTGATCATAATCAGCCCCAAGTCTTTTCGTTTCCAAATCGTCAACTTTCTTCGCGTCTTCTTGTAAAATATATAACCATTTTTTAACACATACACACATACACTTATATATATACATATACATATATACGCGTGTGTGTGTGATTTTTTTAGCTTTTCGCGTCAATGAATTGTGTTGTCACGTACTGAAGAGACGGATAAAGAATTTCATGCAAAGATTCCAAGTCATCAGGAACCCCCAGCTGTTATTAAACGAGAGAGAAAATCTATTTAAATGCATGCTGCACTGTTACCTAGTTATCAAAAGTATAAAACTCTTCTGGCAATGAATCTGCAAATAATCGCAATTCATAATAAACCAAATGACTTCCCTACGTACTCATTTACCGTTCTTATCAACAATAGCTGAACGGAATTACAGATATACGATGACAAACAGATAACATCATAATAGTAACTCTAGGAGATTCTATTTGTATCATGACGTGTTAGATTTTCCGTCGCATTAATGGAGACAACATTGGTATCATTTACTTCTGTGAACGAAGTTGAGATGAAGTATATGTTTTCTGTCGTGTCTGTTCCTCTGATGTTTTGATTGATCAATCATTCGTTCGTTTATTAATCCGTTGGTTCGCCTGTCCACACGATATTTCTGGAAGAACTGAAGGAATTCCAATGAAATTTCTGTGGAAGGATGTACAAAAGGGTAAGATAGAGAATTTTTTGAAGATATAGCATAAACAGACACAAAGTTTCGGCAAAATGTATATATTGGACGAATGGCTACGATGAATCGGTGCCATAATTCGTCCGAGAATTAAATTAGTTCTTGCATATTGTATCGTCGATCTTTTCACTAAATGTCATCGAAATTCATTGAGAACCTTTTGAGATATTGTATGGACAGGCATGAAACTTTGGTGATAATGTTTGATTTGGACGTATATTTACGGTACGTGTTTCTTAAGAATAAAAACCGGATAAATATATCTGCATGGCAAGACGGAGGGACGGAAAAATGCGACCATTTACATATACCTCCCGAACTTCGTTGACAAGGGTGAATTATTTGTACCTTATGTACTTTATGTAGGCCAGTAGATACCAAGGAGTGGTAAGAACCACCTAAATGTTTCCCAGCTCTCCATCTATTAATGGTGAGATAGGGTTACATAGTTCAGTAGAAAAAGTGTATTTGTATTTGTGTTTACTTGACAATGTTTATAACTATTGTGTACCATTCCCCCTTTCATTTTTGAGGCAACGATTATTAGTTATTGTTTCGGTTGTTTTAACGGGTATTACTTTGAAAAATTGATTGAAATCACGGAGAGTGAGAGATAAAGAAAGAATGAGAGAGACAGACGGACAGAGACAGGCTTGAAATAGCTTGCGCTCTCTACCATAACTGTAGCTTTACTCAGACAGTTCCAGTTCCCTATCATTCTTGCAGTGGAAAATTGTTTCCTTGCACCAATTCAAGGTTGTGATTTGAAGGCACCCCTAAAATACTCTAACTCGAAGAGTGCATTAAACACCGAACCATCATAAACGTAGATGAAAATCATTCCATATATGGCTTTTGACGAGGAATATAATAGTGTTTGACTCTACCGGATGCTAGTTTTACCAACACTCCTGGAACATTTATAACTACCTTTGAACGACGGGAATAATTATAGATATTGCATATTCATAACACTGTTCAATTGATCGATAAAATATGAATTATAATTCTTGCTATTATGTACTTGTGGGAAAAATTAAAAGTAACTCAATCACTTGAAAACTCAGAATAACGCAGAGAGCGATGGAAAGAGCAATGATAGGGATGTCTCTAAGAGATAGAAAAAGATTCAAATGGATAAAATGTAAATGATGTAAAAATAATCAAGAGACGAAAAATGGAGATGAGCTGGATACTTAGCAAGAAATGAGGGTAACATATGGTGCAAATGGATAATAGATTGGTGCCCTCAAGATAGCCATTGCAGTTGGAGAAGATCAAGCATACCGAGGGAAATCAGATGAAAAGTTTGTAGGTACGAAATGGCAGATCTTAGCACGATCACAGTCAACATGGAAGGAACTGACAAAGGCTTTTGTCCAGCAGTGAACCTATAATGGCTGATGATATTGATATGGCTACGGAGAAGATGAAAGACTGGATGACAGTGGTTTCTTGAAAGCTCAATGAAGTATTCGAATATCATCCAATCGAATAACAGAAAGCGAATTTCAAGTCCATACAAGGATACAATAAGCGCTCGTTCTTTTTTGGCGTCGAGATGTTAAATCTAACGCACTGTTGCATAATTAGGAATATCTATTGCCAAATCTTGAATCAAATGTAGCCAATGTTTTGGAGATTTTTCAGTGGATAGGTTTACATCTGATTAACACTGTTTGACTGTCTCACGTTCTGAATCAGAATTCGTATGATCTTGTACATATAAAGATACTGAGTGGTACGCAGATTTACATAAACATATTCACTCATATACGTTACGCAATTTTGCATTTTCCCTGTTGATAATAAACAATGGTAGTTGCCCGAGCGGCTAACAGTTCAGGAAAAGGACTCTCCCCCCAGCTGCAGATAGAATCGAGTCAGTTGGAGCGAATGACATCAATAAGGTATTATTTAGACTTATGAACTCTTAGATCACGATTCTTTACCAATTACAATGTGCAAGGCAATTTTTGTTCTTTAGTTGTGAGTTTCATTCTATGGATGCTTATGTATAAGAGTATACTAAATGGCTATTCTTCCCTGAAGATATTTGCCCCCGCGACAAAAACAATGACATTCATTTGTAATTATTGTTGTCACTATACGTGAATAAGAATGTGCTAATTCACCCGTTGTCTAATTGAAAATGTAGATTTTAAAGGATTACTCTATCTTGTCACCAAACTATAGTTATTGGAATAGATCACATTTGCTGTACAGAATCAGTCAGAAAATTACTTATGTTAATGAAGGAGAAAATGTAACAAAGATGTTGCAGTGTGTAATAGGTAGTTAATATCTAGCAGCAAACCCTGCATTCCCCGGTCTAAAAAAGAAGTGTTCTCAATTGGAGCATCCAGTATGAGAAAACACTTTTGGATTCCTCGTGCAAAGTGTTTTTTCCATGTCATTATTGAAACGGTTTGCCTTTTTAACAATCGGTGTCTAATGGATTCCACAAGTTAGTTCAATTTAGGGGTAAATTAGATCAACAATACAAAGTAACGTGCATTTATACAAGTTAATTCCACTATGTATTTGTAACTGCGACATAAGTCTACAATTCAAAGAACAGGGAAAATTTCATGTCAAGTAACGCACAAATAGGTTAACGACGAACGATTGTTTGAGGAGAGATAGACAGCATTCTTAACAAAGAAAGAAAACTGCTATCTCAATAAGCTGTGGAGTAATGATAAAGAAAAATTTAAAAAAAATTCCTTAAGTGACACTACGTCATAATATTCCTTTAAAGAAAAAAATAGCTATTTTGGGGATAAAATAAAAAAGAAAAGAGGAAAGAAAGGAGAAAAGAAAAATAAAACAAAATAAATGTGTTTATGACAAATGTGTACCTTCTCCCAATGAACTATATCTCATTTTGAGAAAAATATGATATGTTTTTTTGCTCCGGTTATTTGACGGGTATTCACATGAAAAATTGATTGGAAACTGAGAGAGAGAGAGAGAGAGAGAGAGAGAGAGAGAGAGAGAGAGAGAAAGAGAGAGAGAGAGAGAGAGAGAGAGAGAGAGATATGGGTGTAGTCCTGGTCTCCATCGTAAGCATCTGAAACATTTAATTACATTAAAAAAATCTAGTCGAACAGCTTTGGTTTATAAGCACTCGTGGTTTGCCTCGCACAGAAGAGTAAATAAAAAAAAATCCAATAATTTTAAAGAAGAATAAGAGAGGGAATTATAAGAACTAAAAGACCATGATGGTGCTGGTGTCGGCATTCTTCTACTCAGTTAAAAAGAGATTAGACTCTCCAGTGATAAATTAGAAATTAGTCTCACCTGTGATTAATGGTCAATGCCTACATGACATGAATTAGCCAGGGTGATGTCTTTGAAAGCCTTTGTTTTCCCTGTTGCCTTCTCACAATAGTAAAGGCACCATCGTGAACTTTAACTTCCCTAACGGCAAGACCTGTAAAAGGTACGAAATAATCTCCAAAGACCTTGATAATCCCGTTTCAACAGTGTGCAGCATTGTTGAGGAGTAACCTTAGGATGTAACTTTCAAAACCCATCCTGTATGTTGGGAAGCAGAAAATCAATAAGATACGAATTTGAATGTTGGTGAGAACTGAAGGGAGATAGCACGTAATACGTCTAAATAGTTGCGGGCTAACCTCGAGCGATCTGGAGCCATGGTTTCAAAGCATATCGTTCACTACACAATAAACCAAATTTGGCTCTGGCTCTATGGGTGAAAGCCAAGGACAACCCATTGCAGATAGAGAAAGACATGAACAGCAACGACCTCTCTTTGCCTAATAGTACCTAGACAATCCAAAATCCTTTTACGAAACTATTCTGTGAACAGACGAATCCAAAATGGGGATTTCTGTTAATGCAAATCAATGATATGTTTATTGATAAAATAATGAAGCTTGTAAGGTAAGTAACACCTAATATGTTTCTTGATAGATGATCCATTATGTTATAGAGCTGATTTTTTGCCTCTGGTACCGGAGGCCTTGACCATATTGAATGCATCATGGAATCGGAGTATTTCAAAGGGATTTTGCTACCCAACAGAAGCAAACGAGGTTTAGTTAAAGAAACACAGGTCCTCCAGCAAGATGAGATCCCCAAGCATGTATCCAAAAACACGCAGGTATAAACATTGTTTTATACAGGACAGCAACAAGTCCTGATCTTAATCCTTGAGAGAAAAAAAAATGGCTTGAGCTGAAATGTCCATGAAGAAATCATGCAAGGAAACGAGAGTTTTAACAAAACACAAACAGACAGCGAGAGAAACTATCAATGTAAGAGGTGGAAAAGACTCATCGATGACTACAAGAAACGTTTGGGAGCAGTTATCATTGTATCAAAGGTTGTGTAACAAAATATGAAGGAAGGTTGTCAATATTACTATCCAGGCTGTGTTGTCCTTTGGAAGTACTAGATACAAATGTTGTTTTTGTTGATTAAATTTTCGACATCCTATTGTTATATTCTGATGATACAAATTTGACGTATAACGGATAGTTAGTTTATATAAATAGTAACTGCTCGTAAGTATTTGAACGATCTCTATCTTTGCGTTTCTTGTCTATGATTATGTGGTTTCCATATATGTATTGGGCTAGATTAAGGTTATTCAAAGTGTTAGTTTGACAAAACTTCTTTATTTAGTACGCTTGATAAGACTTTTGATTATGCTGTTCAATCTCATCTTTTGAAATAAATGGAGCTATTTGATCATTGCAGTTTCTTCGCAATTTCAGAATATTTTTCCATCTCAATCTCCCGAATAAATGGAGTCATTTACGCCATTCAATTTTCGGCAGTGATACTTTAGTTGGTATCAAAATATCGAGGAAACAAAATATTTCTATGAAACAATATGTCTGTTTTTCCTATGGGAATCATAGTTCCAGAATTATCCAAAAAGATTCAATTTTGTCAGATATTTTCCGGATTACCTACAAAATTGTATTTAGGAAAAATGTGCTCCTTTTGGGGTATATTTGCATCTTCTCTCTCTCTCTCTCCCTCTCTCTCTCTCCCTCTCTCTCTCTCTCCCTCTCTCTCTCTCTCTCTCTCTCTCTCCACACACACACACACACACAAACACACACACACAAACACACACATACACTTAAATGGAAAGAAATTGGTGAGAGGTGGAAAATGAATACACACTCACACACACACACACACACACATATATATATATATATATATATTATGAAAATGACGACTGTTTGACAATAAAAACAAGGTCTGTTTACTTGAATGTATATGTCTTATAGATTCTACAACAGCTATACCCTATACTCTAGGGTCTAAACATCTATAAAGGTAACTTGGGCCGGTGATTAACATAAGATAGGTGGTGCTGAATCCTGATGTCCCTTCAGGGTACAATTACTATGCATATATGATAAAGAAAGAGTAATTAAGTCAAAAGAAAGACATAGAGAGACAGGTTCGCTGGCTGGATGTTAAGGTACCACAAGCGAGAGATTGAAAGGCTGATAGGG
The DNA here is from genome assembly GCA_963457665.1 of Thysanoteuthis rhombus. Classification (NCBI taxonomy): domain Eukaryota; kingdom Metazoa; phylum Mollusca; class Cephalopoda; order Oegopsida; family Thysanoteuthidae; genus Thysanoteuthis; species Thysanoteuthis major. Next base: position 45,237,033 of record OY735213.1, read on the forward strand.
ATTGGAAGGGTTCAAAATTGTGATACACTCGAAGTTCCTCATGGAGGGATATGTTATACGAGATGATCAATCAAATTGTTAATACTTTAGAAGAAAGAAAAAAAAACTAGACTGTTTTGATTAAAAAAAGTAATGGAGCGCTCTGCTAAAAGAAAACTAAATAAAATTCTGACGTCACACATCAAAGTTCCGATAACGTGATGCTTAAAAGGAATTATCATAAAAAAAAAGATGAAAGAGTGATACGTGTGTTGTGTCAAAAAAAAAACGGGATTCAAGTTGGTAGTCACACATTATTGTTAAGAAAAACGTGTTCTTCTTCATTTTCTTGATGATTATTATTATTATTATTATTATTATTATTATTATTATTATTATTATTATTATTATTATCATCATTATTATTATTATTATTTGGAATCTCACACCAGTTGCCTGGTTGTAACCGCTGGAGTTTGAGTGACAGGAAGTCTCCTCAAGTCTCCAGCCCTCCTCTCCTAGTACTCATAGGTCGCAGTAATTCTGCGATTTACAGTTTCACACCGGTTGCCCAGTGGTTATCGCTGAAGGCTGAGTGACAATAAGTCTCCTCAGGTCTTCAGATAACGTCTCCTCCCTTTTTCACCTATTATGTCAGGGCTAAAATTCGTTGCAGTCCTTACATCTCTAGCACCTTCCTCGGTATCCGTGCAGTTCCCAGTAGTGATGTGGTCTGTACAGTCTCAATCCATCCCCCTAATCCCAATTTACTCCAGTCTCACCCTCAGCGTCTTGGGGACTGTTCCTACTGCGCCCACTATGACCGGTACTACCCTGGTTTTCATGTTCCACATTTTCCTTAACTATTATTATTATTATTATTATTATTATTATTATCATTATTATTATTATTATTATTATTATTATTATTATTATTATTATTATTACGATAATCTAATTGTGGCGTACGTTTATCATGAAAGTTTATTAGAACTAGCCAACCGGGCTCTTCAAGACGAACACTTTTCATGTTCCATATCTTCCTTAATTCTCTTGCTACGTCCTGGTATTTTTCCCGTTTTTCACTCTCCTTCTTTTTACTCTATGGTCTGCAAGTACTGCTACGTCTACTATTTGACAGGCCTTCCTTTTTTTGTCTACTATTACTAAGTCCGGTCTTCTTGCCTGGATGAGGTGGTCAGTTTGGATGTCAAAGTCCCAGAGTAGTTTGTGGTCGTCATTCTCCAAAACTGCCTCTGGCTTGTGCTGATACCACTTTTCCCCATGGTTGAATCCCATTTGTTTGCTTAGTTCCCTGTGTATCATCGTTGCTACTCTATCGTGTCTATGCTTATACTCCTTCTGGACGAGTTGAATACATCCACTAGTTATGTGGTTTACTGTCTCATCTCTTTCACCGCACATGCGGCATTTGCTGTTTGTCTGTGTTCTGTCGATTTTTGTTTTTATGTACTGTGTTCTTATGCTTTTGTTTTGGGCTGCCATGATGAGCGATTCTGTTTCTCTCTTCAGGTTTCCTTTTCGTAACCACGTCCATGATTTCTCATCTGCTATATCTTGTATCAGCCTTTTAAACTCGCCATACAATTTTTTCTCTTCCCATCTTTTTTTTCTTGTTTGCTGTACTGTTCCATTGTTTCTTACTTTGTTGTTTGTTGCACTATCTCTCGCACTCTTTATGATTTCTTCACTATTCATTTGCACATACCTTCTCTAGGACTGCTTTAGCTCTTTGGACACAATCTTCTAGCTGATGAGCCCCCTGCCACCTTCTTTTCTCTTAATGTATAGTCTATCTGTATCATCTCTTTGGTGTAATGCTTCATGCAAGTCTTCTCAAGCCTTCAGCCCTTCCCTCCTTGTTCTCATAGGCCACAGTAATACTGCAGTTTACAGTTTCACACTGGTTGCCCAGTGTTCATTGCTGAAGGCTGAGTGACAATAAGTCTCCTCAAGTCTTCGGCCTACATTTCTCCTCTTCTTTGCCTATCATGCCAGTGGTGTGGTTCACATTTCCGCTTTCATTTTCATTCTTCTGTTGGGCTACTCAACAGTTAATGTTGCAGTCTTTATATTTCTAGCACTTTCCCCAGTATCCACGCAGTTCCTAGAAGTGCTGTGGTCTGTACAGTCTCAACCCTTCCCTTTGTCCCAATCTTCTCCAGTCTCACCCTCAATGTCTTTGGAACAGTTCCCAGTGCGCCTACTGTGACTGGCACTAACCTGGCTTTCATGTTCCACATCTTCGTCAGTTCTCTCGCTAGATCCTGGTATTTTTCCAGTTTTTCACTCTCCTTCCCCTCTACTCAATGGTTTGCAGGTACAGCCATGTCTAATATTTGGCAGGTCTTCCTCTTCTTCTCTACGATTACCAAGTCCAGTTTTCTCGCCTAGATGAGGTGGTCGGTTTGGATGTCAAAGTCCGAGAGTAATTTGTGGTTGCCATTCTCCAGGGCTGCCTCTGGTTTGTTCTGATACAACATTATTATTATCATCATCATCATCATCATCATCATTATTATTATTATTATCATTATTATTATTATTAATGTTGTTGTTGTTGTTGTTGTTGTTGTTAAGTATAGGCTTCAAAATGTGCAGATTCTGAACATTGGGGGCGAGGTCACATACTCAAGGATGGTAGATGAAGTAGTGGCCGCATAACTTTTGCTCTATGTGCACAGGGGTGCCATTAAACCTTTGTATGATTCTTACTATGTATGCATAAAATTATCTTACAACCTTTTCCCAATTTTCATAATTAAAGAAGTTTGACATTTGATGAAGTTGTTTCAGAAAGCAATATATTCTTCCATTCTCTTTTGAGAAACTTACTAGAGGGGAATCATAAGCAATTATATTCGCTGCTGAATTATTCCAGCTGTGGAATTATTACATTTTCCCACCAAAACCGAGAGATCACAAATATGAAAAGCCAAATTTATTTAGGTTTCGTATCAAATTTCACATCTAAAATAGAGAAAAAAATTGAATGAAATTATTATTTTAACAATAAACAATTGAAAAGGAATTTCTGACATCTTGACACCATCGAAAACAACTAAATTTAGACTGAAAAATAAACAAAAAAAAAAGGTATTAAACTTGGATGTCAATTATCTCCCTTTAATTATCCCTTTTTTGTCGTCTGATTTATTTCTTACTAGATTGACAGCTGTCACTCTCCTATTGTAATTATTATTATTAATATTATTATAATTATCATTATCATCATCATTATAATAATAATAATAATAATAATAATAATAATAATTATTATTATTATTATTATTATTATTATTATTATTATTATTATTATTATTATTATTATTTGGAATCTCACACCAGTTGCCTGGTGGTAACCGCTGGAGTTTGAGTGACAGCAAGTCTCCTCAAGTCTCCAGCCCTCCTCTCCTAGTACTCATAGGTCGCAGTAATTCTACAATTTACAGTTTCACACCCGTTGCCCAGTGGTTATCGCTGAAGGTTGAGTGACAAAAAGTCTCCTCAGGTCTTCAGCTAACGTCTCTTCTCTCTTTCGCATATCATGACAGAGCTACAATTCGTTGCAGTACTTATATCTCTAGTACCTTCCTCAGTATCCGTGCAGTTCCCAGTAGTGCTGTGGTCTGTACGGTCTCTATCCTTCCCCTAATCCCGATCTCCTCCAGTCTCTCCCTCAGCGTTTTGGGGACAGTTCCTAGTGCGCCCACTATGACCGGTACTACCCTGGTTTTCATGTTCCACATTTTCCTTAACTCCCTTGCTAAGTCCTGGTATTTTTCCCTTTTTCCCCCTCCTTCTTTTTTACTCTATGGTCTGCAGGCACAGTAACGTCTACTATTTGGCAGGCCTTCCTTTTTTTGTTTACTATTACTAAGTCCGGTCTTCTTGCCTGGATGAGGTGGTCAGTTTGGATGTCAAAGTCCCAGAGTAGTTTGTGGTTGTCATTCTCCAAAACTGCCTCTGGCTTGTGCTGATACCACTTTTCCACATGGTTGAATCCCATTTGTTTGCTGAGTTCCCTGTGTATCATCGTTGCTACTCTATCGTGTCTATGCTTATACTTCTTCTGGGTGAGTTGGCCACATTCACTAGTTATGTGGTTTACTGTCTCATCTCTTTCACCGCACATGCGGCATTTGCTGTTTGTCTGAGTTCTGTCGATTTTTGTTTTTATGTACTTTGTTCTTATGCTTTTGTTTTGGGCTGCCATAATGAGCGATTCTGTTTCTCTCTTCAGGTTTCCTTTTCGTAACCACGTCCATGATTTTTCGTCTGCTATATCTTGTATCCGTCTTTTAAACTCGCCGTACAATTTTTTTCCCTTCCCATCTTTCTTTTCTTGTTTGCTGTACTGTTCCATTGTTTTCTACTTTATTGCTTGTTGCACTATCTCTCGCACTCTTTATGATTTCTTCACAATTTGTTTGCACATATCTTTCTAGGACTATTTTAGCTCTCTGGACACAATCTTCTAAGCTGATGAGCCCCCTGCCACCTTCTTTTCTCTTAATGCTTTATGCATCGTCATAAGTTTCCTTGTTTGCCTATCCATTGATTGGAGCACTTCCTTTGTCCTTCCTAGGAATGGTCCTGTATACCTAACTACTGACACAGCCTACGTGTTCATTCCTTTTATTAGATTTCTGCTGTTTAATTTGGTTTTTAATATTTTCCTTATCCTTCTGAGGTATTCTCTCTTTATTTTCTCCTTCATCTCTTACCGTTTTATCGTGTCACATTCAAGGACACCTAGGTACTTGTATCGGTCTTGTGCGGTCAATGCCCGAATCTTGCTGTTGTCCGGGAGTTCAATTCCCTCAGTCATTGAAAGCCTTCCTTTATGCATCACCATGATTGCGCATTTTTCTATTCCAAACTCCATTCCTATGTCCTCACTATATTCCCTTACTTCGTTGAACAGAGTCTCAAGCTCTCCCCTGTTTTTTGCGAACAATCTTATATCGTCCATGTACATTAGGTGGTTGACCTTTCCTTTTGTTTTAGAGAAGTGGTATCCTTTGCTGTTTTTCAGGATTCTGTTGAGCGGTATCATTGTTAGAACAAATAATAATGGGGACAACGAGTCTCCTTGGAAGATTCCCCTTTTTATCCCTACCTCTGCTAGTTTGTCCCCTGCGGCTGTCAAATCTACTCTCCAGTCTTCCATCGAATTACCAATGAATTTAACTACCGGTTCGCTAATTTTGAACATTCTAAGGCATTCGAGTATCCAGCTATGTGGAATCATATCGTACGCTTTTTTGTAATTTATCCATCCCATTGCGATATTCTTTCTCCTTTTCCTCACTTCTCTTAAGATCATCTGGTCTATGTAGAGTAAATCGTTTGCCCCTTTGGTTCCTATCCTACACCCTTTCTGTTCTTCTGGTAGTGGTCCCCTTCTATCCATTGACATGTATATTCTCTCTGCTATTTGCCCGGTCAGGATTTTCCACATAAGTGGTAAGCACGTGACTGGTCTATAGTTGCTTGCTATGTTCCCCTTTTCTGGGTCTTTTTGGATGAGGGTGGTTCTGCCTTTAGTCATCCATTCTGGTGCTTTGCCCTCGTTTAGACAATTTTGGAGTAGGTGAGTGAGTCTGCCGTGTAACGTGGTGAATTTTTTGAACCAATACCCATGGATCCCGTCGGGACCCGGTGCTTTCCAGTTGGCTACTTTCCTAAGAGTATGTTTCAATGTGGTTTCATTCAGTACTATTGGTTCTCCCCTGTCTATATCTTCTAGTTCTTTTCTCATGTTTCCTAACCATTGCGGTGTTACGTTGTGTCTTTTTGGGTGCCCCCATATGCTATTCCAATAGTTCTTGGCCTCTGTGGCATCTGGTTTCATGTCCTGCCTTCTTACCCCATTTAAATCTTGGTAAAACTTCTTCTAATTGTTTTGGAATGTGCGGTTTTGTGTGTATTGGGCCGTTCTTAGTCTGTATCTTTTCAGTCTTGCCTCTTTAGCTAATCTCTTCTGGTGTAACTCTTTGACTACAGTTGGGATGCCTTTTTGCGTCACCTTGTATTTGTTATAAAGTCTTACTCGTGGTCTGTCTGTGTGTGGTGTATTTCTAAGCAGTACTTCATCTCTCTGTAGTTGGGAGATCTGCCTTTGTAATCTTCTTTCCCAGTTGGGTTTCTCTTACCTGTTATTGCTCGGGGCCCTATCTTGTGTTGTGAAGCTTTGTGCTACCATTTTTGCCCCAGCGTAAATTAAGTTTTTGAGTTCTAGGAGGGTATTTGTTTCTATGTGCTGTAAGAGGCAGTTGACCTGTTTGGTCACTTCTCCGACTTTCTTTCTGTCTTTGTCTCTTAGGGAGGGGAGTGTTGTTTTCTCTCCTCGCATGATTTCTTTCAGAGCTTGTATTTTGGTTTTCTCTTCTTTCGTTGGTGCCTCGTCATCACCCTCTAGTGCATAGTTTACTGTGGGGGTCTCATGGGGAATTCTTCCAGTTTTAATGCTGGTACTAGTTGTGCTAGGGGGGCATTCTTCAGGTGTGTCACCCGAATCTCTCACTACGTTATTGCGAATCTCTAGTAGTTCAGTCTCAGGCAGCCATTTCTTCTTTTGGATCTGTTTTACTTGATCAGCAAGGCGTTCGTTCGATACTTCCACCGCAGATTTCTCCCTCCATATTTGGAGCATGCACTCCCTATAAGATCGCACTGAAGGTTTGCTTTTAAAGTAACAATACATAGCTAGTTTATTCTCCTCCCTTGACCATTTCTTTCTCTTGTTCCTTATAGCAGTCGCTCCGTGGGGACAACGCCTTTCATGGTTGTCATTAAAGGTATATGAGTTTTGGCCAACAGTAGCTGTGTGACGACTATTATTATTATTATTATTATTATTTTTTGGAATCTCACACCAGTTGCCTGGTGGTAACCGCTGGAGTTTGAGTGACAGCAAGTCTCCTCAAGTCTCCAGCCCTCCTCTCCTAGTACTCATAGGTCGCAGTAATTCTGCGATTTACAGTTTCACACCGGTTGCCCAGTGGTTATCGCTGAAGGCTGAGTGACAATAAGTCTCCTCTGGTCTTCAGCTAACGTCTCCTCTCTCTTTCGCATATCATGACAGAGCTACGATTCGTTGCAGTACTTATATCTCTAGCACCTTCCTCAGTACCCGTGCAGTTCCAAGTAGTGCTGTGGTCTGTACGGTCTGTATCCTCCCCCTGATCCCGATCTCCTCCAGTCTCTCCCTCAGCGTTTTGGGGACAGTTCCTAGTGCTCCCACTATGACCGGTACTACCCTGGTTTTCATGTTCCACATTTTCTTCAACTCCCTTGCTAGGTCCTGGTATTTTTCCCTTTTTTCACCCTCCTTCTTTTTTACTCTATGGTCTGCAGGCACAGCAACGTCTATTATTTGGCAGGCCTTCCTTTTTTTGTCTACTATTACTAAGTCCGGCCTTCTTGCCTGGATGAGGTGGTCAGTTTGGATGTCAAAGTCCCACAGTAGTTTGTGGTTGTCATTCTCCAAAACTGCCTCTGGCTTGTGCTGATACCACTTTTCCCCATGGTTGAATCCCATTTGTTTACTTAGTTCCCAGTGTATCATCGTTGCTACTCTATCGTGTCTATGCTTATACTCCTTCTGGGCGAGTTGACTACATTCACTAGTTATGTGGTTTACTGTCTCATCTCTTTCACCGCACATGCGGCATTTGCTGTTTGTCTGAGTTCTGTCGATTTTTGCTTTTATGTAGTTTGTCCTTATGCTTTTGTTTTGGGCTGCCATGATGAGCGATTCTGTTTCTCTCTTAAGGTTTCCCTTTCGTAACCACGTCCATGATTTCTCGTCTGCTATATCTTTTATCTGTCTTTTAAACTTGCCGTACAATTTTTTCCCTTCCCACTTTTCTTTTCTAGTTTGCTGTACCGTTCCATTGCTTTCTACTTTGTTTGTTGCACTATCCCTCGCGCTCTTTATGATTTCTTCACTATTTGTTTGCACATATCTATCTAGGACTACTTTAGCTCTCTGGACACAATCTTCTATGATGATGAGCCCCCTACCACCTTCTTTTCTCTTAACGTATAGTCTATCTGTACCATCCCTAGGGTGTAATGCTTTATGCATCGTCATAAGTTTCCTTGTTTGCCTATCCATTGATTGGAGCTCCCCCTTTGTCCATCCTAGGAATGGTCCTGTATACCTAACTACTGACACAGCCCAGGTGTTCATTCCTTTTATTAGATTTCTGCTATTTAATTTGGTTTCTAATATTTTCCTTATCCTTCTAAGGTATTCCCTCTTAATCTTCTCTTTCATCTCTTCCCGTTTTATCGTGTCACATTCAAATTATTATTATTATACATTTTCAAACCAGTTGCATGGTGATCACATCTAGAAACTGAGTGACATCAAGTGTCCTCAGGTCTCTAGCCCTACTCTCACCACGTTCACAGTCCACAGCTGTTTCACATTAGTTGCCTGGTGGTTATCACTGAAGAATGTAAGGCTCCTCAGGTCTTCAGGCCTCCTCTCATATCTCCCTCACCAATATCTGCAGCGCTGTGGTTCGTACCTCGACGTGTTGTGTTTTTTTCTCCTGTTTCGTTTTTCTCCTCTCTGATTCTCCCTGTTAGGCCACTGCTAACAGCAGGGGTTCGTAGATCTCATATTTCTGGCACTCTCCTCAGTATTCGTACAGTCCAAGTAGTACTATGATTTGTAAGATTTCAATCCTTCATTCTATCATGAGCTCTTCCAATCTTGCTCTCAGCGTCTTTGGTACGGATCTGAGTGCACGTACTATTACTGGTACTGCCTTGAATTCCATGTGCATTCTTCTCCTTCTTGTTCTTCTTGTTCTTGTTCTTGTTCTTCTTCTTCTTCTTCTTCTTCTTCTAATTATTATTATCTTTATTGTTATTATCATTATTATTATTATCATTATTATTATTATTATTTTTATTATTATTATCATTAATAATGATAATAATAATAATAATAATGATAATAATAATAATAATAATAATAATAATAATAATAATAATAATAATAATCGTGCCGTCGAAAATGAAGGCCAGTATGAACCAGATATCTTCCCAAGTTTTTACTCGTATTAGAAGGTTTTAAATCGCGGCAAATAAAATAAAAAACAGATGATGATTATGTTTATCAAGTATGGGGTGTTATAGTCAAAAATGAGGGTCCAATTACGCATACTTTCAGGTCACTTCGCTGAAGGGGCAGCAGGCCTCAAGAACCATGGCCAGCATCGGTTTCAGTGATATATATACACACACACACACACACACACACACACACACACACACACATATATATATATATATATATATATATATATATAAAACTTCGCCCAAGGGGTTTCACTCCTATTCGTGCCACCGCGGTGCATCTAAGGATGTAAATCCTTGGTTCAAAGGGTTGGATCAGCCTTGCACACGTTGAACAGTCGATCGCCATCCAGATGTTAAAATGAATCACACGATATCTCTGGCTCATCTTTTTTCTCTTGTACAATGTGTTGTATTGTGATCTCTCCATGTGATGCTGACCCTATTTCCTTCTGTGCATGTTGCATTGTCCCCACTCTGATGATCTATCTTTTGGTTAGATTCTACGGGATGCATCGTTTTTAGAACTTATTTCAAGTGACAGCAAGTCTCCCCAGTGCCTCAAAACTGCCACCCAGTTATCAAGCACACTTAAGCAATGCTGTCGTTTAGATAGTCTCAGTTCTATTACCATCAACCTTTTTCTCAGAACCGTTGACGTATCTTTTCTCAAGTGGAGGGAAAGCGTAAACTTTGTATGCATTATTTCTACCTTTCCGATTGTTTGAGGAACGTTTATATCATCACGCTACGTTGTTTTCTAATCTAAATAAATCACTCCCGATCAGCTGTGAAAGCTTAAACGTCAAGGGAATCAATACCACTCTGTTTCGGGTGCTGCTCAAATGACTTGGAAACTACTTGGCTGATCAGCTCAAATAGTCGAACGTCATATCAACGTTGCTATATGTTTTTGAACTTTTCTTTTCTTTTCTTGCTCGGCTTGGCTCATCTCCTCATTCCATTTGCGCTGTTTGCCAAGCAAGCTCAGAATCCAATTTAACTGTCTTGAAGTTACCCAAAACCCAAACAAAAACAAAATGAAAGCCAGCCAAGTGTTATCACAGAGTTAGTGACCTGTAATAGGACAATCCACCGGTTTTAAGACTTACCTGATTGAAAAAGGCTATAAAATCGTTTTCCCTTTCAAACGCCCCTCTTTTTTTCTCCTCGGTTAAAGAAGGTTAGCCATGAAAACAATTTGAACGACTTTTTTTAGTAATTTAGATTCTTCTTTTATATCAAGATTAGTTATTACTAGCAAAAAAAAAACCAACACACACACAAAAAAAACCAAACCCAACACTGATATATATTTGGAATTCGATGAGATTATTTTCCCAGAAAAAAGGGATTCTATCAATATGATTGCTTGGATTCAGGGGAATTTTCTACGTCTTGCAATCAGGATCTGTTTATAGGAAACCCTCTAGGCAGTGCCAGGAAGTTTTACGTGTGGTGTAGCAGTGTGCGCTTTTTTAACAAAGGGTTTGCATGCTAAACACACACACATACTCGCACACTTGCAAACTCATACACGCACATACATATATACGCATTTATATCTATCTATCTATCTATCTATCTATCTATACATATATATATATATACATAGTTTATGTGGTACAAATCGGGGTAGCAGTATAACATAATATGATAATATATCAATAATATAAAGCCACTTCTGAAATGTAATGGATTTATTTCATAAAGTGCTCGATACATACAATTTTTTACTCATGAACTTAAGTTGTTCTAGAGTAGAGCTTGAAGTAAATAGTAGAATGTGGATTCGCTACACAAACTAGCTCATGTTTCTGCCCTCTTATCACCTGGTGAGGCCCGAAGAGGGCAGAAACATGAGCTAATTTGTGTAGCAAATCCGCATTCTACAATATATATATATATATATATATATATATATATATATATATATATATATATATATATATATATATATATATCAGCATACATGTCTAGTCTAGAATGCTTTAAAGTAATACAGATGTGAAAAAATCTTCCAAATTTTTCTGATTAAGTTAATGATTACCAAACATCTGTAATTTATGCATGTTTTTCAAAGGAATTTACGTTTTACACAGAATTAGATATTATAATTCGATCTGTGAATTTTTCTTGTTTGGATCATTAACCTTTTACCAGGTGACAGTTCCGTGAATTTAAAGCATAACAGTTATATTACCATGGCTCTCCGGCAGTGTTGATCAAACGCAACTTTCCCTAAAGCTATGATTTAAAAATTCGACATCATGTCATCATTTTGAGAGCTGTGTCATAAAACGTATAGTTTGTTATTTTATATGGGCTATTATCATAATGTATTGTATATGAATGTTGTTCTATACTACACATCATTGAATTTTTGGAACCAAGAGCTTTCTTACCTAGGTTACTGGAAAAAAGTGTATTTGACGATGAAAGATCAGTGTGTATAACAAAGGTGTGACTCGCTGTGTATTATTTAATGGTTACTCTCATGAATATTAAACCTGTATGTCAAATTCAATCTCAGTCTGCATGCAAACCAAATTATGATATCATCTTCAAGAATACGAGTAGATCAGAAAAAAAATAATCATCGGTTTGATTTCTTACCAACATATCTAACCAAAGAATTCGACTGGGGCTTCAACAGAAAATGACTGAAATCGTTGGAGTGAAAGTATCCAATGTTTCAAACGCTGGGTAAAGGAATTTTTTTATCAGCAGTTTCTTTTTACATGTTAATGAAAGAGCCCATTGTTACGCATAGAGAAAGAAACAGGAAGAACCCACTGTCTATTATATAGATAGCCATGGAAAATGCCCTTTCCTAATCTTCTAAGTATCACGAATATAATCTGGCTTTTTTTGCTGGTCTCATTTGCTTCATTGGACAATCCTGCATTCATCCTTCCAGCTTTCTTTTCAAACTTCACATTCACTGACGATTACGTAGCTGAGCCTCATTATTTATTTAAGAGTCTGTGACACCTTTCCCCAATCGCTAATACTGTCCCATATCTCGTCTTTTTCGGGTAAGTAATCCATCTCGATGCAAACTCCTGTCCAAGTTAGATGATGCTGTTGACTTGGTTTTTTTCCTCTGTAACACCAACAAGAAATTGAGATGATTCAGTAGGCTCTTCACTGTTTATTCATCCTGTTGCGTTGAGCCAAACCATAGTAAACAGGATTAACGTTTCCCTATTACTATCAGATGATCAGTAAGATGCTTTATTGCCGATTGGACCAATTTGACAAGTCTTACATATCTTTGAAAGTCTATGCTTCAGATATATATATATATATATATATATATATATATATATATATATATATATATATATATATATATATATATGATTTTTTGTTTATTATAAAAAGTAGAAGTTGCGGTAATCATGCAGTAATAGGACTTGGAGTAAAGTTTGACAACTCAGTAGCTGTGCTTATCATATATTTTCTTGAGCGTAGATATGAATCGCTTTTCATTTCACACGCTAATGAACCACGAAACAGAGGTAGCACGAAATTATTTGCGTAGTTATTGTTAAATGCTGACAAAGTTCTTCCGGCCTCAAAATGCCACTTTACCGTAAGAAGAGTTAGAATATTGTGATAAACGCTTTTAGTCATGTAACAATAAGAATAATATAATATGTGCAATAAATTTCAAAATTATGGCATAATGAATGGTAAATCAAGGAGCTTCGGATGCATTTTTTTTAGTTTTCGTTATTGTTGGAATATTCGTTGTGATTCAAAGCGTCTGATATACCAATTTCTTGAAAGAATAGGACTGGACATCCTTTCCAAATTGCAACGTAAAGAAAGTCGGTATTCTGGCGATTATCCATCAACGTGAATGTGATTCTGGCTACACTGGTCGATTTCATGAGCGGATGTTAATAGAGTGGCCAACGATGTTGGTGAAATGGCATTTTGATTAAAAGTATTTTGCTAGATTCATCCGTTACACTTGATTGCAATGCCAAATTAGCGAAAACGTGTTTATCAGTGGGTCATTCGTAAGTTTGATCTATCCGATGTATTTGACATTAGTTCAAGTACCAGTCAAGAGCTATCTTGTTTGGACGGTATCTCAATTGCAGAAGCCAAAATTACTCTTATTTGATAAAATATTAAGAGACCAATTAATATTCTCAGTTTCTTTCTATATATAAATATATATATATATATATATATATATATATATATATATATATATATATATATATATATATGCACACACACACACACACACACACATATATATATATATATATATATATATATTAAAATACAAGGCCTCAAAAGTCTCAGTGGCATTTTTGAGAAAAACAGTTTCAAACACGTTTAACAATCATGTTGGTGCAGAACAATTGCAATTTTTGTAAATTTTAACTTTTAGCTTTTGGAATATTCAACTATGTTCATGGGATATATCATTTTGAAGCATAGGGTACCGTCTACAAAGGTATAACTCCGTATTTGTACCAAAAAATTCGACGTCTTGAAGATGAAGACTCCCTGTTGTGATTGAATGTATCCAGTTGCGAGTCATCATTGGGATGGAGCTATACAAACCATCCTGAGAGGTCGCAAAGGAGGTAAACGTTGAATATTCTACAGGTGTTTGGCATTTGCACCTAATTTGAAAAGCAAAAAATGTCGTTATGTCGTGTGAACACTCGTTTACTCAGCCAATCTCTCGCCGACCGGCTACCTCTTTATCAAACAATTACACCACTTCCCGCTAAGGGAGGTTTTCAATAAACAAGCTGCAGCACGAAGGGCTTTTGAAGAATTTATTAGTTCCAGGATCCCAGTATTCCATCCTTCTAGTATAAATAAATTGGTCAATAGTTGGAAAAAATGTGTAAATTATGAACATTCTCATTTTTATGAATACTTTTCTTCTAAGCTGAGATATACATTTCGAGAGTTGATTGTGGAAAAAAACCACCATTAATTTTTCAGCAACCAAATAATTTTACATCGGAAAATATCTCAGCTGAGGTATACTTCTTTGAATTTGATGGGAGAAAACTGCATTTATTTTTGGATCAACCGAATATAAAAGAACAAAGAAAACTTTTGATCATTTGTAGTTTGAGCGTTGTGGTTCATAACGTTTGATAACTGGCAACGTCAATAATTCATCCAGCAGAAGAATTTTTTGATTAGTGTTTGTTCCAAGGTGTTTAGTTTTTAAAACTATTATTATCATCATCATCATCATCATCATCATCATCATCATCATCATCATTATTATTATTATTATTATTATTATTATTATTATTATTATTATTATTATTATTATTATTATTATCATTATTGACGCGTTCCAAAAATTAGTAATATCTCAATATACTAAAAATTCAAAAGAATCTCTGACTTGCACAGCATTTAAATTAGGGTTTAACTTACCAAAGTATTGAATATATATATATATATATATATATATATATATATATATATATGTAACACAATACAGAGAATGATGATAGGAGTGAAAGTTTTACTAATGTAATTGCATTATTATGAGTTCATTGTAAATAGGAATATGGATTGTTGCTATCGAGTAATTTTGACTTTTCATTATTAATGATGTCCATCCAATATGTTAGAATAATTTTCCGAATTCAATTCCAAATTAGGACTTAATGCAGCACAAGCAACAGAAATAGAGTGTTGGGGTGGACACTGCTAGACATACTAATTGGTCTGCATTATTTCTATAGGTTAAGGTCTCGAAATATGGATATACAAAAAATCTCGGGAGAGAAACCTAAACCTGTACTCAATAATAAAGAGTAGTGACCCTAAACCAAGTTAAAGAGTTTGAGTACTTTCTGGAGACTTTACGACTTCAACAACAACCACTTCACGCCATATCAATGCAATAGAAAAGGTGAAAGCGACAGACTGTGGCCCTAAATCAATTGAATAGAATCCTCCTCGACGTTTACATACCAAGCACCTCTCAACTGTGTCTGTACTTAGAAGACAGGGATATTGAATCTCGGGAATCCATATTCATCCGACGTTTTCCCGACAAACTATCATCTTTGAAAACATTTTGAAGCTCATATCCATGATAAAATTTCGAATAATCAGGAATCCATAAATCAGGACAAAGATTTCTGTCGAGATAGCTTAAAATCATCATAGGATCGTTGGGGAAATGTCATTGCTTCAAATTCTTTTATTAGATATTTACCGATTTTTTATTTATATCTAATCACCATAGTCTTACAAATGGCCGACCAACTAACTATTTGAGCTACAGTTTCTTCTCTCTTAGAATGTCCATATATCTGTGGAATGGATGTCTCCAGGCACACCTAGTTACGTTTTGGGGGCTACAAGCTTGAAAGTTTGCGTGAGTACAACACTAGTCACGGTCAAAAAACCCCTTTTTTTTTGTTTTTTTTTTCGAAATGCCTTTTGGCGTCTGTTCTATTTCGATCATTCTTTGGATAATTTCGGATGAATATCTATTTTTATCTCAGCTAATCTTTAAGATAATTTTAGATACTTTTAGTTAAAAATCTATCTATTCCAGATACTCTTAGATCATTTTATTGATAATTAGTTCTGGTACAATCGTGAGCCTCGACGATTTATTCGAGTGGATTACAGATAACCGTCATTCAAAAAGAAAAATGCTTCATTTGTAACAAAATTAACGTCTTCTTAGTCATATGACTAAATCATTTTTTAATAGTTTTATCAAATGCATTCATTATACATTGATGTGTGAAAACCAAGCTCTTTATAATAATTTACTTGATTTTCCATTTGGGGAATTTCCGATAGATTTCAGACTTCCTATAGTTTTAGATTAGTTCAAGGTCATTGACATTTTTGACCCTGCATATCAAATCGGGCATTACGTCATGCTGTTCAATTGTGAGTTAGAGCAGAGAATAGATAGCGCAGGTCATTTTGGATGATTTTCGGATTTCATCAAAAACGGCTCGAGAAATACCCCAACTAATCATTCCTATTAAACATATGAATGTTTGATAATCTGAAACGTATTTTGATAGTTATTTTTTCAATGTCAGTTATCTCAAAACTGGGGATGGAAAATTTGCCCAAATACCTAAAACTAAATGTTCCATATCCTTGCAATAACAAAAACTGTCAAGTGGGGAATGTTTACCAAAGTAAAGCTCAAGATGTGCAGAATATTAACCTGGCCTAATCTGAAATCATCCCAAATTGTAATCAAAACCTGATCAAACGTACGGGGTCACATTTATGTGGGAAGTTTGAATCAGCTGCTTTTTTTTATTATTAACTAAGGTCTTTTAAATCTGAGTTCGCAGTCTTCTTTTACAGACTGTTTTCATTTCCCATATAAAAGACGTGGACATCAGCCTGAGATTCACATAAATACGTTTATCGTTGGAAAATAATTTTTTGGTTGTACTCATTTTATTCAGTGAATTTATTTAGAATATAAATCAACAAGTGCATTTTTATCCCTAGCGCTGTAATATGAGCGTAGATTCTTGAGCACAATTTTTTACGAGTGTTTTGATTTAATGAAACTACTCATAGCAAAGATGAGGTTTTGTATTTTGAAATTCTATGAGTGTTCCCTGAAAATTTTACAAACTTTCAACCGACACTGTCTACACACTCAACATAGGTTTCTTGAGTTGTTGAGTGATTCTATCTGACTGGTTATGTATATATAATTACATATGTGTGTATCATTTGTACAGGCCACACCAATGATGCTTGAAGCTAAAAACTTGAATATTCACTTATCATTATGTCTAAAAACGATCTTGTTTTTTGAAATTTTCAACATTAGTCTTTGGAAAAAATTGGGTGTGTTCCATTTACAAGGTGATTTTATGCTAAAATGGCACTTAGGCTTGGTTTTTGAAATAAAAATTAGACTTTTTTGTGAGATAACCAGAGGCAAGATGAGTAACATTTATTGATCGACCTCTTTCCATCTTTTAATTGATTACCCCCAACGCACCATATAGCCAAAGGATGTTGAGATCTGTTCAACTGGACGTTTTTTCCAGATTCCAATGTAATGCCACAATTTAAACTGGTTCGATTCTATGACCTGTTACACGTTGCACATCGCTTGCATCTTGCAATGAGAAACGATCTTATTAGAGAGAGTAACTGAGAAGATATATATATATATATATATATATACATATATATATATATATATATATATATATATATATATATATATATATATATATATATATATATATATATATAAAGTGAGCGGGTCTGCTAAAGTCACAATGATTTTAAAACCACATCTTTCCAACTTTTGTTCTCGTCTTTGATGTCAACAAAATGTTCCCGACGATTCATTCTGCAGACTTCTTCGGGTGTAATGTGTAATTGAGACTCTCTTTCCTCATGGATATTACATGAAGAAGGCCAAAACATTTTGTTTACATAAACTATGGGAAGAAAAGATTTGATTGCTCGAACGAAACCTGATGCCGATAAGTGAACAAAACTTGGCTGCACAACAGTCAAAGTCCCTCGCTCCATTAAAATCTAAAAAGTGAACAATACAAAATTAATTTCTCCATACTATATTATTCCCAAACTACGAGTCCCATTCCAACTCCTTTATCAGACGTTCTTGTAAATGGGATTTGAAAACTTCAGCTAAACAAGTCGACTTGAATTCAGCTTTAGAAATTGGAAGGGAGTCCATCATTATTTTTAGCGTATGTCACTGCATCACAGTTTTTCGTGCATGACGTCAGTGGTCTTTATACATTGTCATCTGCCATTAATCATTGTTGTTATATACAAAAAATAAAGTCAAAACTCATTATCAGAAGTTCGACGACTCAGCCTAATGCTTGAACTGCAACTAGACTCAATGCAAGGAAAGGAGAGAGACGGGAAAAACTTGAATCAGCCAAATGATTGATCCACCATTGGCCCCAAAAGGAAGGCAGAAATGAATAAATGAATTCGAAAGCGAAGATAAAAATTGTATAACTCCAGGTTTGATTCGATCCCCAAATCTATTGTTAACAAGTCAACGCCCATAACGCTTGAACTGAGGATGTGCTGACGAAGAGTAACTCATTTCTGCTCGTAAATAATATCATGGATCGCTTATGTACACTTTTAGTGTCAGATTTGATAGTTTTTACCGAAAAGAAAAGAAAATCAAAATATTTATATACTACATTACTTTTGATTTGTGCAACTATTTACCTTCATCTTCATTGCTGTTGCTTTTTATCGCAACGATACAATTGAGGTGTACGTGAATAATTATTTGAAAAAAAAATGGTTTTTGTGTTTCTCAAAAACTAAACTGGACAATTGCCAATTACTATTTAATTGTAAACGGGGACTAATTTATTCGTCAATCCTATTTTAAATAGGGAAACCGTAAAGAAGTGCGATTGAACATTTTAAAAAAATTTATTATCAAACAGAAAAAAACAAAAAAGACCCAGAAATTTTTAAATAAAATATGGCATTAGATTCTGACATGTCATCTCTCTGTTTTTTTACCTACTCTGTCTAAATTCTTGTTGATTTGCTGAAATCACAACATTTTAAATACTAACCTCTGAACATTCACGATAATAAAGCTGACTCTGCAGGAGTTTGACATGAAACATGAATTAATTTGAGCGTGTAATGATGGTTTACAAGAAAAAAAAACTTGTCATAATGAGGTGCATTCGGAAATTACCTGTTGATGACGGAATATTCTGTTTGAGGTGGGTAGAAGAAAATTCTGTTTTATTGTGATTGATGGCAATTCAGCTCTATCTGTTAGTCAGAGATTTTATCTTGCAGTGGCTTAATCGCAATGGCTGATCCAGCAATAGACAAGGGCTCTTTCTTGCTATAGATCTTTATTGCACTTGCCACCGTCCACTTATGAATGGGCATATATCATACATCTGTTACGCCAAATCGGTGAATTGTCTTATTTGCAAAGTTTGAACATTTTCTTTTTTTACAAAAACAGAAATAATACATAGTTATAATTTGTTCGAAAAATCCATTGGTTACCTCCGAAAGTTCTCAATGAATTTCAACAAAGATTTTCTTGAAGAGTGGGCAACAAGCTAAGAAAAAAGAGATCGAATTTTTAGGTAAGTGTGAACCTTTGACAGACATATACATTCCCGGGATGCTTTCTAACTTTTACAACGAGTACTTCAGCTCAACATATTTCCACCAATCTGAAACCAACTGAACTGAGCATCGTTTCATAGTAATTTTGCCTGAAGTTGTTGTTGCAGCTTGCACATAATTAGCAACCATAAGAAAATTAACTGAACACGCTGTTTAAATATTAATACACCGATTTGAATGGAATCGATAAACTGATGTCAACAACTGAATCCCACAAAGATTTTCATTAGTCGAGTAATCGAATCAGAGGTTTCACTTCAGATCTTCTAATTAACACCGTCCCTTCGTTAGATCGTTAAACCCGGGAAGCATGCATCTATTTATGTTTGTTTAAATCATTTCATTTCATATCTTTCTCTCTCTCTACTCGATGTTGTGTTTAGTGACTATATAACTAGAATGATGCAGGTTCACTTTTTAAATTGCTCATTTGAAAGTCATTTGTCATATTAAGGGACGTAACCGATGAAGCAAAAATACAGCTTGGTGTTCTAATGATATACTGAAAATTCTAAATAGAAACAATGATTTGCCCTACACCGCAAGGCGTAACTGACGTAAAGAAAAAAGAATTTCATGTTAAGATGTCGCAATGAAAATGCAGAATTAAAAGAAAAAAAAAACTGTACAAAGTATTAAAAATAATAGAATAACAAGCTTGGCTGACCTGGGATCAAACTCCTTTTCTTAATAAAATCTAAAAAATAAAGAAGATAGAATTCATTTTTTCGTACAATTTTGTTCCAAAACAACGTATCCTACTTTCTTTCTTTATCAGCTGTCCCTTTAGCAAGACAAATCGACCAGAGATGGGCTTTGATGTCACTTTTATTTGTACTTAGTGCTAATGGTTCTTGGTCTGGTCATCGTCATCAGTCTTGTTGTTATATGCAAAATTGGAGCCCAAACTCTACAGCAGAAGTTCGACGATAGAAAAACTGTTTGTGATCAACAGAATGCTATTCTCAAAGCTCACTGCAATGCAAATCATCGGCAATCTGAATCTCCATCTGCAATGCAAATCTTTATCTACGTGAATAAAATGCAACGTGTATCTATATATACTTCATATGTGCAATCTTTGCAGAAAGTGTGAACAAGAAAAGGAATATCCCAAGATGATAGCTCAACCCTATTGAATACAAATACTGTAAGTTTCGTTAGATGCATTTTGAACGATAAATCTATAAGCGATACGTAGACGAGGTAAGGGGATATGCAGCTATTTATAGAAATACCCCTACAATATAAAGAAAAGCTCTTTTTCAGTCATGACAAAAAAAAGTGACCCAAAAGATAAAGATTATATGATGTACCGTATATGCCGGTGTATGTCGACTTTTTAAAAAAAAATTACCAATGAGTTAATATTCTGAAAAAAATGGCTGCAGTAGATGAACGTTTTTGCAATTACATCGTATTCAAACAAGAAAAGAACAGACTGCTCGAAAATTTTGACGGTGTTTGTACAATTTCCGACAGCATTCAACAACATTGGTCAATATTGGTTTCTGTAATGGAAATATTGATATTATTAAAAGATATTTGTTTCCAATTAATTCTTCATATTGATCCTCATTGAAAAGTCCGAACTAAAACAGATAATCATTCCATCAAGAATGAAAAGAATATATCGTCTGAAATGCAGTATAATTCATAGGTAAAAGATATATATATATATATATATATATATATATAAATTTTAAATATCTATTCATGTTTAAATTCAACTCCATACTAAAATCCTAATATTTGTATGTGTGTGTTTGTGCGCACGTGTGCGTACGTGTGTGAAAAAGAGCAAAAAATGTTCTGCCTGAACCTGATAAAGGGTGAATGTTTGAACCTTCAAGCCATCCAGGCGGACCAACTTGAAAACTGAAGAAACCTATATTGACAGTTTTCTTTTACGGCTTCTGATTTTTACAGAACGAGTTTACGACGAATGAAAATTAGACCTTAACAATGGTAAACAAATGAAACGACCTGCCTAAGATTCAATGTGCACTTGTTACCGCTACTCCTACTGCCCGTCGCACATATTTCCAGCTAAACCTCATTCATCAATTTATTTCCCATATAAACGGTACTAAAATAGATACGAGTTACCATACAGACGATAATAAAAAAAGGAAATAATCACCGTCAGACTCTGTTCCAAACAAATGATAGACTATTAACACTAAAAGACTTGTAGTAATGTAGGTATAAACAATATGGACGCAATATCACTGGAAAATACTGAGAATCCCGAAAAATTTTAAACATCTGGCAAAAAGTAGCTTATAATTTGATTTTAATAAAATTTTCTAAACTTATTTATTAAAGGACAGATCTTTGAAAAGAATGTAATCTTGAACATCAAGAGGGAGATTTTTTTTTCATTTGATTCTTAACATTTTGATGATTTATCTTATCTATGCTGTGCTGTTTTCATTAATTTTTTTACATTAACAGCTAAACTCTTAGATAAATTAATTATGTTTCTTTTTTTTTTGAAAAGCGCTCCTGAATTGCCCTAAGAGTTTTACCTAGAGGATTGAAAAAAAAAAAAAACAAAAAAAAAAACAAAAAACAATTGAGTATGATACTGTTCTTTGATATTGAAAAAAAAAAGTTTATTCAATATTTGGAATGAAAAAAAAAAAACTTTTTAAAATTTGTTCTTTGAAATCGAATTTTTTAAAATCAAAATCGATAATATTCTGATTTTGCAAGATTTTAAAATTTTTTCTAAGGTCAATTTTCCAGTGGAAGTTCAGTTCCCATTGTTCATACCAATAGTAAGGGAAGTAACGCTGCCCCTTTTTGCTTTCCATATTCCTACTTCAAGTACACATGGGCACCAATTATTTAATAAGAACCAGTTTTCCTTTTTGTGTTTCTGCTTCGATTTTTGGGAGTCAACTTACACAGGGAACATAAGCCTAAACCTGAATTGATAGCTCGATATTTATAAGTCGACCAATACGCCCAGGCAAAATATAAACCAGTATTTTAGATAAAATTATTTACTGCGATTGAATTGCTGTGGGATTTTTTTCTTTGAAGAAAAATCTTTTCTATTTACATGAACAAAAACGATATTGTTACATCGTATAATTTATGCATTACAATCTTTAGGATCGGGGGATCCGTTCATCAAATCCAGATATCCGTCTCTAAGGTAAAAAAAATTGTGTTACGATATTTTTATGCAATATCCAAAATCTCAAATGGACATGAATTATTAATTTTTCCTAATTTAATCTCAGATTTCTCAGCTTGAACGGCTTTAAAGAGACCTCAGATAAAACATTGTAAAATAATCACCTTTTCATTAAGAAAAAAATGCTGAATAGAAAAATCATATCAACATGAAAATCATTAGAAGCCATTAACTGGAGTTTTATTCCGATTCGAAAAATTTATATTCATTTTATCGCTATAGGTGGAGATAAAACTGTATGTGACTGACATATCGAAAATATGAGTTATGTCGTTTGCTCACTGTTGATAATTTAATTGTTTTCCATCTAAATCTACGTTTTTAGTAGCATCTATTAGTCAGAAATGGCTGTTTAGATGATTTGTTATAAAACAATATGTTTTCAATTAATAGTAATAAAATAAATGATATCGTTAATAAATTGAATTATATTTCTAAGAAATAAATGCAGCATTCATCTCAGTTATAACATGTTATATATTTCCTTTATTTTAGATATATATCTGGAGAATGTATTTTCTAGGTCTTCTAAAATGCTTTTAACGCAAAATGTAAACTTGAAAATAAAGTTGACTACAGAGCCCAGGGTATATCTTCACACAACAAAAAGGACTAGTTTATCTATGGTCTGGCTTTGTGACTTTGTATATTAGAATCGTTTCTGTGCTTGAGACATTTTTCCTCCTGACACTGACGAATTTAAAAGTCAAGGGTTGCAATATATAAAACCATTCAAAACTGTGCATAAACTTTTAATATTTTATCTTTTTATGTTAATAATCCTATAATAAAAGAATAGATGAACAATAATTGACATCTGTTCCATTATTTGATATTCACTTCAAATAGGAAATTTCATACACATTTGAATTGGATAAAAAAACGCTCAGACAGTTTCACAAAGAGCAGTAGTTCTTGACCTTTTGTGTCTAAGTATTTGTTTCACTATATTCCGGTAGGTCATTCGTCCTTTTCCAAAATCCACTGATTCAAAAAGTGCATTCCAGAATTGTAGCTGGTAGAGAGATCAATATTCCAAAAGTACGACTCAGTCAATATGTGCCCCCTTGAGAACCGATGGCTCAGAAGCACGGAAAATTATACATGGTGCCTCGGATAACTCTCGAGACTATTTTGATTTGAAATATTTTCCAATGCATAGATATTAGGCCAGTGCAAAAATAATTGTGTTTCAAAGAAGTATATTTCGGCTAATGGCGGAAGTTATTCATCAAAAAAAAAAAAAGAAAAGAAAAAGAGAATCTACAGATTTTGCCAACTAGAAACGAGTCTATTTATTCTGGAAGCGTAGAATATGGGGTTCTGAGGCTAATGAATCTTTTGAGGGTGCTTTGGGCTGCTGCTTGATTTTTGGAGACCGTCCTTTGCAGGAAGTGCTAAAAAGAATGCTGGTTGGTATGAGAGAGGTCTGGCAAGTAAGACGGAGAGGCAGAATTTTATACTTTAGTTTGTTCAACATCTGCGGGGTTGACTCTTTTTTTCTTTTCTGATTCAGTACGAATGTCAAACATCTGTTGGATAGTCAACGTTTAGTTCCTCTGCAACTTCTCATATTGTTTTGCGTGGGTTTTTCTCGATTTAATCATCAATTAGATGTCCCCCAATACAGGAAGATCTTCATGTCTTCAAGGCTCTCGTCTCCGTTTTGGCATTTGAACCAATATTGAGCTTAATGCTCATTGACAGTTCCCAGACCAAATACCTGGTTGGTATTGCGGGCAGTTTCAACTAATTTACATCATATCAGTTGTTTCTCCATTTTTGAATTGATAGTATTTTGCACCAACCTAATAAGTTGAACCAAGAAAGCGGTGAAATCACCATTATAATGAAAATATATGATAAAAAAGTGTCTGGTAAGAGCGTTTGGTTGATTTATCTACAACTATAATTGATGCTAACTGATAATCCGATTCTTCATAAGATGAAGTATAGTCAATCATCTGATTACCAAGGCGCAAAAAAAAGATGATGAAATGCTACATCTTTTTTTTTTTTTTTATATGTGCTGATGTTTTTTTTTCCTTCTGAGTGTTCCAGCAGTCATGGTCGTGCTACAGTCTTAGAAATTGGCATCATTATTCCACCATCTTTTAAAAAGATGGTTTGTTTGAGTTGTGGAGGAAAAGAATAGCGAGCTTTATTTTAACGTCTTTATTGATAACGTCGAGATAATCTAAAATCAGGATGTTTCTATTGATGCTTCTGTTATTCTCTATTCGATGTTTTCAAATGGAAGACACCAGCAATGTCATAAGTAGGGTTTATCCTGACTATTTCTATTCTTCAATGGAGTTATTTTAAATTGACATCTAAAACGCTATTGCTACGGTTGTTCAATTATTGACAATGATGGCGAATTATCATCAATTTCCTAAAATTGAGAACCATGCAACGTGCACATGAAAGAATAATGCTGGGCCTCACATGGAGAGACCACAAAACACCACAGTACATCCGAGAAAAGACAAGACTTAGGGACATCATAGAATCAATTAAAAATCTCAAATGGCGGTGGGCTGGCCATGTTGCAAGAATGGCAGACAATCGATGGACATCGCGTAATTGAGGCCGGCAAAGTGTTAGATGGAGAGACGAACTAGACAAGTTCAGGAAATACTGGCTCCGTGACGCCCATGATAGGGAAGTGTGGCAAATCCTGGGGAAGGTCTATGTCCAACGACGGACGCTAAAAGACTGATGATGATGATGATGATTCGCACAAATCACAATTTTTCTTTTTATCTCAATTAAACTCAAGATGGCTTCCCTTTATTTACTCAGTGTAAATTGATATTTATCGAAAATTGTCAGGGAGGGGATTATATGCCAAATATCAGTGGAAGATAGTGTGGCGCCTTTTTTTGAAAAGAAGAGAGCCTGATCATCTTTATAATCTAACTTCGTAATTTGGATCCAAATTCTGATAACTCGGAGCTATTTGGAAGTATGAAACAGTCTCAAAAACAGAGCAGACCTAAAAGAAAAAGAAACTATCTTCAAACATAAAAAGACAGTTTTAACAGTGTTGGGCATTGATATGAGAAACACTAAACTAATTAATCGCTAACAAAATAGTGAGAGCAAGAATATTCGATAACTGCTAACTTATACAATAAGAATTTAGCTTTTTTTTTTACTCTAAAACCCTAAAAATACACCTAGAAAGCTGAAAAAGTGAAGTATTATAACTTAAACATAGAGCTTTAAATAACTTGCTGGGTGATTATAAACTAGTGTTCAATTTCGTTAGTCCATTCAATTATTTACATAAACCTTGACCATCGCGTGATATTGGATTGCTATTTTTTTTTCAAAGTCCAAGCGTCAATATTTCAGCTTTTTACTTTTGCTTATAAAAGAATGAATTCATAAAATAGAATCTAGCGGTTATTTTAATTTCTGCTAAATTTTTAGTGATATATCAGTTTCTTGGTTTTTAGGTGATTCTGTATGAACACATATATTGTATGTCATGCATCACATCATATTCATTCCTCGTTACGTCCACAAAAAAATTTCGTTTTGTTTTTTCAAATTCTTCCCCCGCAAAAAGTTTTATTGGGATGAGGATTCAATTTACGCTGTATATATATATATATATATATATATATATATATTGGACTCTTATTTTTATCTCTTTGTTTTTTAAACCATATTTCTTATAAGTCTAACAGAAGTTGAGAGAAGTAATTCATTTATTGATTATCATTTTTTCAAATTTTTAATTGATCGACCAAATACGGAATGCTACCTAAAAACATTGGTCACATGACGGTTTCAATCAAGTGACCAACCAGTGTTCTTCTCTATTTGTCCCTTATTCCATATTTTTCTTCTCAAGAGTAACAAAAGGTCAGTTTATCATTTCTATGTTGATAGGAAAGAGAAAAGACAGTCAAAAATTAACAAAAACAATTCTCCACTGAAGGGAAGTGTGACAAAATCATGTACAACAAAGGAATGTTAGGATACGCTTTTGCCCATAGGTTTAAAAGACGCAAACACGAAAATCTTACGCGTGAAAGCAGATTACAAATTTGAATATCTTATGTGCAAAAGAACTATATTTAAATATTTTACGCACTAAATCCAATAATGCTAAAATAATTGTCTTTGCATAGTTATACAGTTTAAATCCTACCAGCTATATTTTTTTTAGAATTATCACATAGGTAAATAATATCTCACGTCTTTATTAATAAACTGCCATATACCTGTAGAAATGACGGAGTTATTCAAGTATGGATCAACACTAACAAAACCAAAGTTATTTCATTAGGTAATTTATTTTTTTGATGATTTAAGTATCATGCTCTTATCATTTTCAAGTCTAAACTCGAACATAAAGTCTCAAGAGACATGAAGACGTATATTTCATAATCATATCATAATATGAAGGTAAAATAACCAATCAGAGCATTCCATCTGAATCTAAACGGAAAAAACGTTAGCATATATATATATATATATATATATATATATATATATATATATATATATATATATATATATATATATATATATATATCATGCAAGAGATTCTAAAGCATCTCAATGACAAACATGCTCTTCCCCTGCCACCGGACATTACTTCAATTAATTTGGCTTGTAGATACTTGCAATACTAATAGAAAGACTGTGCGGAATTAACATGATCTCTCCGTCAGATCTTGAGACATGAGTCTCTTGTGTGAGCGTTTTAGAGTCAATCTTTTGGTTAGGATCCATTTTTCAGTTCAATATGTAACGATCTGGAGGATGGAATAGTTGTAGACTTTTCTCTTCAGGACTAGTGGGATTTTCTTGTTCTTGAAAGTCAAGCTTGCTTTACCGAGAGGCCATCCACTTAGTGTGATTCTTCTGTTGATTTCTTCAAGAGAAAAGAAAATTACTGTCTAACGGAACACTTATCATGATCCATCAGATAAATAATTAAACTAATGACATATATCATTTGATTATTCAATTGTCTCTCGAAGAGGGAAATCTTAACAAAGTGTCAGGCCAATAGTGGGCAGAATTGCCAACTCAAAATTGTATTCACGAAAAGCCAAAACACTATTAGTCAATTTTTGATGGCTAGAATAGGCTAGATTTGCATACAATTGTTAGAAAAAACCTTAGGATTAGCTACAGCTGCTAAAAACAGTGCAAGAAAGTCTTTAAAATGACGTTTAAACAAGAATCTCACTAAGAGCAGAAGGCACTGAATTAGCATGACTGATTGTATGACCCGACAGCTTTTGTGAGGTCATCATGCAAAGGCTCAAAAAAAGTCATATGAATATTCTAAAAATCATAACTATACAATATACTCATTAGATATTGATACAATATTGAATTTATGAGCCAATAATTTTTTTTTATCAGAACAGGTTTAGTTTATTGCTCATTAGAAACTGTCATACAACGAACATTGTTTGGCAGCATGCCATTTTAAGGGTGATCAATTTGAGAGATTTGAAATGGGGTGATCAATGGATGGATTACATCTCTCAACTTTTTTTCGACAGTGATCACTGAAAAAGTGAAATAAGGGAGATAAACTAAGGGATTAATTTAACATAAACTTGAAATTCGGAATGACTTCTCCGCTAAAACCATATTTAGAAGCGAATTTTGGAAAAAAACAAAAAAGTTCTCTCTAGACATAATAAGGAGTGAATGCTTATACAAAGTGTCAACCCTATAGTTCCATTGGCGCAGCTTGTATGTAAGGTGCATAAATATATACATAGCCAGCCAAACCAACTTAAAAACTGGAAGAAACCAACGTAGACAGTTTTTCAACTTAGGTTTTAAATTCTTTTATTCATCAACTTCTAGCTGTCTTCAAGCCCAACCTTTTCTATTCTCTTGGGTGACTGTGTGTACATCTTGCTGACTGGACTTGTGTTATATGATAGTTTCTAATTTAACTCAGGGCTTGGCTTCTGGTTGTCACCAACAAATTACACACACACACACACACACACACAAACACACACACAAACACACACTATGTACGTGATGTTATATCAGAGCACAGCTATCCCAAAATGGAATAGGACCTTTCTGTGTTCATCAATGTAAACAAAAACAAGTCAATTTTTATTTCTAGAAATTACTTGTCAGTTATGAATTAGTCATTTTTTTTCTTCATCGATCTCTCTCTCCTCTCTGACACCCCTGTCACACACACACACACACGCACTCTCTCTCATTCACTTACTCTATCTATCTATCTATCTATCTATCTATCTATCTCTGGTACAGTGCCAAACGGTCGTTTCGATTTTTGGGGTGCATCCTAAGATTCTGACTTTCCGGCAAAGGACAAACGATTTTTAACTCCATTATTTTACTGATATCTGATTAATACTTTCTATAGTTATACCTATGATTTTGGGCCCCTCAAGTACCGTAGGATTATCATTTACCCCCTTTTTACGACGACAAAGTAAAACTCAACCCCATCCAAAACCTGCCTTCTGCAGGTTGCATTGTCTTTTATTTCTAGTAGCTTCAAACACACGAGTTTAAAAATCTATTAGTGGGCCGCTGACGTCACTTCCGTTGTCTGTTTGCCGATTTAATCACCCAGAAAAAAAGGAAGAAGTTTCATTTCTGTCGGAAGCGATCGTTGAAGACTAGTATTTAGATCTTGGATTGAAAAAATAAAATAAAAATTATATCCTTTTTCTCCCGGGGCACGCATCATTCATTAAAGAATATTAAATAAAAAAGCTGAAAAATTCAGGTTTGATTGATATCCTCTCCTAGTCTTGCAGTATTTCAAATAAATTAAAGGAAAATCAGGGAAAATTTCAGAAACAGAACATGCAATTGAACAAAGTTATTTTTTAAAAACCAAATTCAAACAGAACTGGGCGAAAATAATGTAACCGTATACCGCACGAGGGCAACATCTGACAAGATGTCGATTTTAATATAAGGATCCACAAACCTCATTGTGTGCATCAAATCTGACAATACCGGATATGCCAAAGTGGTCATCCACCTGAATACTGATCAGGCTCGGTGCTGCTTACATTCGGTGATTGGAGAGAAACGCCGTTGCTCATTAGCAGGATTTGGCCGAAAGCTGGACAACATTCGTAAAAATCAATACAATTTTTTCACTGTTAAGTCCTATCTTAGATTAAACATCTCAATTCTGATTTATTTTTATGGACGTTTTAAGGTGATATACGGTTACAAATGATATTTACACACAACACAGAATGATAATGGATAGATCACGCCAAATCTATGAAATTAACTTATTAGTAAAATGTACCTATTCTTTTTTTTTTATAATAAAAAGTTTGTTCACTAAAGATCATTTATTGTTCAATACAAATACAAAAAGCATGATTTAGAATCCAATCACTTTTATTAATCCACAAACGTTGATGAAACATTTTGAATAACAATATCCGTCGTTTGTCTTTTTCAATCAATGGTCTTTCTTTGATGATTAACATTATTAATACGAATTTGTATAACTCTTCCAAATGAAAAAATGGTAATATATACCTTGGGTTTCACCGGATATAAATCGAGGAACACTCGAAATAGCTCAGTCAGATGATATTGGGAATGATTTCATAGACATATAAAATAAATACATAAATAAATATATATATGTATATATATGATCATTTTAGAGGTATGCATTTAATTGTTTTTTTACTTTTTTTGTAAAATGATTTGACACTTCCATTGCATAAACATTTGATAATAAAAAAAGTTTCAAATCAATATATATATATATATATATATATATATATATATATATATATATATATATATATATATGTATCATATATATGATATATGTTTATATGATACATATAATATATATATCATACATGGATCATATATATATATATATATATAGAGAGAGAGAGTATGTATTATATATGTATATATATACATATATATCATGTATACATATTGAATATATATCATATATATATATATTATGTATATATATTGAATATATATTATTCATATGTCATGCATAGTATATAAATTAAATATATGTATATCATACATACATATATATATATATATATATATATATATATATACATACATATATTGAATATATATATATATGTGTGTGTGTGTGTGTGTGTGTGTGTGTGTACGTTAACCAACTATAATTGAATCAATGTATGAAGTGTTGGAGGTGGGTACGTACCGAGATAACTCAATAACTAACCATTCCACAGTGTTGACATTAGCCTTCTATATTATTCACTACAGAAGGTATTGCAGGGTCAAGTTTTAAGTAGTTTAGATCAGCAGTTCTCGAAAGATCTTGGGCACCACAATAACCTGACAACTGGCCATCGTACAAATTTAACGTTCAACTAGCACACAAAACAGTGCTGATCAGAGTTTGAATTTATCATTGGTTTCGAGAAATGTAATAAAACAATTTGAAATAGATACAGACTATCCATCGCCTGAAATATCTAAATTGGTGAGAGATATGAAAATTTAGATACAAAGTGTTGAGTAAATGCCTTCAAGTCAGATTCATGTCTTCCCCAAAGGCATTAGTGCCAGTGTCAGTCGAGGTTTGAACTCGGTTCACCCAGTCCATTTTCTAAGTTGTTAACCGATCGGGTCCCTAGAATTAGATGTAAAATTTCTGAATTAGACACTTTAAAAAAGGTAACCGAAATACTTCGAAGTCGTAGTTTCATAAAACAGATTAGACAGTCATTTTACGTGACAATTATGGCAGGCGAATTTACACTCCAAAAAGTCCGACATCTCACAAATATGTCAATTCGGAACGGGGACTCCCCTTACTTCAGTTAGATTACTGATTCGTAAAGCACTCTACTGCCTTTAATGGGAGACTAGGGGTCAGAAGTTGCTGATTTCAGCTAAATATCAAATTTAAGTGGGGGTACTATTCCTATTCAGTAATAGATGCGAGTGTGGTTACTTCGTGAAACATATTCAGCACATAGATATGAAGTTATTCGAAACCGAAGTCATAGCCGCTGCAGAAACATCAACTGAGGTACCCTCAACAGGGCCAGCTCTATATTAATCCTTTCCTGGTGAAGAAAAATTCTATTCCCTTAATACGCTGCAAATTTATTTCACACAGGTATATATAGAGAGTAATGTTTGATATGTGCGTGTTTAGAATTATGGCTCATTGACATACTGAACGAATAAGATGGAATGAAACCTAAAATGCATTCAATGAACAACCAGGATTTATTCTTAAGGCGATTTCATTTGCATCTTCCCTTAAATACTTGTCATAAATCATTCCATATTAGAGCGGCAGCCAAACAACAAAAATTTCAGGAAACCAAAAAAAGTAATGCCTCCATTTTTCTTCCATTCGATATGATTTTTCTGGATTACTCGGAAGCAATATTTCTTAGAATATCCAGCAAAAAGGTTCCTGCATTTTCGATTTTGATAAAATCAGTCGATTAAAAATCCACGTCAGCAAAATAGAAGATTTTTAATATAAATACTGTTAAATCACGATTTGATTCCACAGATTTTCAAGTTGAATCCAGGGGGATATTTTCTATTTATACTACTTACCAAGATCCTTTTCTTAATAGTATCTTTAAATAATATTTCTATAATTCAATCCATAAGTGTTCAGTTTTCTTCATTCTATACATTAAGGAGTTTCACAGCCTTTTCAAGGAGTCCATTGAACTAAAAGTTCATCATTCTTGGACAGAAATCTTCACGCTCGAAAATATTTTATTATTGACTAATGAAAATTTACGTAGTAATTCAAAATTCATAATGAGTAATCACCCTATTTTATTCTGGGAACTTTGGTTCACGGTAGCCTCCTGCCTGTGCTAAGCTTGCCTATTTCGATTAGTGTACTGACGTAAAAATCTCATCTGAGAAACAATTTAATTGATGTATACAAACCTAGATAGCGTATCGAATTTAGGTTGTTACTCATGGAAGGTCATTTTTTAGATGAAAAATAATGTTAATTACAAAAACAGTAAAATAGTTCTCATATGACCAAATTTATTTTTAAGTTACTGCCAATGATCCTCTGACAATATTAGAGATATTTAGGTTTAGTGGTAAAAAATTCAGTAAAGGCAAAAAATATGGCTTTCTTATCATTCAACATTTATCAAAATTATGAAGTTCAAAAATTACGAAAAACTGTAAGTCAGTCAGTGGAATGGATATAAAGAACTGAATATCGAAGATGCTGCAAGATTTGATAATTATATTCTTTGAGCTTAGCAACCCATTATCCCACTTCACAACATCTCTTATTTCCTTGAGATAATGTGATATGGTCGCTGTTGAAGTAGTAAAGTGCAGGAAGTACTCGGATTATTTTTCGTGAGTTTTGTATCTCTGGTGCCAATATTTATTCATTATCAGGAACAGATTATGGACTCCCTTGAAGCTGGCTATTTATATCTGTATTTCTTGAACTTGACCTATACAACCAATACTTGACAACTCTTGCACTGTAGTAATGTTCATTCCAAACGATGTGTTGACGTTATCAGATAATTCAGCAATTTCATGTCCTAATCTGAAATCGAACTTGAAAATGAACCTAACTTCTTTGATGGACACTATTGCACGCAAAGGTCAAAGAACCTCCAATGATACCAAATTGAATCTTTATTTACATTGAATCTGCTAAAAATGCAATTTCACTGGTAATCTCTAACTTTCACCTCTATTCTCTATTTAGCTATAATTTATCTATAACTAGAGAAATATTTCTGCAGTTGAGATTGCTTGTATGTATATGCACCGAGATAACTCAATAACTGGCCATTGTACGAAGTTACAGTTCAAATATATGTAAATATATTGATGAGTACGCTAGGTATTGCAGTGTCGGGTCAGGGTTTTTTTTCTGGGGGGAGGAATTAGCAATTTTTGAAAGATTAAATGAAAATGAATTTAAGAACAAACTATAAATCATACATCTTTAATCTGAAATTGTTGATCTAATCTAGATTTATGTAAAAAATATTCAAATCAACAATAGAGAGAAATTTAGATAAACAGATATCTAGATTTAGGTAACCAAAATGATTCTAAGCTGTAATTTCGTACGACGGACGGGAAAATAGTCAAGATGACAATTATGGCGAGATGGTCCACACACTATAGTCTGAACCCTTCGAAACTCGTGCCTTTGTAATTATGTAAAACACGTTATTTCAATCGTAACTATCTGATATATCTGATGAAAGACATATCTTGATGTAACATGTTGTACAATAGCAACACTGTTTTTCTTTTGAAGTGAAAAGCAAAGACAAAGAGTGGCGTAGTTATGTTAATCAATTGTGATTATCAATGATACATTCTAAAACATTTTCATTGTTACTAAACGTTTCCGAAGAAACGATCCGTGTTTTTTTCATTTACAATATTTTTACTTAGTTTTTGTCATTTTATACAAAACCTTTCGTAATTTTTTTTTGTATTGAAATGTAAGTAAGAATTGAATTTTCTATAGCTTTATTAATGTTAAAAGTGTTAAGTTGGTCACACTTAATCAGGACATGTGTAAAACAAAGACTAAAAATGACTAAAAAATAATAAAAGAGTCAAGATGATGTAATCAAAAACACTAAACACGAAAAGCAATAAGAGAATAAAAATACTACATTGAGTAATGCACTTGTTTACTCTGGATTTGAAAAATGTCGTGATAGTATTGGTCGGGGCAACATTCAGTAGGCAGGTTAATCCACAGATTTTCTAGAGAAGAAGAATATAAAAAAGCTGACGCCACAATTGACTATGATGGCCGTCGCTGAAACAGTATTTTCTGAATCTGTCCAGTTCATCTCTCCATCTTGTATTCTGTCAACCTCAGCTTTGCATGTGATTTCTGGGGATTCATGTCATGAGTCATGATGTCCATCGTTTGTCTGCCATTCTCGCAACATGACCGGTCCATTGCCATTTAAGTTTTCAAGCAGATTCTATAATGTCTAGGACTCCTGTTTTCTCCCTGATATGCTGTGCTGTCTCTTGATCTCTCTGTATGAGGTTAAGCAAGATTCTCTCATGAGCAAGTTACATGCTTCTCAGTTAGCAGGTCTGTCTTTTGGCTAGGTTCCATATTTCAGCTCCATAAGTGACTATCGGGAGGATTCATTGGTTGTGTACGCTTCTTTTTAGGGTTAATGGGCATTGTCTTGTCCTTGAAGGTTGAGCTCGCTCTGCTGAAGGCTTGTCATCCTAAAGTGATTCTGCGCTTGATTTCTTCTTCTTCCAGGGGTTTTATAGAGATTCGTTGTCATAGGTAGATGCAGTGGTTTACTTTCCCAATTCTACATTTTCTATTTTGACAGTTGTGTTCTTTTTCTCACCGTGGTTGTTACACAAGACTTTCGTTTTACCGAATTTCATGTGTAGGCAGACCCTTTTGCTTTCTTCGTTCATCTAGCATTAGTTGAAGGTCATGTAGGTTCTCTGAAAAAGGGACGATGTCTGCAAATCAGAGGTTGCTCAGATATTCGCTGTCTATTTTGATTTCTCAATTCTCCCAGTCCAGATTTCGGAAGATCATTTCGAGGCAGGCTGTGAAGAGTTTAGGTGAGCTGGTATCACCCTGTCTTACTCCTTTTTGAAAGTGGAAGGGTTCATTGATTTTGTGTAGCCTGATAAAGGAGTTACTTTGACTGTATATATGTTGCAGTACTCTGACGTAAAAAGGGTCTGAACTCCGTAGAGTGATGGCTTTCATGACCATGGGAATTTCCACTGTGTCGAAGGCCATCTTGAAGTCTATAAATGCTACGGTGATTGGCATTTAACGGACGTTAGAAGACAGCAGCTGCTGTTGCTGATAGTAAAACTGATCATTTGGAGAGAGAGAGAGAGAGAGAGAGAGAGAGAGAGAGAGAGAGAGAGAATCTGTAGCAAACATGGCTGGTTGGTCTGGCCTTTTTGGCGCTACGGTGATTCAATTTCATAAAGATTCGGAAGTATATCCTGCACAGTGATGGCTTTCACCTAATTCTGGTTCCGTGCATTATTCACGAAACTTTTCGAAATAAAGATGAGATTCAGGTCTCTACATTCTCCTTTCATAAATGGTTGGAGCTTGATTTTTGGTCATAAGTTTAAGACAGTCACAACGAATACCAATTCACCAAAAAGAGAACAGGGAATAGCAGACTACACATGCGCATAGAATTTCTAAAATCAGAATACGAAATGTTGACTCGATTCTTATAAGTCGTTTTCAGAAAGCCGAGGCGCCATCAGAAGAAAGGGGTAAATTAAAGCAGACAGGAAGAAGGACTAATAGACCGCGTGGACAGAATTATAAGACGTCATATCAGAAATGAGGGGCACGTACGCGCAAGAAATGTCAAATGTTTTCATGAATATTATTTGCCACATTCAGTGAATCAAAAGAATTCAGTTAATCTTTGGTTTGACGGGTCCGTTGCATAAGATTAATTTCTAAAACGGCTGAAGTTGGCTAGATCTTCCCATTCCCGGATAGCTATATATATCGAATCACCATAGTCCCCAAAATTGCCTGCACGCCTGTTCAATCAGCCTATTTGGCAACAGATTCTTTTCTCTTTGCCGCCCCTCTGTGTGTGTGTGTGTGTGTGTGTGTGTGTGTGTATCCAGGCGCTCCTTGTCACATCTTCGGTCTTCAACCCTGACAGTTCGCACGAACACTGCACCAGGCATCATCAAAAACAAATGCCTTTCCTTGAATCCCGATGGCTATTTTGGACCAACAATGCCTGAATCTATGATGATTGAACTTGTTAGCCATGTTTCACTTCCTAACCAGTGCTGTATGTCAGGGAGAGAGGATAAAAAGCAAAGGTAGTGATTATGGGTGAATAAATAAATCGGTATCTGGAGCTTTGCATACAAAGCCGTAACTACAGACTTTTGGTCCAGGGGGCTTGGTCCCTTGACAAGACCCTGTCAACAATCATGCAACATGCACGGGAGAGAATCATGTAGAACATCACATAGGGAGATTAGAAAACAGCACGTCATGTTGTAGAAAAAACAGAAATCGGAGATATCATAAAACCTATTAGGAAACTCAAATGGCAATGGGCAGGTCATGTTGCAGGAATGGCAGACAATAGCTGGACATGATAATGCAGATTCCCAGAAATCGCATACGAAACTTTGGCTGAAAGTATCGGCTCCGCAAAACCGATGATACTGAAGTCTGGCGAATCTTGGGAAAGGCATATATCCTACGACGGATACTGAGAAGCTGCTGCTACTGCTGATAATGCTGATGATGCTAATGATGTCAGTAGAGATAGAGTTGATGAACTATTATTTCTAAAACTTTCAAGCCCCCTCCATTAGGAACTTTTCAAATAACTTTCTCTCTCTCTCTGTGCTAACGCCCCGTCAGCTACGCCCCTGGTTTCAAATGACTGCTGCTTGCATTATATTTTGTTGTGAAAGAACTTATCTATTGAACTCGCAGACATATCGGACATTTTTTTCATATTCAAAGAAGAACGAAAAGGTCAGTTGTCAAAAAGTCAGTTAAAATGATACCACACCGACCTTTCAGCAAGTAGCACCAACCATTTTTCGAATCAAGTAAGAAATCAATACATAATCGTATACATCGGTGTGGGAATATTAAAAAACCGTCAATCAAAACAGTACAAATAGGCTTCTTCAGTTTTCAAGTTGGTCTGGCTGACAAGCTGGCTGGCTGCACCGAAAAAATTGTTACGTAGACCAACTTGATAAAATATTTTCTATTCGTTACACGTAACTTCATTAGTTGATCTCAAAGAAATATTTAATTATAAATTTTCTTCGAGATGAACCAATGAAGTGTAACAAAGTAAAGTAAATTTTCCAAGTTGGTCCGTAAAAATACTAATTCCATTGTATGTATGTAGGTTTGTATATATGTATCACACATGAACGTTGCACTGATGAAACAAACGGCTTAATTCGAAAATATTACTACTGCTAAGAGGGGAGTGCGGTCTATATACCCCCGTCGGTTAAATAAAAGGTTCAGTTTGTTACTTCCCCACACCTACCAGATGATACCTGATGAAGGTCGTAGAGCACAACGGCCGAAATGTTGTATGGAAAACAACCAAGATGATGATAGTCCAAATAATAATAGAAATAAACTGTTTCCAAATCTTAGCATGTTTCCTTATTATTTCTACATGAAACAGACTCTTAAGATTTTTCAAAAAGTTCACCGCTCCCCAAATAGATTTTCAGTAAAGGGGTGGGAAGTCAACTTGGAATGCAAGTTTAAGCTAAATTGGTCCTTGGTTTATGCTCGGATGCGCTCATGCTTCTTTTCTTATTGGAAATTCTGACTTGGTATCTATTCAGCAAAGGATGTCAAAATTAATTCAATGATTATCAGTCTATCAAAATATTAAATTCATCATCCCCTACACGGTACGCTGCTGAAAGATGTTTTCCTCATGACAGTTTCTATTGCAGGACTAACCAGACCTGTGTCTTTGTGAGGCGAAAAAAAAATATTTTTGCCCCAAATAAGATATTTTTGAAAATATTTAAAACAATTCAAACGAATGCTGAACTTGAAAAGTTTTTTGACATGAAAGTGTAAGAGTTAAAAAGGAGAAAAAAAAGGGGAAATGTTCTAAGGTCGTTGATCAAATCAACAATGAAATGTTTCGATAAAGACACATTTAATGCATAATATTTCCCCCATCTACACTAAGGAAGCACACACGAAACCAGAATCAAAGGCAGAGATTAAAGTATCTAATCAATTCAAGATCAAATCGTTTTACGCAGTTGATGGCTTATCTCCCTTGCTATTTACATATTTCCCGAAATCATACTCAATTTGGAAAATGTTAGCGTAGAAAAGTTTCCAAACTACAGAATCACTTCAGAAAACATGAAATCAAAGCAGCAATCAATTCATTGCGTATGAAGCATATGATGTCTATCAAAAACTGAAATATATTTATATATTTACGTATATTTCAGTTTTACTTATGCTCTCAATTTGAACAGTTGAAGTTGGAACTCTTTAACTTCTTTACTTAGAAATGAAATTTAATTTTCAAAGTTCTGTAACCCATCAGTGGAAATTCCCCAAGTCAGTCACACCATAGTACAACAAGGTGTAGACCCCGTACTGCAACATATCTACCGATTTGACAGTTCTTTCATTAAGCTACATAAAAACTCTGAGCCCTTCTACCGAGAAAAAAGAGCGAGACAGGGTGATACCAGCTTTTAAAACTCACGCTGGGAACACAAAAGAATCAGACAGCTGATACCTAAATAACGGATTCGCTGACGACATCGTCCTCTTCGCTAAGAAAGTTCACGATCTCCAAATAATGCGAAGCAAACTAAATGAAAAAAGCAAGAAAGATGGCCTCCATTTTAGCAAGACGAATACAAAGTACAACGAATACGTTGAGGACAAAGAAACAACTATCAAAATCGAAAGCGTAGAGATGAGGGGAGTAGAACTTACATGGAGATACCATAAAATAACCCAGTATATAAGAGAGAAGACACGAGTCAGGGATATCATAGAAACCATTGAAGAACTCAAACAGTAATAGACTGGTCTTGCTTTAAGAATATCAGACAATCACTGGACATCAAAACTAAAAACATGGATCCCCACAGATCATATGCGAAATCGTGGCCGACAAAAAGTAGAATGGTGTCACAAGCCAGACGGATTCGGAAAGTACTGGCTCTACAACGCCCATGACGGATAAGTCAGACGAATTTTGGGGGAGGTTTATATCCAACAACAGACGTTAAAAGACAGTTGCTGTTGCTGATGATGATTATAATAATATTTGATGGATATCGATTCTAAAAATCCTAATATAAGCTTAACCCTGACTCTAACCTAACCATAACCCTTACCTTCGTGGGCGTCACTCCTTCGACACTGTATTTATATTGCTCCAACGTTATAACATAACTGTGAATATGATTAAGTTGATAATCTTTCATAAATATGAAACCAAGAAAAAAAGAGAAAATTAGTAAAATATTTTGAAATGTTATTTGCAATTTCCAGAGCAGCACAGGCATGTCATTGTTGTGCTTCCATAGATCATCGGAATAGTAATCTCAATATATCGATCATTATTTCTATTATTTGATGAAGTATAACACCACATTTCATCAATTAAGTTTGACGAGTTTTGCAATTTAATTTTTACTCTTATTTTCCAGTCGTGCAATCATTTGTTGCCATGGAAACAGCGGTTCGAGTTTAAAGTTGTATAAAAAAGTACAAAAGAATTAAAATGAGGGTGAAAATTAGTCAAATACAATGAGAGATTTCCATTGAAGCACTTCATGATTTTTTTTGTGCTCTCAGCTACAAGTGTATGAATTATTTTCTTTTCTGAGGCTTCGATTAAAAAACAAAAAACAAAGGTCAAATTACACCAGTCACCGCTTCATTGTAAAGTAAGTTGGTTTCCGTAGATGTTCAGGGATAGTTCAGGACTTATCTCGGATCTATGATCAGCAATATATGGTAAATACAGTCAAGGGCATAGCTGAGAGAGCGTAGTGAAGGTTGCAATTTTAAATTACAGCATGGCGCCTAGAAGGGGTGAGTGTTATGAATATTAGTTAACCTACTGCGTTTCTACTAACTTTCATTATAATCATCATCAGATGCAACCCTTTAGCATCTATCGCTGGACGTATGCCCTCTTCTCTTTGATGAGCGTTGCAAGGCTAATACTTTCTGAACTTTTGTCACGCCATCTTATATTTTGTCAGCCAGTCCCCCATCTGATCTCTTGGAATCCCTGTTGTTATTCATGATATCCAACGGTAGTCTGACATTCGTAGAGCATGCCCAGCCCATGGCGTTAAGAGTTTCTTAATGAATTCTATGATATCCATGACTAAAGTTTGCTCTCTTATATACTGTGTTGTCTAATGACCCCTCCGTGTGATGTTGAGCATTATTCTCTCTTGTGCACGTTGCTTTGTTCTCAGTTTTAGGGTCAATCTTTTGGTTAGGTTCCATGTTTCAGGTGTACGATAACAAATCTCACTAAATGTTTGATGGGGACCTTAAGGGAGCCGATTCCCTCCTTCGCCCAAGCTTTAACCTCATCTCTTGAAAGACATCTGGAGGCAACGAGCTGCACTATGTGTTGGAAGGGAGGCCTCCCAAGGAAAAAGCTCCCCAGACCCCGAAATCTTCAGCTACATCTCGAAATACCGTCAGAAACAACAAGTTCCAGGTGTCGGATATTTTGTTCTCACAGTAATATTCATGATTTTCAACTTCAGTCAAAGCTGATTCTTGTCAGTCACACAATGCAAATTGCCACATAGACAACGTACTCTGACTGCATGTTGTGTTAGGGATGATCAATTAAAAAATAGAAGAAAGGGCCTTATAATGAATAAATTACATTTTTGCCTCTTGTTTGGTGATGATTACTAAAAAGGTCCCAAATTTCAAAAGATATGCTCCTGGACACAATTAGCCAATGGAGTCTATATGGCGACCAGAAAAATGATTTTTGAGACATAATAGATAATGCATTATAGAATAAGAAGTAAATGTTTAAATTTTAAGTGTTCCGGCTCCTTTGGCTTGGTCTCTCCGAGTAACACACCAGCTTAAGAACTGGAAAAACTAATTATGACAATTTTGAATGACTGTTTTTGCTGAATATATATACTCATATTCATTTACACACAAGGATGTATTCCTAACTTTTAGGAGGGCTAGAGGATAACAAGGCCACTGGTGCCATTTTCCAAACTTCGATTTTAACATTATGAGCAAGAATTGATATCCTATATATATTAAAATAATTATACTTTTAATACTAACCATCTTTATCTAAAACTGTTATTATAAAACTACTTGTAAAAGTAGCGACTAAAGACGAGTAAGAAAGTCTATATTTTCAAGGAAGACAGGGAAAGTAACTTTTATTGCACAATAATATTGATCGGACCAAGACTGAATTAGACATCCCTGACTGTTAACTGACGACCCCACTTTGTGTCAGTCAGGGATGTACTGGAGCGTGCCTTGCACTCAACGATACAATAATAGCAGCCGAGATGCAGCCAAAAGACCATATCGGCTAGAGTCGTCGAGTTGTCTCAAGTAAGTTATGCTCAGTTGCACCCGGGGACGGTTATATGAGGTAACAGCAACATTCAAGGTATACTGGTTGGTCATAGCACGGAAACATTTTTGATGTGACCCCGCTCACAAAAGCAAAACATTTTGATCTATTCTGATCAGGCATTGTTTCTGCATCGTCATCATCATCATCATCATCATCATCATCATCTTGATATTTCGTGCTTTTAGAGTGTTTTACGTATACTGATAACGTTGGCATATCAAAAACATAAACACCTTTGCATTTCTTGAGTTCTTTGGTATCAACATGGTAGATTAACCTAAAAATCATCTCAATCTTTAGCCTTGAATTTCTGAAGAATTTCCTTTCTTCCATTAACAAATTTTAAATTGTTTCTGATTGAAAAGGAAAAGATAACTTTGTTCCCTAGGCTTCATATTTCAGATATCGGCATTGTTCTTGTTTATAGTTCGTAAGCTTCCGTTTGAATATTTAAAGGGTCAATTTAATTAACCAGTTACCTCGATAGCAACTTTTACCACTTTTTTTTATTGTCCGTAGGGATATTTTTTTTCAATTATAGCTGCTTGGAACACCTTTTTCCAGAAATCCTTTCTATAAACTCGTCAGTTTTAGCTTTCCATGTTCTTTTATATCCTATGTTTATACACTATAGAGCAGTCGAGATAGGTTACTTAAATGAAAAAGCGAATTTGTGTATACAAGGGACACTGTTCGCACACTACATGCATAATAGGGTGTACGCTGATAGTTGTCAATAGCAAGATGAAGTTACCCGTCTCTTGCAACTCAATTCATTGCAAATTGTCAATAGCAAAATAAAAGCCCTGATTCAGTGGTAATAAATCACAATAGAAGGACATATTTTTAACTAAAACCTTCGAACTTCAATGACAGAGGTATCCGTCAACTGTAATTCATAGATCATTTGAACGAAGATATTGAACAATTACACGGAATAGAACGATAGTTAGCTGAAGTTGATTGAATACTACAAGGGATCTTTGTAATTTTTTGAATTAACCTTTCATGTTTAAATACAGGAAAACACATGTCTGAATCCATTGAACGTGAATATTAACCGAACGCTTTGAATCTAATACGAGAACGTACACATCTTCAAAGGCGAACATCATACACGATATAACTTTTTTCACTCAGTTTGGGAGTGGATCAAGATGATATTTTCTAAGAATTTCACCAAATTCACGCTTATTTTTTTCTTCTCAAAAGCGTATAGCTGTTTGAATACAGTATACAGTAGTTTCATCTATTTCATTGAAACAAATATT
Organism: Thysanoteuthis rhombus; assembly: GCA_963457665.1. Classification (NCBI taxonomy): domain Eukaryota; kingdom Metazoa; phylum Mollusca; class Cephalopoda; order Oegopsida; family Thysanoteuthidae; genus Thysanoteuthis; species Thysanoteuthis major. The sequence continues at coordinate 45,279,971 of OY735213.1, forward strand.
CAAGAGAGCATTAGAACTCATTTGATATAAATAGAGGCATCTATATAATTCATATATATATATATTTTTTACACATTTTCTTCCAGGGAAAAACAAATATTAAGATCCAAATTCTCAAAATGGTTGATTTTTCAGGTCGATTCGGGTATACAAATATCCAGTTGAATAATGATAAAAGTGTGTTCGTTCCTACACTAATGAATTATGGTTGGATTCTACGAAATAGTAAATTTACCGTCTTTCTAAACGGTACAAGGTTTTACAAGGTTATTTTGCCCTGAAATATACTATATCAATGCGTTTAGATTTTAGCAACTACTAATATCTAATACTGTTTCAGAGATTCGATTAGACGACAAATGGAAAGATTAGCTGTTGATGTGATTCATTATCGGCAGGGGTCGTATCTAACCGTGATTGGATGTGAACCCGGACGTGTGGCTCAAAGAGAGGGTGGAGATTAGTGCGGATCTGAGGCTGGAATCGCAGGGGTGCTAAATTGAATATTTTTGGAGAGGTGCCCGGTGGATAAGATGCTTATGGATAATATTATCGCACGTCGTTCTGAATCATTGAAAGAGATGCTTGATAAATGGAATGTTAAACGCTTCATTAGAGCTGTGTACAGACTGAGTGAGAAAGCAATTATACAGGGACGTCATTGCACGGTCAAGGCCATAGCTGAAAGGCCTGAAGCCCCCGTATGCACGCCTTATATCTCAATGGAGCAAAGGGAAGGTGACGAACCTTATTTCCTGGAACAATGTTTCGGTTTCCGCGTCATATTTTAGATGTTTGTAGGGTTCTTGGTTCACTCTCAGCTAGTGATAGTGTTGGAGAAGATGACAAGGTCAATAGCGTTGCCCCACGAGAGTCACAAAATGGAACGACGTCGATCTAGATGGTCGAAATGATGTGATGGAGGTTAGCCTAGGTTGTTCATCACTGTAAACAGAAATGGAAGTTTTCTCTTCGTTTTCTGTTAGTTTACTGTTGTTTGAAGCTATCTTTAGCTCAGAGGGCGAGTCATACGGTTGGTATATATAGCATATCAACGGAAGAGAGATGAAAAAACGAAAGTGAAGTGATGAAGGTCAGTCAGAGCTCTTGTGGGTGCCATGAGTGGTGGTGGATAAAAGAAACTAAAAAAACGACACCTGTCAGTTGGTGTGTTCTTACCTGAGGAAACTGCCATCAGAATTGCGTAGGAACTCAAACTTTTTAGGGGTAAAGTTTGGCTTAGGTGCTTTTTCCTTCCTGTTTGCTCTAGGTAATCTAGCGAGAGAGAATAGTTACTGAAGCAAGACTGTTTTGTTATCTACCCATTCAGGTGATTAGGAGAAAAATATTTATCAGCAAAATTGTTACATCCAAGTGTAAGAGGCCAGTTTCACTAACAGAGAAACAGAAAGATCATGGCGTTGATTTTATAAGTGGATAGAGATAAATTAATCCCAGGATCTCCATAAATTTTGCCCAAGCATTCAGTCTGGACAGTTCTATGTACAGACAGACCCGAGACCAGAAAGTGATTCTAGCTGAAATGGCCACATTTTTAACGAGAGTTCGGGGTGATATGGTTTCAACTAGAATTATTTTTTAGAGCACAACAAAAAGGACACATCAAATACAACAGAATACATCAAAAAGGACACATGGAATACAACGGAGTAAGACCAAAAAGTACTCATCGAATGTAACAGAGTACATCGAAAATGATTTTCAGATGCGAGAGAGTAAAACAGAAATGACACATAGAATACAACAGAGAACAACAAAAATGACACATGAATACAATAGAGTGCAACAAAAATGACACATAAGATACAACAAAGAACAACAAAAATGACACATGAATACAATAGAGTGCAACAAAAATGACACATAAGATACAACAAAGAACAACAAAAATGACACATGAATACAATAGAGTGCAACAAAAATGACACATAAGATACAACAAAGAACAACAAAAATGACACATGAATACAATAGAGTGCAACAAAAACATCACATAGAATACAACGGAGTACAACGAAAATGACACATAAAATATTATAGAGTACAACGAGAATGACATTTCAGATACAACAAAGTACGACAAAAACGACTCATGAAATGGTAGGATTGAAGAGGTGAATTTTTCAGTTGCCTAAAGAGCTACACAGTACATAATTTTGAACAGCGTAATCTTTTCTCTGAATGGTCAACTCATCTGGTTATATAGTATTATTTACAAGAACAAAGCGGTGATTCCTGTATCATTTTCTTTCATCACAGTATTTGCCAGTAATTCTTTTTTATGGAAAATAGGGACTGAGGCGAGTGAACAGATATATAAGTCCTCTTTATGACACTTGTGGGTTTCCCGACTTTTGTTTTAGCGAGCTGCAGCTTTCATGAACTGAATAATTGTATACTTTTATTGCATACAAATGCTTTTCAACATTTGCCTTCTCCCTTGGAGATTTAGGAATTGTTATATTGGTCTCTTGATGAGCGATTATTTTAGAGAAGAGAAAAAGAGGTTTGAGAATTAGAGAGGAGGACAAGCGAGAAATACTGGGAAAAGCAAAAGATAGCAAGATAAAATGAGAAAGAGAGAGAGAGAGAGACAGACAGACAGACAGACAGACAGAAAGAGATGTAGAACTCCAAAAAGGAATGAATAATCAGACAATAGATCACAAAACAGGGATGAAAATGATGTTGAGTAAACAAACACCGCAGCATAAAAAGGGACACCATAATCTGAACATAAGTGAATAATCCAACTTTTGTTCTGACGATCAGTTCTCTTTTTCTCATCGTTGATCTTGATACAATATTTCGGGGGACTCATTCTACGGTCTTCTTCAAGTGTATGATATAAAGAAAGAAAACCACTATCACAGGCCCTTTTTCTCCTCGGGTACGAAGGGAAATACGGTAGCAAACGGAAAAAATTAAACGCCAACGTTTGTTAATAAGTTATTTCATATCATTTGAAATGTTAATGGTCCTTTTCAAAATTATTGACAACCGGTCTGGTTAATGACTCAATAGAAACTGTGATATAACCAACGGCTTTTGGTAAAATGCTGTTTTGGGATGATTAATTAAAACATCGGAAAAAAGGGGATATCAATGAATTAGGTATTTTGCTTACATTTTGTTGGGCGGTGGTCACAGAAAGAAGACTGAACGAAAAAAAACTTGATTGTTGCAAAGCATGAATAATGTAATCAGTTTGAAATAAAAATGCATTGCCAGTCGACCCACCATTAAAAACCTATCAAAGCGAGGAATTTTCCAAAAATAAAAAAAAAATAAAAAAAAGCTTTGGGAAAATGATAAGGACTAGTTGTTGATCGTGACCGGTAAGGAACCAATTCAAAATATACGTCCATGATCCTCAGGTTTGTGTTCGTTTTTTTAAATTTTTTAATTCAGACAAAAAGCAAAGTAGGTAAACTGTTCATTGATCATCTTTTCTTTCCAATTTTTTTATTGATCACCCTCAACATTACATGTTACCATGAGACATTGATCAGATGGCAGTTTTTATTGTGTGACTATCAGACCTATTTGTTTATTGTTTATTTCGAATATCTCGAAGACTGAAATCGGACAGAACTCGTTCATAAGGATCTTAACATTTGATAGGGCTTATATTCGATCAATTCGAAATATTCAGAGCGAAATCAACTAGCATAATAAGTTAAATAGTATAATGGGTTCCATATAAGATTACGTTCCTAATTTGACGGAAATAGCCCTAATCAAAGATACATACGAAATCTGAGGAGATTAGCACTGCTAGGTACATTCTGAAAATGATAAAATCGGACAAAAATGTGTCCTGATTTTCTTGACTTTCCGAAATGCCATAAGTTTGGAAGTATTCATTGATCATATTTCATTGTCATTTGTTATGTTACTAAAGTAATTACATTAGAGTACAACCACTTTCATCAGAAATGGCTAAAGCATTCAACTATAACAGCACAAATGGAATTTCGACCACTTTGTGAACATTATCCAATCCATCTTACCGCTCCAAATAGAGCAGACTTTGAAGATTATAATGGTAAACTTTTGGTTCTTTTGGCCTCATATTGTAGTTTGAACTTTGAAAGAATTACAGAGAGTGGGTATTGAAAAGGTATGTAGCATCTATTCAAATTTTGCTGATTCCATTTGATTGGCTGATGCGAGAGTGCAGAAATAATCTATGCATTTGATAAACAGTGTGACTTTTTCTGTATATCGCCTTCTTTCCTGGTTTGTAACATCTGCTAAAGTGTACACATACTACTGATAGATCCTTGGCAGAGATCTGGGGAGTGATTCTTCAATCCTGAGCAGAGAACACAGATACTTTGATCTTAGTTGGTGAAATAATTTTCATGGTCTTTCATATATGATGCTGATTCCTATTTGGAAATTAAGTCTAAAACCTAAGATTCATATAAAATTGAGGGAGCTTATAAGTGAAAGGTGCGTTCTGCCAATTATAAAGGATGAAGAAAAATGTGTTCAAATTTTCTTAACTTGATTTTCAAAATGCCATGATTTTGAAATTATTGGACGTATTCCATCATTTTTTCATACGTACCTAAACACATCTGAATTCGATACAAACGCTTTAATCAGAACAAAAACTATGGCATCTTGAAGTAACATAACTCAACCACGTTTAATTATGAAAATAGGAATTTCGACAACTTTGTGAACACTACTTAATCCATCTAAAATCGCTCCCCAGAGTAAGCTTTAAAGATCATATTGTATACTTAACTCGATTCTGTCTAACATGACAGATCGTGCCTTGTGGGCTTTAAGGTTTCATACGATAGCTTTGAGGTTAATAAGAATCATATCAAATAATATGTAGCAACGATTCGAATTCCACTGAATCCCATTTAATCAGATGATGCGTGAATTAAAATGACCTATGTATCTAACGAACAGTCAAACTTCTTCCTATTTCTATCTTTATTTCTTTGCAACTCCTACAAGAGTATTTTGAGATCGTAGTACTCTTACATCCTAGGCAGAGGACCGGGGAGGAGCGATACTTGTCAATTTTTGACGGATAGTATGCTTGTATTCATCCTGCTGTTTGAAAATAATCCACTATAGAATAATGTCCAAACGTAATGGAAGACCATCAATGTGCAGACAATAGGATTTTATCAATTTCCATTGCAAAGAAAAACAAATAAAAACATGTCTGCTTATTTTTATATATTGTATCGTGCTTTCAAAAATATCTAATTGAGACGATTATTGATATTATCTCCCGACCTTATACCAAGCGATGGATATCATAATCCATTCTTTTTTTAGCGCGGTGGACATTGTTTTCTTTATTGTCTTTTCTCATAAAATAGAACATGTCAGATAGAATCGTTTTTTGTTTCATTTGAAGTGCCAAAACTGACCACTGCTAATGACGTTATCACTATTGATCCTGATACTGAAACTCTAGCTTAACTGTAATTCTCTTGATAAAATTTCAATCTCATCATAATTTACCAAATGCATGTCTGTTTGTTCGTCAGTTTATCATCACGTTATTCAGAGACCACTGAAGCTACCCTCACCAAATTTTCGGTGATTACTAATGGTAACTTGAAATATGTTGCTAGCATATTGGTTATTGAAGATTCCAGAACTTTCTGAGATTCCAGCGAGGGTTTCAATCTAAGATGTAAATACAATGCTGAAATAGACCCCTTTTTTACCGTCAAGTCGGCCAAATCGAATCTTCACCCTTCTGTTTTACCGTCTAAACTGCTCAGATGTTGTAACAGTTTGCATATCTACCTCACACATGCAGAAGGTTCCGAGTTCGATTACCGGTATGAGTAAAGAGTTTTAAAAACCCTCCAGTAAGATAACTTTTCCTGTGAATCCAACAACTAAGTGAGTACATCCTAGAATGTTTTATTAGGATGGAGAAATACGGATGGAGCCACGCCCTCCCTTATTCAAAAGGTTTGTTGAGAACGAGAGAGGAGCCATCGGGTAGCCTCTCACGGCTGGCGCAGCACAAGTTACTGAACCGAGATTGACCGGCATTTATGTATGAAGTAGACATCTAGATGAGTACCCGAATGCAGGGCGGTTGATCAGAAAATTATTGTACAGAATAAATCATCCCACCTGTAGGGTGCGTTTTCAGCTAATAATTCCAACGAATGAAATATCCAGTCGTAAAATGAAATATATCTTAGTATCAATATTGACTTGATAGTATTAACCCATCTGTCCTAATGAGAATGTATAGTCAGAAATTGAATTAGACAATGCAACAAATCAAGAGAGAAATCCAACCATTCAACAACTGACATCGTCATTCTGCTCGAAATATTAGGCATTACTTGGAATGTACACTTCATTTATGCTACTTACTGTGACTGCAATCATTAATATTTCATACATTGTAGATATTATTAACATTGGCATGAATTGTCATCAACATCAGTTTTAATTATATCTCTTTTCGTATCAGAGAGCTTCCGATGTATCGAGGTGACTAACAGATGCGAAGTAGAAAACCTCTCTGTGCGCCGCCCTTCACACCAACTTTGGGGGTCACCGAGAGCACATACCAGAGAAAGTACTCGCATTCGCCCCTAATCCCTCCTTACTACTACCAATGAGGATTATGTTGATGAAAACAACAACAGCAACAATAACTATCCTCAAAAAATTATCATATCCTATCGATGTTGGACATCAGACACACGAGTTCTTATAAGAATTGCCCTCTTTGGAACAGCTCACTTTTGAAGAAAAGTACAGTCTGAGTCATTCGTACGAACCAGTATGCATAGTATGCGAAAAAGTTATGACTATGAAAATAATCAACATACATAAAACACAATATATATCCATATTTTCGTGTTTATAGTGCTTTTTCGTGAGCGCTCGGATACTACATTTTGATTGTATACTGTGCCAGATTGTAACACCTCGTCACGGAGGAGACTGCATAAATACTATACTCAAATCGTTGACAGAGGGGCCAGGAAGCAACAATTTGATCTAATACAGAAATACCGATCCCACGTAAATTAAGCGCGTCATTTTGACTGGTTCCATCCCAATGATTACGATTCTCCAGAATGGTTAGAAAATATTGAAAATAGAATTTCAAAACATATAGAAGGGAGAATATCAGAATTAGATGCATCAATAATCATAACAACCAATATTATGGTACATTTGTATTTTTTTTCGAAGTGAGGCCCTTTTCCCGGCCCTTTTCTCGAGATTCGAGGAGGCGTATAGATAAATTGATAGTTTACAGAGGAATTCACTTCTAAAACACCGTCTTTTTTTAAAGTTAATTTATGTCAGAAGTATTGTAATTTATTAGAAATGAAAATTCTATATTTCCCTTGGGAACAGACATGATTCGCCTGACAGAAATCGATCAATAATTGATAGCTCTGTGTGTGAGGTGACAAAAACTCGTTGGATTCTGACTTGTAAAAGGGAAAATCGTGCCAGTATCTCTTATATTATTCTACAATGGTCGATATTGGGTTGGACCAGTCTTTTTTAAAAACTGTTGACTTTACCCAATGCCTAGAATATTCCCAGTATATATGTGTTTGGAACTCACATATGGATCCATTTAATTCTAGAGTCACATATCTGCATATCATTTTTATTGACAGTTTCGAACGAAATTTTGTGTATACCAAAAACAAGAACCATAAGTTTAATGATGGATCCACTATATGTTGAAGTAGTTATCGGAGTAGGCGGAAAAAGGAGAAGAGCAAATAGTCTGTCTTTTAGCCGATTGATTCTCATACGTATAAAATTTTACAATATCAAATATTCTGCAAAGATTTTAAACGGCCATTTTTAGGTTATTTTTGTCTTTTTTAGATACAAAAATGCTATCATAATCATCATCATCATTATTCTTTTAAAGACCATCTTTGGACATTCGCCACACTTCTATATCGTGGGTGTTGCATAGCCAAAACTTTCTTAATTTGTCAAGTTTGTCTATCTATCTTGTATTCTGTCAGCTTTGGTTTTGCATGTGATCTCAGGGAACCATGTTGTGAGTTGTGATGTCTATCGCTTGTCTGTCATTCTTGCAACATGGCCTGCCCATTGCTATTCAAGTTTTCTCATAGATTCTATGATGTCTTGGACTCCTGTTTTCTCCCAGATATCTCCCGGATATGCTGTTCTAGAAATCTCCACTTAAAAAAAAGAACGATTTGAAAGATGTTGTTTTAATGACTTCCGAAATATTCACATCTTTTTCTTCCTCCCTATTTCTGTTGTTTAATGTAACTGGAACCTAGTAATCCGAAAGCATCTTATTGAGATGTGTGTACATATCTGAGAAGAGAATAAAATAAAAAGAATATTATAGATGAAACATCCGAAATCACAAGGCCAACGAGGTGAGAGTATGAAAGATTTTTCATTTCGAAAACAATCAATCAAAGTTTATCTGGTTCTATGAGGCGGAAAATTCAAACACTCACGCTTTATCATGTCCAGAAATAAATGTTTTTAGTTGTTTTGTTTTTTTTTTGATACCCCTTAATAGGTCTTAGTGACAGCAAATTCACAATGTGGGTTTTTTCTAAATTGGTTACCAGTTTGTGCCCACTTGTCTTTTGAAGAATTCAAACTTTTCAGTGATCAAATAAATAGCAAGAGAAAGTATTCATTTATCGATCAACTTTTTTTCTAAGGTTTGATCACTCCCAATCTGCTAAAAGACGTTGATCGTTTTTTTCGATCGAATGCCAAAAAGACATAGCAAACATGACAGCTCCTGGTGAGTGACTGACCAAACCTGTTCATTCATTGTTTCATAAAAAGACGGATTAGTGTTGTCATGGAGATCTGTGGAGGTTAAAGTTCACCTCCATTATACATCGTATATAAGATTTGTTTGTAAGTTGCAAAATCTGCCTCACCAATCGTGCATATGCACGCACATACACACTGAAAAAATATATGTATTTGTTCGTGTCGATCGCCTTCGCATTGCTCCTATCTCCCACTAAATGAGTGCAGTAGGCACGAATTATTAGCATTCAACGGGCATATCCTCCTTCTTTTCTCTCTCTCGCGTTCTCTCTCTCTCTCACTCTCTCTCTCTCTCTCTCTCTCTCTATATCTATATATATATATATTACTTGTACGAACCACATTACATATTGAGCACTGTGATTAGATATCTACAACGAATATAATCTGTTTTCTATTTTTTCTTTTTGTACTTTCACAAATTGAATATATATTATGTACTCTCACTCTCACTCTCTCTCTCTCTCTCTCTCTCTCTCTCTCTCTCTCTCTCTCTCTCTCTCTCTATATATATATATATATATATATATATATATATATATACATATATATATATGTGTGGATGGTTTTGTGTAATCCTTAGAGCAAAAAGTACGGCAATAAGAAAGCATGTTATAGATAAACGCTAGTAAACATATATTTTTTAATAAATAGTTTGTTTTACACATTAACCGTAATTTCTTAAGTGAATTTTTCACATCCTGTTGGTAGTTTTTCCTCTATTGGATTTCTGTTTTTTATACACATAGATAAACCAGTGTTTTGTTCCTCGTCCCATGAGCAAAATTATTCTTCCCTCGTCTATTTGGAGAGAGATGAATGTAGAACCATATCAGCTTGAATGTTGGGTTTACTGCAATCGGTTCAGTGGTTCAGTGTAATATTTGTCTAAATAAATCTATGAATACCTGACAGAACTGCAAAACAATCAATAAGTATTAACGGCTGGACATAATAGATTTAAGCGCCTACTATGGTTTGACATTTCGCCGTTTCGTTCAAAAAGAAATTAAAGAAAAATATCCGATAGATCAATGATTTATTATAGCTATAAAAAGTTTTTATCTAATTTTAGATTTTTTTTCGATTGTGCCTAGGTATCATAAATTACTATTTAGATGATCTTTTATAAAAAAAATAAGCAATATTATATATTTAATTCAAAGTAATTGAATAAGAATCGTTTTTCAACAATCCAAGTAAAAGTTTTACAACAATGAATGTTGACGATAACAGTCACTTTTCATACATCAATAACTTGCTATGTATTTCCAATACTCTGAATACATATCCGTTGCAAACTTGAAAATAAAGCTGGCAACATGTCCCTGGTAGATCTTCACACAAGAAAGATCTAGCGCATCTATGAATTTCAGGCGTGTAATCCCTCGTTGATAATATTAGGCAAATTTAGGTTTTGATTTTAAAAATATATCCAGAGAAAGAGTGTTACTACGGAATAGTCACTATGGACGCTCTACAAAGTTTTTATAAAGTTCAGGGGAGTCAACTCGTAATCATTTAATAATCAAATCCATGGAAATTCCACGGGTATTTACCACTGATATTATCCACTATCCCATGCATCTGCTCCTTGATCACCCTTTGCTTCTCATTCTCTCTCCTATCCCTTCCAATATTAGTTGCCAGTCCATATATTCATGAAAATATCATAAAAACATTGATTAGTTTTATATGCAAAAAAAACTTCCTTTGTCTCAGTAATGAACCAAACTTTTTCTCCCTTCTTCCTTCTTATCCCCAGTAAACAACCTAACATTTTCTTGTCTCAACTGACCTCTCCGTATTCATAACCCCTTATTCAAATACCTAACTTTATTTTCTGTCCTCTCTCTTCATACTCTCTTATTCAACTGCATAATCTCTCCCCTGTTTTGCAACTACAAACCCAACATTCGAATGCAGTCAGGAACAAGCAGAATGATATTGCAGATTGGCATTTCGCAGTCTACTTATATCAAAGAATACGTTTCATCTTGAAGGACACCAGGTGTTTAACGTGCGTAGCAACAATAATGATCAATCGATTTTCTTATAACAATTTTCATTGCGTCATCAAAATATTGATTGAATATGTTTGATGCTTTCTAATGACAATTCTATCAATTGAAGTCACATCTTTCAATTTTCCGATGATCAACTTGTATTGGAAACTTGTCATTGTGCAAACATATATTTTGTAACACGAAAGGGAGAAAAAGGACAAACTGATTCAAACTTATTCACAGCACAATATTTGAGGAATTGTTTTTTTTTAAACAATGTATTCAATCTTTACTTTATCCAGTGTATAAAATCATTGACATAGAGTGTTAGAAATAGGCGATATTTGGTTTTATGTTGGTAAAAGTTGAAGCTACTCCCACTTTGTGATTGCAAAAAAAGAAAAGTAATGGTGACGAATAACATAAATGCCTTTATGGCCAATATCGTTGACGAATAATTACCGATGGATGGAAGGCATACATCGGGTTGTTGTACCATTCTTTTGTAAATCATGATTTGGTACCTCATTATTTAGTTCATTACTTATTTAAAACGTTAATTATATTGAGACATTATAGTAATTCACTTGGAAAGTTTCAAGTATGAATCCAATTAGGGACGGAATTATAAATTATAAAACCATTTCGACTGATAAACATATTAAAATTCAGGAATTCGTTCAAGGAAAATTGAATGAATATTTTAACAGAAGGAAACTTTGGCCTGGAATAATGAACAACTGAGACGAGTTGTCGCAGAATATTTTTGGCTGTTTGCAAATTAAATCGCAACCTGTATCTCTTCTGTACTCAGTGTGATTGTCATCATATCTTTTTTTTTCTCGAATCGTGCAGACGGAAAGAATTGAAAAGAAAAATGATTAAAAAAAAAACGAACTAAAAATGACTATTTACTTAAAAATAAAACTAAGTTCGTATTATTTTTGTCAAATTCCTAATGAGTTTTGACTTAATTTCCCCCACCTGACAACAATGACAGTTTCAAACTTCTGGTTATGTTTTACAAAATGAAAAGTTCGAAATGATGGAAAGAGAGAGAGAGGGAGAGAGAGGGGGTGGGTTTAACGTAATCAATCAGTGAACAGAAGAAATAAACAACAAAAAAAAAGTAAAGGAAGGGAGAGTGAAAGAAAAACATAAAGAAAGCAGGGATGGAGAGCTATGGACGCCAGTGTAAAGTAGGAAAAAAACGTTTTTCTTCAAATCAAAATGTTTTAAAAACTTGTAAGCTTCTGCCAGAGTGGATTTTGATCATGAAGCAACCTGCTTCGTTTAATATTGGGCTAAACGTAAGAAAAAAACAAAAACAATCATATCCTCTGTGATTATTCTGGGTGTAGAAAAATCAGCACGCTGTAGGGAAGGTGATCTCGATGGTAAATCGTAAAGTATCACCCTGTCGCCCAACGAACGATGTTGCAAAGGTGCTCTGATAAAAAAAGTAATGAAAGAATTTATGAAAGATAAACAGTAACGGATACATAAATTCTACTGTCATTGCTTTGAATAAATGATTGGTATGTTTGTTATTGGAGCACCGTTGTTAACATCAAGTGTGAAGGATTTTAAAGCTTTACCTTTAGGACTATCCTCTCTACATAGTGTCAAAAATCTTCGGGATCACCTTTATCGTTCTCATGGCTAAGCAATCAACTTATCAATTGCACCTTTTCTGTAATGTTTTAATTTTTTTAGTTTTTTTTCTACAAAAATCTCATATTCCAAAAAGAAAAACTTCATGTATGATTTTGCTCTCCAGACAAATATCAAAGGTTTCTTTCTGAGTTTTAAAATCCTTGGAATGTCTGTGAAAAATAGACAGAGACGGAAAAAGGCCAACGTAGATCTAAACATGAAAAGGTATTGTAGGAATGACTGTGCAGCAAAAATTGGGAAGGGCGAGACTGATGGCTATCGCAGTAGGAGATCAAATAATAGCTGGAGAGATTTGATGGAAAGATTTGTCAGATAGATATTTGTGAGGTTAGTACAGTGACAGTCGGCACGGGGAAAGGTGTGTGTATGGTAAACATAGAAAGGATAATGCTGGTGTTGAGGATGATGTCGATGATGACGATATTTCGTTATGTTATCCGCTTCATGTCTTAATACTTTCGAACTGAATTTTTCAGTCTCACCACGGCACTTCCTTCATTTTTTCGGCTTTCTGTTCAAAATTATCTATACAGTCCGAAGAACGACGTTTTTTTTCTATTTGTATGCGTGATCTTTGTTTAATTCCGTGGAATATCTTCGATAATCATGATATTATTTAGAACTATGACGTTTTATACTTTTTTTCTGGTGAATATCTCCTGGTTTTACCTTGAATAGACTCTCATTAAAAAATTATATATATATATATATATATATATATATATATATATATATATGGAGTGATTGTCAGCGACGTATTATAGTGTGTGTCTTTGGCAGAACCTTGAACACAGCCCATGCAGTTACCTAATTGGCTTTGATCCTCAAATGCTCATTATGAATATATTTGATTTTCTTGTGAATTATCAGAGCTCAAATAAACAACGCTCTTTGTTTTTGAAATCCATCTCTTTCTCGCAAACGATTTTTTATTCAAATTTCTTGCAAGCCTCTCCTCAGGCCTCTAACTACAGTGTGTAAATTTGAAAATATATTGCCAAAGCACAATTACGCTTCACAATCGATTATTAGCGTGATTGTGCATTCTCTGCAAGCACACTATTGCTATTCTACGTGCTTTTTATTTATTTTCCATCCGCCCATTTTGGGCACCGCCTCCTTCTTACAGTTTTCGAGATATCAACGCCATTCCAAGACTAATTGGTGCGTCTTAATTCTGTGCATTGCACTCAAATATAGTTCTGAGAAAGAAAAAAGATTAATTTTGATTGTTTTTGAGAATTGGGCTCTATTTGCAATATAACTATGGAAAAAACCGGCCCCCTCACTTTTCACGATTCAGACAGTTTAAAAGTATTCGATTATTTTTCTTATGGGGGTTGCAAAATATAATTTGCTAGCATTTTTTATGCACTCATTGAGGTTTAGGGGGAAGTGATGCTTCTTTAGTTTTATTTGAATGGTGTGTGTTTTAGTTTTTGTGTGTACGTGTATACGTATGTGTTTGCGTAAATCGGTAGCTATTAGTGATTTCTCACCAGGGTATGGTCTGAAGATTGGTAAAAATGTTTACTACCGAATTATGTAATGAACAGTATGACTTTTACTGTTGCTATGTTGGTAAGAATAGACTCTTCCACTTGAAGGATACAAATTTGCTCATACAGATGTTTCTCACCATTCTATATACTCACCATATGAAAGAATGGACTGTTCCATTTGTGCAAGTCCAGTTTTTTTCCTTTGTGAAATTTAGTATATTCATGACTTTTTTCGCAGAAATTAATGTATCCATGACATATATATCGCCTTATTCAATGTTTGGCATCTTTTGCTAACGTGATAATTACCAGTGACGAATATTCCAAGGTCTTTTTGAGCCAAATTCACTTTTTTTATTACAAAAAATGAAAAAAAATTTAAAGCATTTATAGAGCGAGGAAAGACAAAAGAATGGGATTTAAAAAAATTATCTTATTGACCTATTTTTCATGACACCGTAATAGAACATAATGATATCACATGAGAGAGTTGTGATGTAACAAATGGACCTCACAGGTTTTGAACAGTGTGATATTGTTCCAATTAACGAGAACTCAGTATAAAATCATTGTACAATGAGATATAATTGGAATAGTCATGTTTCTTTATCGACAATCTGATTAGTGTGTTTTGATCAACATGAGTTTAATCTCACACAATGAAAGGAAAACTCAAGAGGAACTATTAATGACCCAAACAAATGATCCAATTAGTAAGATCTAGTTCAGACATTAATTAATGAAAGCTTGAAAGCTGTCAATAATTAAATAAGCAAATTGCTGTGTAAGTGTTGGCACTGATCCAGAACAGGAAGGCGTTTTTTTTTTTCTCTTGTCAGGATTTCATTCATGTATTTATACGTAATTTCATACCTATATCCAACTATGTGTGTACAGGTGTACACTGGTGTATGTATACATGTGTATGTGTGCGTGGATATGTTTCTGTAAGGTTGTATGTAAGTGCGTAGTTTTACTTACATCTGTGCATTAAATCCTTGAACATAGAACGACGTATCTTATGTTTAACAATGCTGAGTTCACACTTCACAGAGCAGAAATGTTTGTATTCGACTGTTCAGGTGACAGCCCAGTTCTTACTTCTCCAATTAAAATAAATATCCATTTTATCGTTCCATATATTTCGATAACGATGGTTCTCATTTTTAACAGTTTTCAAAAGAACGTTTTTACTGAGATAGTCCTTGGCTTTTCTTGGCTGCTTATCGAATTTGGTTGTTTTTAGAATTGTCACCGTGATTCGTACATTGCTCAATATTCCGCTCCTTACGACACGACAGTATCACCAAACTCAGTATTAAGTCTCCTTTTACTAATACGGTTGAACTACTGATTTTCCAACGCCCATAGTTCCATATATGTGCCGGGGTATGGCATTCGACGGACCAACAGAAGTCACCTAACAATGATTCAATTATGCACCTCTGACCCACTAACCATGCACAACTTTTATCTTTGAAACATTAAGGTTGAATGAAAATCAAATCAAGTATCAGTTATGGATTTAATAGCTAAAATCAATCAAGTGATTCAGTTTAAAGATATAAATGAAGCAGATCAAGGCTAATATATCATTTAAACAAATACCATGGTGAACTTGAAAATAATTTGGAAGTCTTGCCCAACGTAAAAAATCGTACTACTTTTGTACTCTACTATCAATGAGAACTGTTAGATGCATAACTCATTATTCTTGATTGTTTCTTGAACATAAAAATTGAGGCGAAGTTTATTTCATATACTTTGACTTTTGTGAGAGCCCTGAGAAATTCAAGAGATCACTCGTAATTTCGTACTTATTAAAAGAGGTGTCAAATGATCGGTTAATGGGAAATCATTAGTGTGACCAGTATTAATGGGAGAACAGAAGTGGTGGGGAGAGCACAATTTCTTCTCTACGAATCACACTTGTTCTTACATTAACTACTACTACTAATAGTACTGCTGCTGCTGCTTCTAAACACTTACACACCTGGTTGCACCAGGGTCAAGATCCACTCCTATTCTAAGTAATAACAATTTCTGCAATTTTTCAATTGTATGTATAATAATTGATGAAAAATATATATTATAAAATTTTGTCAATATCTAAAACTTGTCAGTATGGTTCGGTCGGCAATACAGTTGCCAGAATTTTTTTCATGAATAGTGACACTTAAAAGTGAAAAGAAAATTGGCCTGAGCAATTGCTTGCGATTTCATATCACGGAAGAGAAATGCTAACTTCGATTTGGTTCAAAGTTACAGAACATATAAACGGTGAAAATCTATTCCCCTAAATTAGGTGAAGATTGTTCTCATTACGGTAAAAAACTTGGAGTTTGACAATACTGGTTCCAACTGGACTGGAGTCTGTCAATACTTATTACGACTGGAGTTCGACACTACGTGTTACGATGGGACAAGGGTTAGACTATACTCAGCGATGTGACTCTTTTGGGAGATGGCAACCAAAATAAAAGAAAGAAAAGAGGATTTTAAAAAATTACAGAGCAACTTTTAAAACCCACCGGATAAAAATATGTTTGATTTGAGGCCTATCATTTGTACCCGTCACTATAAATGAGGTTTAAAGGATGCAAGGTAGAAAACAGGGTATTTTTAAAGGGCTTATTAGTTCACCAGAGACTATCCAACATTCATGGGTAGGATGAGCCCCAGCTTGTTTGTGATCGATCCGTGGTCAAAAGGGTTTAACAATGGTTTGAACTCTCCAAATACAGAAAACTTGAATGAATGCAGAATCCAGAATACATAAGTACATCCATTATTGTTTATATCAATGTAGTTTGAATAGGGTTTGAAAATGAAATAAGTCAATTTTTGAAAAAGTTCACCATTATTTTGACAGTACTATGGAGATTTCTCTCTGGACCATTCGTTCAGAATGTACAGTATACAATGTCTATTTCTGATGTTTCCGATCTCAATTAAACACTTTTTTCTTGTACTATAATGGGGGGGGCTGAAGGATACATCTGACACCTCCATGACATTGATAGCTGGAATTTAAAATTTATTGATGATTAATAAATAATAATAAGTCATTCAATTACTGTTAAATCCTCCAGTCACAACAAATAGGAAATATTCCCGTAAAAACAATAGTAAATATCACTGCCTTAAATGTTTCTTGATCAAATTGATTTTCATCAAGCGGCCCCTTACAAGAATTTATCTGAGCTATAATAGTTTGATTAATATTTATCAAACTATTTCGGCTGGAGGTTTCTGTTCAAACGAATATAATAATTGTGGGCGGAAAGTTTTTGATCAAATAAGTTGATAATCGTAAGTTACACAGTAAGCTGCTCTTCTGAATTCCCGGTGACAGAGGATACCTACTCTTTAATGAAAAAGATTCATAAATTCATAGAGTCACATCTTTCGAATCGAGAATGCTTATTGAAAAACTGATACTCAATCAAAACCCTTGTAGATCCCATATCGAGAAACACGCAAGAAAGTCTACACCGTCGTCATTATTTCTCGTGTATCGATCACATCTTAGACATGATTGATGTTTTCTATTTCTCTATTGAAATTGCATATGTAATAACTGTATGGGGAATCTTGAGAAATATAAATGCTATCCTCTGCAAAACAGATGTGAGAAAAACTGCTCGTAATATATCAGAAGAGGAGAGCATTTTAGCACGATGGAAGCTAATATATTCCTTTTAACAAATATCATACCGAGAATTCTATTTATCCCGTACTGCCTGCATCGAAATTTTGCATATGAGCAGAAGGTAACTATGGAAAATATAAAGCACATCGTAAAAGTTGTAATACTTCCGAATATTTCGATTGAAAAATAATCATAACAAACAAACATAATTTTCAATGAAAGATCCCATTTGCCCTGCAATATGTTCGAATGAGCACAAATGCTTCTCTGCTGATGGAACTGATTAGCTCTGAGATATCTTTCCGAATTAAGAAAATGAAGCGAGATTTTTTGTATGAACTCTTTTATAATCGCATTTTTCCATCAAGAAATGCACTACAAATGTTTACAACCAGTGCATCCTCTTGATAATTCGCTAAAGTTTGCGATTTAACCAAAAAATTTGCTCTCAAACTAACAAACATGATCAGAAAAAATAATGCAAAACGTCTAGAAAGACTACAAAACAGTAAAGCATATTCGAATGAAAAAAAAAACAAAAAACCGGCGTCAGATACATCATATAAGCCATTAAAAAGCTCAAATGCCACTAGGCAGGCCATTTTGCAAGTTTATCCGACTACCTCCAGGCATTGCAACTCCCAAAATCGACCCCTTGAGATCATGGGTGAGATTGAAGCCGGCAAATATCAGATTGCATGATCTTGACTCGATCAGAATTTTTTTGCACCATGACGCTCAAAAGTGAAAAGAAAATTAGCAGACTCTGAGGAAAGCCCTCGTCCGACCACAGTCTTTGAATAGCTGGCGATGGTGATAAACATCCAGTTACGTTCTTAATGCGCTGCTAAACAGATACCATAGTGTCATCAATATTTTCCAAGAATTGATAGCTTTTGATCTTCTGTCAGTATTGATATGTTTGGAGTGGGGAGGTATACACTAGTATAGCTCAAAAATTAGAATAAAGTACTTTGATCAGAGCAATGGGCCCAGAGGTCTCCTCGAAGGAAAAGGGAAAGGGAAGATACTGGTGGTGGGGTTATAACTTAGAAAGATCAAGATTCTGAATAACTGAATAAAAACTCACTACATTGAATAAACTGCCTTGATCCTCGTTTTGTTTGAAGCCTGAAACTAAATTCCGTGAGAAACCTCTCATATTTAATTTACTGAGAAATAAATAAAAAATTACCCTATTTGAGGAAGCACAAATCAGAACAGTCAACACGAAACAAAATACGTTACCTCAGTTTTTAAGTGATTATCGCTAGCTTACGAGGTACGTACGTGTCATGCGCAAAGGCAGTACCACTTGAGCTAGTCGGATAAAAATTTGATCATTTAACCCTTAATACGTCCAGAATTACGTTTTTTCTCTCCTTTTTTTTTTTTTTTTTATATCTTAGCAAATATGTTTTTAGCAGCAGTTCAATTCATAATATAATTTTATTTTGAATTTATCCCTTGACGGGATGATGAAAGAAGTGATTTATTCTTTGATTGCCAATTTTTCCCATTGTTTTAATTGATAACCTCAAACACTGCTCGCTGGCAAAAGATGTTGGTCATTGACAGATTCTTTTGAGCGAGACTGGACCCGTTGAATACTAAGGTTGGCGCAGAAGTCACGAAGCGGTTTTAAACATTTTTTGCGTTTTAGTTTTGATGCTTTAAAAAATTATGCAAACAAAAAAAAATGTATAAGCGAGGTGAATTTTATTAATCTACGTACGGAAAGTTGTGTCTTTATGTGTACAATTTTAAACTTCATATTTCCTTGCTTGTTCAATGAAATTATGCATGAAATTACGAAGGATATAAGATCCTCTGCACATGTATACGATTTCCAGCATTTTGGTTTTTACGTGGACTCCCTGTTTGTGGGTTATCACTAACGGACCCCAATTTCCGAAAACACGCAAACAGACTACGGAAAATGGACTTGAATGGCGATGTCTGCACGCCCAGATACGTACTTTATGCCAATGTTTGAGATATTCAAATTAAAATTCTATTATATCAGATTGTTGGTCAGTCGTTTATTTTTCAAAAGGATTTCTTTATATATTTTCGAAGCGGAAAACGAAAAAATTTTAAGATAGAAAAGGGTATGATTATTTTGAATCCTTTCGCAACTTGTGCAACAGTCTGTATATTCTTAACGCATATTTATCTATTCATACAGAGAAACAGACTTGGGGGGGTGCAAAACTTATGACTTTGCTAGACTGGACATTTGTAAAATACCCCTATTTCAATTATCTAGGCTCTATTTTCATCATTAGATGGACTAAATGGGGTGAAAAGAATTAATTTGGTCAACGTATTCGCTTTATTAGTGATTAAATGCAGCCTTGCCAAGATTATAAAGTATTTGAATGAAATTTTATTTAAGAATTCATGTGTGAAAACACATCAACTCAGCTGGAAAATTACCATGATTAATGGAATATTGAGATATTTTACTGCGGACAGCCCTGAGAAATAATTTACAGCATAAACCATTTAGTTTCCTACGAGTAATTGATTCATTTTTTTCAAAGAATAGACCAATAGATTAAACTGAACTGAGCCTCTATTATTCCCAATGCAGAATTTACTACAAGCATTAATATTAAAACTTCAAGTATTTGATATTCATATTGTGTATAACTGCCATAATTCACTTTCAAAAATCAGAGCTTTGTTAGAATTATCAAAAAAATGTTTTGAAAGAATGAATGAATGAAAAATAACCAAATAGGGTCAGAAGAAAATTGACTATTGACCACAGGAGAAAAAAAAATGTTGTCCATAAAATCGTTGTCATTGGAAAGATAATGAATCTATTTTCGAATGGTTTAATGTATTGTATACTTCTGCCTCCTCTACTGCGATTTGTCGGTCGGTATGACTGCAACATTGCGTATTACGATAATATAAATAACTCACTAAACGTCAATCTAAGTAAAGGAGATAGAGATATTTCCAGAAAGCATTGGTTGTTATATGTTTACGCATGAAGGAGTAAGCATAATTTGCTTGGACACAGGAAATATTTCTTATCTTTAATCGTCCCTTTTGAGCATATCTTCATAAACGGATTAGCAAACATAAAGGACTATTCCACTTTATATATTCTCATCCAGAGCTGGCTTGAGGCATAAGCAAAGAGCCTCTTGGAGACCAAAAGGAACCCAAGAGGGATGGGTAGGGAGGAGTTCCAAGTTGCGGTAGGGTTCCCCAAATCTAATTCTGCTAGTGGTCCCATAAAGACTGAGGGCAGTCCTGTCTCGATGTCAAGAAGTTTCAACCAAAGTACTGGACTAGAGAAGAAGAAAAGTGAGGCAAACATTTTACTTCAGGTTTGACTGGATTTAGTTTTGAACCAATCAGTCCAAGGCATGTAGTTTGTCGCATTAAAGAATAGTTTTTCGACTGTATATATAATACACAATATGTTTGCAATAATTTTAATTTATTGAAGGCGTATTGCGATATAAGAAGATTTTATACAGAAAAATACTGGAAGTACAGATTGTCCGAACTGTAAAAGTTACAAAAATTGGAATCCACAAACCAAGTTCAAAATCGAGTGGGGTAGGTTTGGCTCATCCTGCACTAATATTCTTGGGAAAGATCTAGCCCTTCAGTTCTATCGGCAGCTCATCTCGAAGATGATTAATCTAACAAAAGTTTACGGACTGGCACTTGTCTTCTGTGTTCCGGCTCGTTTGAGTTTATAAGAAGGATCCTAAGCTTCAACAGTAGACCTGATTATCTTTATTTGAAGGAGCATCCAATACAGATGGGATGTTGTCACCCATGTCCATGCAAAGAAAAAAAGCCCAAGTCATACCTCGATTGTAATTATGTGACTACTTTGACTGATTACTAACTATGGTCCGTGAGTATGAGCATAACGTGGGTATTAATTAGCTTAATTTAATTGAAGTTCTTATCCGTCAAGGGTTAACAGCTTTTAGCGCAACGCCTGAGTGATAAGTAGGGGATTTCTAGTAATATATATTTATATACGCACGTATGGTTGGATGATTAGGTTATCACTTGACCCCACTAAAACGAATGTTCAGGTTTTAGAAAATACCTGATAGGAATACGCTTGTATTCTTGTTATGATGCTAGCAGATAGCAAACGACAGAAGTATGGATTGCAATGGTAAGGGACAGCTTGAGTGCCAACGACTTATCGCAATAAACAATAACAAACCTGAGAAGTGTAAAAAAAGATTGAATACATAACAAAATGCTTTATTCTTGAGGATTGGATAATATGAATCATACAATATGACTTTGTCATTCTGTCGATACGATGACGTGATGTAGTTCACCGTGTCAATAAATATCTAACAGATCTGATACCGACAAGAAGGGTCAGTACCGATGAACCAACCCATCATACAAAGGGTGCCAGTGTTTGGGGCGTTGTTCAAGTCAGTTGGGGTCAGAACAATTCTCACGTTCTACAAATTTCCAATGAACAGTTGATGAATCGAGACATCATCATCATCATCATCATCATCATCATCATCATCTCTCTAGCGTCCCTTGTTGGATATAGACTTCCTCTAAGATTCTCTATCATGGGTGTCGCAGAGCCAGTACTTTTGGAAACCAGTTAGCTAATCACGATGTCTCAATCTCGGCCACAATTTTGCATATGATCTCTAGGTTTCAAGTTATGAGTGGTGACGTCATGCAGTTGTCTGACATTTTTGCTACACGTCTCCCCCTTGCAATATGGCTTAACTAATAGTTTATATGATGTCTCAGACCCCATTTTTTTTTTGTTATAGTGTGCTGTCTTATGATCTTTCTAAGTGAGGTTGAGCATTATTTTCTCATTTGCAGGTTGCATAATCATCAAACTATAATAATCATAGATATGTGTGTGTGTATGTGTGTGTGCGTGAGTGAGTGTGTGTGTGCGTGTGTGTGTGCTTGGACTGATATAACTACTCACCATCGTAGAAAGTTGATATTCGCCGTATATATCATTCTGTATACAAGGCATTGAAGCTTCGAGTTTGAAGTTGTTTTGATAAACGGTTCTCAAGAGATCAAAAGCACCGCAACTACTTGATAATTACTAATTGAAAGATGTTGAAATTTGCCAAATACACAAAACATTGCAGTCGAGAGTTCTAAGTCCTCTCAAATCAATGGTTTTTGGGGAATAGAAAAAACGTAACTGTAATATTACAAGTAATAGATCTTTTTTTTAAACTGACCATTTAAATTTGGATATTGAAAATATAAACTGGCAATAGTCAATTTAGACATGAAATATCAGCAGCACAAAAATATTATCGGAATATTTCGAAGCAGAAGTTTTGCATGATGGACGGAAGAATATTTTACTTGGCAGTTAGTGTGGGCTGCTTCACGCATCCTGAAGTCTGGGCCCTCCCGAGCAGGCACCTTGAAGCGGACACTGTCTCAGTAATTATAATTACAGGCTTTGTTTTCTTCATGAAACTAGTTGTGTCAACGCAATGCCAAGGCAGTGAACTAACGAAGAAGAGAGCTAAGAGCTACATCCGATAAAACATAGCACTACGTTGAAGGCTTAGAAAAAAAGGAGTGTCCAATATGTTTGAAAATCAGCATTATTGTTGGGGGTATCTCCTCAGCTGGCTTCAGCACCAGTTATTCAAAGACGATCAGTCAATTACGTACTGACCACGGTTGATGTTGCTTAACCTCGGTCATAATACGAGAACCGGTGTATACTACGTGATTTTATTACTTTGGATTTATGCCTACAATTAACATAGTTGTTTGCATTGATCGTATTAGAATATTGCTCTTACATATTGATGATTCTTTGAGAGTTTAGAAAATAGCCATTAACGCAGCGAGATAACCTTTTCATGATTACTCATTTAACAGGCTGTGAGTGCAGTCAGTGCAACTTTGTGTTGTAAATGTATATCAAATGGCAGCAGCTATTGAAATGGGACCAGAACTAGGCTTTGTACACAGCACGATAAAATAACGAATCATTTGATCCTAGAACGAGCATTGCGCAGAAGGAAATGTAGAATTGTTTCTCTATGCAGCAAATGTTTCAGCTGAATATTGATGCTATAATGTAAACATTAACTCTGATAGGTTTTAGGCCATTTTACCTTTGACGACTAATCCGAGTTCATATCTTGTTCCCATTGTGTTTTAATATATCCCAGTTCGACCCAAAGGCACATAAAACTAACTATAAAAGCAGACCAATCTATTGTGGACATGGTTATTGTTCAACTGATACCACTTATCAAACCATCAAGTCGTATATCTTCCTAATATTGCTCCCGGCCTTCAGCAAAGAATCAAATCAATAACTTGCTAAGAGTACTTTGAAACTGAAACATATACGTTTATCCAATAGGGAAAGAGAGTTTTGCTATGGTAATTACGATGCTCCCTTTTTCCCCAATATCAGTGTTGGGAATGGGTTCTTGGAACTAGGTATACGGTAATGTCTACATTATTAGAAATTGAACATACAAAAAAAAAAAACAAGCAATAAAGTATTAGAAATAGGCCGTACCCTCAACTTTATTTCTGTCAGTGTCGTATATAATATATTTTCAAATCTGTCTTCTCAATGAAGTGATAAATCCGAGCGAAGTTTCATTTTCTGTTCCATCTAAATCCGTCTAGGCCTCTGGCATTAGGGGGGGATGCTCTGCACCAGACCCAGGAGGCTAAGGCAAGGGGCCAGATAGTCTCTTTGGTAAAACTGAGTAACGAAGCATCCAAGACGATATGATGTCCGTACTAACGTCCACTCATGAAATGGGTGAGTGAATATAGTATAGCATGCTAAAATGCTAGATGAAAATAGAATGGCTAATAGACTTGGGTGTTTGTGCAATATACATGAGGTTGGAAGAAACAACTCTATAAAATTCCGCTGGGAAGCCCTGGATCCATCCGTTACTAACCTAAATAACTTGTGGAAATCGAATCTTCTCATGTGAAAATGAATACAATGCAAAAACCATGCATAAGTTAAGAGGAAGCAGTGCTCCGGGGCATTGGAAAACGGGTTTTAAGAGTCCATCTTTACATTTACATATATATATATATATATATATATATATATATATATATATATATATATATATATATATATATATATATATATATATATATATATATATATATATATATATATATATATATATATATATATATATATATATATATGTATATTTATATATATATATATATATATATATATGTATATATATATATATATATATATATATATATATATATATATGTATATATATATATATATATATATATATATATATATATATATATATATATATATGAGAAAGTCTTTTAATAAGCCACTCTTCCTGTATCCATGCAATGCTTGATTAACTAAAGCAACGTAGGTCTCAGGATCTTAGGAGTAAGATGCTGGATAAAGGATATTTTTGTGTACTTATGTTTTCTAAATATATCATCTTTTTTTCATATACAAAAAGATTACAGCTATTTTTTCGGTATTAATCATGTACATTATAAATAGTTTTGAATTTACAAAAGTTTCAGCGTGGATATGGCAGTCGACTAAGTTCATACTGTAACATTTAAAAAAAAAAGAAAGATGTAATACATATTTATTGTCATGTGCTTTTCCATTCTATTTGGGATTATTATATTAGGGAAGAGAAAATGATAAATATATTGGATTATTGTTTGCAAAATAAAATCCAGTGATAACGATCATTTTTTTTTAGAGATTTTAAAGAATATAATTTTTACACTTTGACTAAAAGTATCAACCGGGAATTATGTGGAACAGTGAAATTTGACAAAAACTTGACGATTGACTATTGTTCAGGGACTTTGTTTCAATCTTTCAAAGATATGTTTGAAGCCATTTTCAAAATTAAATGGCAATGAGCAGGACACATAGGAAACATTGGGCATCCAGTCTCACAACGTAGATTCCTCGAGATCATGAGTGAAATGATGGCTGACAAAGAGTAAAATGATCTGGACAAGTTCAGAATGTTTTGGGGCAATGGCATTTTTTGGGTGAAAATCCTGTCAAACCATGGGGAACGCCAACTGACTTTGAATGGTTGTTTAATCATTGTGCTAATAGGAATGTCATCGAGAACTTGTAATGAATTAGAGATTGCATTATTTACTAAAAATTGGATACAAATAAAATAGATAAAAATGGGGTATATAACTAAATCTTCGCCATATCGACACATTTAGTGTTATTTCCCTTGAAATTTATATTTAGCATTTTTATTGTTTGTTTTCAACCTCTTTTTATACAGTTTGAAGTAGATATCTCTCAATCAGAAAAGATTCACGGCATCTCTCAAAATTAGATTGCTTATTCCTTGGCCCATAGCCAAACTTATCACTCCATTGGAATCTATGGAAAACTCTTGGAGATATTGTGTGGATGGATATGAGCAAAAAAAAAAAACACCCCCCCCCCCCAAAAAAAATACTTTCAATCATAAATGAATACCTGGATCTGCCTCCATATCTGACCATTTCGTTCTCAGCCGATAACTCACTAGTTTGAAAAGATAATTAAAATCAATTGAGAACTTTTGACGATATTGTGTGGGCTGACATACATGAAGGAAATGGGGAAATACATTTCAATTGGGGACAAGTTCCTGGATCCACCCCTAAATTTCATCACTTTGCTTCCGCCTGACACCAATGAATTCAAAAGATATCTTTGAAAGCCATTGGGTGCTGCTTAGGATATAGTGTGGGCATATCATAGGAATACAAATATTATGATAAAACGGGAAAATATCTTCCTGGATCCTTCCCGAATTTTAGCCACTCCTTTCTAAATCTGGTGGCAACCCTTGTACAAATTTAATCTAAATTCATTCAGAACTTCTGGATATATCGTGTGGACGGACGGAGGGAAAGAAGGGGCAGAGGGTAATACATGTATTGCCCCAAAAAGGTACATGACAATTTAGATTATAAATAATGCTTAGATTCATTTTGAGACTGCGATAGTGTTGTATCCCTAGTGGTTTGATTGCCTCATAAATGGACTGCGTGGCATCATTCACCACGAAATATCAAGCATAAACTTTTGCAAATCACTCTTGACACGTTCAATCATTCATAGTTTATCAATTAACTGGGCAAATATTCCTCTGTGTTTGAGTGATAGTCTTTAGTTTTATTTTAGTTGAAAAAAAAACAAACAAAAATATCATATTCTGAAAATGTTGTTTTTTTCCCTCACATCTTCAAAGTTAGAAGCATTAAAAGAAATACACAAGTTCTGACAGTTTTTTTTTTATTAAACTTGTATGCTGATATGACAGCTGTCACAAAATAATTAAAAGCGATCTTTTTGAATGACATTAGTTGAAACTAAATATTCCTGGTGTCAAATCACAACAAAACCGACGAACGTTCTGTCCGGTCTAATTCAAAGCAAGCAAAACCAAATATTTTTACCTAATGAGGAAAGCAGAAACAGTTCAATAAGCTGTTAGAAAAAAAGACTATGAATATGACACCGTGCAGTTTCTGTTCCTGTTTAATAAGTGTTATTTTCTAATTGTTTACGTGTGAAAATTATAAAAATGATTAATATCCCCTTCAAACATAGTTTTTTTGGCCAAGACAATGATTTTCTAATGTAACTGTTCTTATTACTTATGTGATGAATAATATGCAAATGTACCCCATGTCTGATTGAAAATAAGTCGATTTCAAATTAGCACTGTACTGCTCGCAAAAGCAAATTTCAAAAGCTTTTAATTTCAGACATAACTAGTCAGAAAATAACATTCATTATCTTGGAACAAAAAAATGAAAAAAAGAAAATGTTGCATTGTGTTATTCGCTTGCAAGCAATAAAAAAAGGTAAATATTTGGGAAAAATGCAATACTAGCCCAGATTAATGAACAACTATGTTTACAGACAAATTTAATATTTACATTCAAATGAACTTGAATTAAAATTAAAGCAATTAAACAACATTCCCACTGTACCGGAGTTTACACATTGCGACTTACTCTTCAAACAATCACGGACATACTTGAATCTATATGAGATATTTTTTCGGGAAGAAATTGCCCAACTCTTTCCACTCGGAGACTCCATCCTCTCAAATGGCGTGTATCAGCAAAGTTACTACTTCCAAGCGGAAGACTCCATTGTTATTGACAGAACAACAGAAAAGATCACACTCTTCATTATAGTAGATTGTAAAATGCTGCTTTATTATAAATATGAAAGTAAAAAAAATGAATATGATTTGTGGTTAGAATAAAACTAAAGTGACGGAAAATAAAATGGTGTGTGTGTGTGGGGGGGGGGTTAAAAACACTAAGATCAAAATGGAGGACACACAACTGGAAGAAGTAGACCACTACATCTACCTAGGACAACAAATCTCCATGAGACCCTCAAAAAAAGAGGAAATCAAGCGAAGAATCACACTAAGATGGCAAGCCTTTGGCAGAACTAGCTCAACCTTAAAAATTAATAAGATCCCATTAATCCTAAAGAGAAGGGTGTATAACCAATGCATCCTCCAAATAGTCACTTATGGAGCTGAAACATGGAACCTAACAAAGAGACAGACCCGAAAATTGAGAACCATGCAACGTGCACATGAAAGAATAATGCTGGGCCTCACATGGAGAGACCACAAGACAGCACAGTGCATCCGACAAAAAAACAAGACTTAGGGACATCATAGAATCCATTAAAAATCTCGAATGGCGGTGGGCAGGCCATGTTGCAAGAATGGCAGACAATCGATGGACATTGCGACTCACAACATGGATCCCCCGAGATCACATACGCAACAGAGGCCGGCAAAGTGTTAGATGAAGAGACGAACTAGACAAGTTCAGGAAATACTGGCTCCGTGACGCCCATGATAGGGAAGTGTGGCAAATCCTGGGGAAGGTATACGTCCAACGACGGACGCTAAAAGACTGATGACGATGGAGCAGGATGCCAATTTCGAATGAACAAAACGAAGAAGGTGAGAAATTGGCCTTCACATAAACTTTAGTAAAACGAAGGTCATGCACAAGAACCACCTCGAAAATAATAACACAACTGTCGGAATCAGAGATACAAAACTAGGGAGAGTAGACAACTACGATCTACCTCGGACAACGAATCTCAATGAAACCCACAGAAGAAAAAGAAGAAATCAAGCAAAGAATAACTCTAGGACCGTAAGCCTTTGACAGAACAAGCTCAACCTTAAAAAATGACATGATGCCATGAATCATAAAAAAAAAAATGCAACCAATGAATCCTCCAAATAGTTAAAGAGCTGAAACATGGAACCTAACCAAGAGACAGACCCGCAATTTCAGAAGCATTAAACGTGCACATGAGAAAATCATGCTCAAGCTAACTTAGAGAGAACACAAGACAGCATAGTATATCACGGAGGAAACAGGAATCCACTAGAAAAAAACTTAAATGGCAATGGGCCGGTCAAGAATGACAGACAACCGATGGACATCATGAGTCACAACATGGTTCCTCAAAGATCATATACGAAACTGAAGCCGGTGGAATACAACATAGAGAAACGAACTTGGCAAATTCAGTAAGAACTGGCTCAGTGACGCCCACGATAAAGAGAGGCAGCGAATCCTAGGGAAGGTTTATGTCCAACGACGGACGATTAAAGACTGATGATGATGATGATGATGATGATGATGACGACGTGTATTGTAAGGAGTTGTAAATATTCTGGTAATATTTTCAAAGTTTTCGGTCGTCTTGTGAATTAGGAATACATACAAGTGCACTGTCTGTGTCCGAGTTTTAGCGGTGACTCATGCAGGAATAAGGTTTGGCATGGTGAGAGAGTCCTGTTAAAGCAGGTGCCATACCACGGAGACGCACACGTGCACGTTTTGTTCAATTAGAGCCGCTTGAGAGGGGGTGGATTGAGGGCTTTCGAGAAGCTTGATGGTCATTCCGGAAATTGCTGTGCTTGTTGGTGGGGCAGGGCGTTGGTGGTGCTTAGAGGTTGACAGCATTGGTCAAATGAACATCCTTACACCCGTTGACCAAGCTCTGAGTGGACGGATAGTACAGACGCTCACCAAAACTGGACATCAGTTGCAGACAACACAGAGTCTGCAGCACAGGTTGAAGCAAACACGGCCCCAGGAGTGCCAGCACGGAACGGTTTACTTGTAATAGGATTAGAAGCGTGCCAACCTTTAGCTGGACTCTCACATACGCCACAACACCATCTCCAGTTGTATCTCAAAAGGTTCACCAGGGGGTCGAATTGTTCTCTATAGTATCAAGTGATGAGAGCAGGTTATGTCTTTATGTAAGTGATAGTTGTTCGCTCACCCTTGGTATTTGCGGAGGGGAGAGGACGTTGACCTGTGCCATGTACGTTCAGAACATTAATCAATCTGTTCTGCTCCCATGCCATCAACAGGAAGGTGATGTCACGTTCCAGTAGGATAAGGCTCGCTCACATGGAACCTGTGCTACTCAACAGGCCCTGCAAGATGTTCAGCAACTCCCCTGGCTGGCACAATTGCCAGATCTGTCCCCCATGACTTGTTCAGTTAGCCCACCTATGGCTCTTGCTGATTTGCGACAACCAGTGCCAGAGGCGTAAAATGGTGTATCATAGGATGATATTCAGTGTATGTATGATCGTAAGCATGTAAGAATACAGGTATATCTTAATGACCAAAGAGGATAAACATTATATTAATGCGAGGTCTGAGCACTGTTTATACACCCCTTATTTCCGAACCTGTGAAAGAATTGATCAGTATATTAGACAATACATTGTAAATCAGCTGCATGTTTAAGCTTGAGTAAATTGAAACACATATTTAGGATGTTGCAATTTCATTGTCTGTCATTGTAATTACCATGCAATAATGAAATAAGATTTCAGTGGCCCTGTGAATAATTGTATAATATCAAAGTGAATTTGGTAATTGAAAACGTGAAAAGCAATAAGCTTGTTATAAAATGAAGATATTCGATATCTAATTACACAGTCGAATTGATCTGAATGAGTAGGAAAATGTATTACGAACAGATCGTTTACGCTATTTAGAAAACATTTTGTTGATCAAGCAATACAGTTATATACGTGATTTTGAACAGATGTTCAACAAACTATAAGCTGTGCAGAATTATCTATGCAGTATAAAGTAGCATATGTAACGGCTCTTACATTTTAAGGTAATCCTTTGCAAAATATTTGCCAGCTATTAATTGCTGTCCAGTGATTCTAAACTATTTCTATGATAGAACTATACCATTGTCAACTTTTGTGTAGGACTGCAGGTTTGACGTTGGTGGGTTTAGTCGATTAAAGTTTTCAACTGGGGTTATTATCCTGACAAAATAACTAATTGGAATGTTATACATATACTATGCGTAGAAAATAAAATATTCAAAAGCTGTTCTACAAAGATCCAAACGAAAACAAAATACAGTCTGAGTGCCCTTTATCCAAAATATCTCAGACGAGAAGTGTTCCAGATGACAGATATTTTCGGATTTCTGAACGAGTATTTGGATAACTTAGATGAACGTAAATGCTCTCTTTTTTTTCTTATCACTTTCCTTTATAATGGTGTGTGCAGCATGTTTGACATTTTCAACAATATATTCGTGCAGATAAGCAAAAAGAAATATGGAAATTGATGCATGTAGGTCTGACAGTGATAGTGATTTGTGTCTTTTTTTACCATTTGTAATGTGAATTATTTTACCTTGAAGAGATTTAAGCAAAGATA
Organism: Thysanoteuthis rhombus; assembly: GCA_963457665.1. Lineage (NCBI taxonomy): Eukaryota > Metazoa > Mollusca > Cephalopoda > Oegopsida > Thysanoteuthidae > Thysanoteuthis > Thysanoteuthis major. Next base: position 45,311,437 of record OY735213.1, read on the forward strand.
ACCAAGCTTTTACTTTCGTCAAAATGAGTCGAATGCTTTGGAAATCAGCATTGTATCTCGTGTTCGGATATTACTTCAAGATCAGGTGTAAAATTTTACGCTTGTGATGTCATGTTGGCTTTTAAGAAGTTTCGGAAATTGGAACATTTCCGTTTTTGGAGTTCCAGATGGGGAATACTCAAAGTGTAATACTATTACTGATACTTCACTCATATTTTTTGTATCATTTCGCTGTAGAACAAATGAAAAAAACAATTACTTCACCAGGAAAGGAAAAATGAATGGATTTAAAGAATGATGTGTACGTTTTTAGATCAGGGTTTCTTGATTGTATATGCTACGACCCCGTGTTAGCTTTATCCGGTACCACTTAAAAGGTATTTAATTCAACTATATTTTTTTATCATTGAATATTCATTCTAGATGAGATTTTATTTCAAACAGCTCAATGTGTAGTTTCGTCACGTGAAGCGAGTTTGGCAGTCACTCTATAACCACTGCATTAGGATTGTGAAATACCAGGCAAGCAATGAGAGATTTCTGTAGAAATATGAAAAAAAATGAATCGTATATTGTTATGGTAAAAACAGAACCCATGCAGCAGATGATTGGCCTTTAGAAATATTTCTATACGGAATTGGAAAATTTTCAAATGTTTCCCAATTTCAATGGAGGGAAAGTATGTAATACATTTTCCAATGTACGAGCTATTTGAACGATGGCAAAATAAACTGTAATTAGGATATATTTTTGTGATTATATACGTATTCAGACGGTTCATATATTTTAGAGAACCTCCTCTGCCGATTCCGTTTATTCTCCCTAGAGGAGACCGATCAACAATCACTAATGCAAGACAAATGTCCCTCTCTCCCTGCCCCATCGAACCTTCAGACTGGCTTTGTTGCAAATGACAAGAAATGGATGAATAAATCAACTTTGGCGGAGTTCAAGTAAAATAAAGATGTGTTCAGAACTCTTTAAATAGATTTGCTAAAAATAATACAAGATCTCTTCTTCCAAGTGAAACAAGAATGGTTTTGAGAGTGACAATTTTCTCGATAATCTTAAATTGGTTTCGAAAAAAATATATATGTATATAACATATCTAATTTTCCGCTTCTCCGTAAAAGTTGCTTCTAGTGATTGATAGACACAAACCAATTTAACCAGGATATGTCTCAACCTGATAACTGTAAGAGAAAGAGAGAGTAACTTCATCATCAACATCATCATCAGCAGCTGTAGCCGCCCTTTTAACGTTCGCTGTTGGACATAGACCTTCCCCAAGATTCGCCAGACCTCTCAATCATGGGAACCAATACTTTCTGAACTTGTCTGGTTCGTCACGCTAACTTATATTTTACCAGCCAAAGTTCCACGTATGGTCTCTGTGCATCCACATTGTGCGTTGTGATGTCCAACTATTGTCTGGCATTCTTGATGCTATAATATAGCGCGGACAGGCCACATCAATTGAGATAGAGGGCTGGAAATGTAAGCTTTCACTCCTATTTATATTTGGAAAAAAACTTTCTTTATACAACTTTCCTGCTGTATATAGCTGTTTAGTTCGTGTTTGGCAACATTTTCTTTCGTAAATTCAAACATTTTTAATCATTACTTCAAATCTTACACATCGATCATCGCTTTTCCCCTATTTCTTAGTTGATCATATGCTGCTGAAAGTCATTTGTCATGAGATGGTTTCTTGCAAGTGTATAGCCAGATAGGTTTCAATTTTCATTGCAAACCATCCGATGTTAATTTCATTTTTATAGCTTTCACCTTTCTCTCATGTTATTCCAATTGCGATATAAAGGTTTAATTTTAGATTGTGAGGTGACCGAGACAAACGAGAGTTTTAGACGAGTTTTGGGAGGAATTGATACTTTGTGACCGAGATATGTCAGTGAATAAATTAAGAAGTGTAATGAATAGCTAAAAAGAGAAGAATCTGATTGCATTTGAAACAGTCGACGAAATGGGCCAATGGCAGTAAAATCGATCACTGGTACGGCGAATTGATGAATCGGTATTCCAAACTGGAACGAAGTTAAAGGGTAACAGATTTAACACCTTCAGCCACGTTCAATAGGCTGGGTGAGAAATGAGTGGTGAGTAGAAAAATAAATAAATCACTTGAACCGCAGGAGGAGCCAGTATTCAATGATTAATTTGTTTCCGAGCAGTAGAGATGAAGTGGCTTGTTTAAACCATATTGTGGAAACATTCTCATTTTTTTCAGCCGGTCAGTTGCTGCTCAGTGATTATAGTTTGAGACTGAAGACTGAAAAGTTTTGATATCTCAGTTAGCTCAATCTTCCACAAGAAATGAACTTCTGATCTGGAAAACGAGCAGCAGGGGGGGAGGAGGGCTATCTCTCCAGCAGGCATTCAAATACTTGAAATCATGATCCAGACATATGCCATCGTACATCATTGATATCCAGAAGTTGCACCTACGAGTCTCGTTTCTGAATCATGATTAATTGAATCTCGGACAATGCCGGTTCCTTAGGTGCATATCTGAAAAAGATGGGACTTTATGGTGTGTTGAGCAGCCTACCATGATGTTATGTAAAATGATTTTAAATGAAATAGTTCGGAGAACAGGCAAACAACCAACACACTTTTGCTTATATGAGCACCTAGAATATTCCACTTAATGAATAAATGTCTTACTATAGCATGGTTCATTTTTTTATTCTCTTTTTGTTTCCTCATTGCTGTCAAATTCTATGAAGAGATTCACTTATCATTGTCTTGAACAATTTTATTGCCTCCCATATACCGGACAATTTATTTGCCAAGAGAAACGGGGTGATTCAGGCATGAAATATCCCTAAATAACACTCTGATATTAAAAAAAAATACTGTGATGATAATAACTAAATATTGGAAAATAGAAATGCTGCACATTTTTTTTAATGTGAACTTGAAAATTTACCTGACATCACTCTTACGATACCGTGCATTTTTCTTCAAAACAAAATGTACCTAAGCACATTTAGAGATAACAGGTAGGAATACCTGGTGTGGCCCCGGGTGAAAATAATTTCAAATATAATAACATGTTATCTTTTTTTTTCATATATATATATATATATATATATATATATATATATATATATATTTCTTCTTACACAATACAGCCAATGATGAAAGATATCGGTACTATTCACACATTAAAAAAATATCTCTTACAGCATAAATATTGCTACGTATAAGGAACAAAGGATGCCGTCCCTTTAGATTGACAAGCTTTTTAGGCATGCAGCATAATATCATGTTATCATTGGGAGTAGATTATAAAATTGGATGATTATTTGATTATCTTTTCTTAAAAAAATTGAAAATCACTAGAAGAATTTAAAAAGACGTATATGCATAAATTGATGGAAGGTGTATGTGTTAGCACATATGTGTTTTCATATGTGTGTGTGTGTGTGTGTGTACGTATGAGTGTGTGTATTCACCTTTTGATTAGAATAAGCATAAAAGTGAAACTCTGTGGATATGTAGTAAATGTGGAAATAGATATATGTGTGCGTGTGTATGCGAGACATTAAAGATGTAAGAGTGTACGTACATGTATCTTGTTAATGAAATATATATGTGTAAGCGTGAGCACACGTTAGTGCTTGCATGTGTTGGGAATACACTTCTGATGAGAATAAATGTATACGTTAGAGGGTGGATCAGCAGACATATAGGAACTGTGGCATAGTGCTGGCGCCACTCGGTTATACGTCGAACCATTGAAAACGATAAACACTTAAGTCAAATGACAGTCTCTGGAATCCTATAGTTTGTCAGATAAAGGTGCCCATCAGAGACAACACTAGAAGATCAAAAGACTAGAAGATGATTTTATTGACATGGGACAGGGGAAAATAAAATAGAGGGTATGAGACATATGTGAACTTGAGCAGAAGTAAGAACAAGAGACGGAGACTGAAATAGATTAAAGAGAGATAGGAAGAAAAATGATAATCAACCACAAAAGCTCTGAAATGAGACGTACTTAACGATTCAGCGAAGAGGCAGACATAGGACGGGGAAGACAGTTTTGTTGGCAGGTGTGTCGCGTGTCGTTGACTTTAATGATGTTAATTAAACATTGGAAACTAAGAAAGTGTAGAAGGAGACACTTGATACTTTAACGATTAAACAAACAGACTCTCTCTACCGTCTCTCTCCCTGTTGTACCTTGTCTCCTTTCTGTGGAAACTACAATGTTTTGTTAATGCCATGTTGTTAGCGGCCGAATGGTATTGTTTTAACGATACTGTTTGGGTTTTCTCAAGCTAACACGGAAGAACGACATCAAACCTTGACGAGAATAAAAACTACTCTCTCTTCAATTTTGAAAAGGGATATCTTCATTCTTTCATATAGGTGCAACGCGTGTACATAACTGTATGATCATGCAACAATTAGTTTTCCTCTCATTGAATGCCAGCACAAGTACGTTGTTTCAAGACCCGAACAAAAGGGTAGCGATTGGAAAAAGCACTCATAACCCCTGCAAGCAATATTAAGGGATTGTTCTCCTGCATTTGGATGATTAGGAATTTTCGTCTCATCTTACATTTTTGCTGGCAACAGTTTCTCATATGATCTGTAGGGTTCTACATAGTGAGTCGTGATGTTCAGAAGTTGTCTGATATTCTTGCAATATGACCAGCCAATTGCAATGATATATCTGATTTTTTCTTTAAAATACTTTGCTGTCTTCAAAGTTGTACATGGTCCTTCCTTGTGCATATTGTATGGTTATCAGTTTAAAATTAAGTCTTTTTTTTTGGTTTTGTATTCAAGCTCAATGGGTACCTATAGGAGGGAGACATCCGGTGTATACCCCTTCTTTTTAGGATCAATGGGTTTTTCTTGTTCTTGAAAGTTTAGCCTACTTCATGAAAAAAGAAAAAAAAAGAAAGAAACGGAATAAATATTGAACTATACCTGGGTATGGCACGACCTTTGTTCAAACTTTGATTGAAAATGCAGAATACACTTATACAAACAAGTCTGTATATGTTACGTGTGTATGTGATAAGTGTGTGTGTGTGTGTGTGGGTGCATTCGTGTGCATATCTGGCCTTTCTTGTGGCTTGTGGTTCTAAGTATGTGGTATCTTTGTGTGTATTAGAACGTGTTTGCCTTTGTGGCATTTGTGATTGTAGGATGGAAGCATGAATGTATCCGTGGCGTGTATGGGTTTTTAGAAGACCCGTTGTCTGATCAATTGACGGATCATTTCTCTCTCAATGTAACATTTACAACAAAAGCAGGTTAATTTTTCTCAGAATTTTAAGTGATTTAGCCAGAGCCACTCACCTTCAAGTTTTTATTACAAAATTGCATTTACCAATAACTGAATTTCATTACGTGTTTTAATTACTTCCATCTTCTTCTCCTTCGCGAATAATTTTGATTAATAATGTATGATTATCGAAAATCATGAATTAACACATTTATTGCGTTTATTTTATTCATGTTTTCGAACACCCCTGAGAATATATCAAGGAAATTAGGAAAAAGAAAAAGTTTATACACAGAATTATCAGAATTTTTTATCGTTTATATAAATCTCACAAATAACAGTTATAGAATTTGATTATTTAGAAATGATTTTATTTCTCATTCTACATGTTTCTAACAGATTACTTTATTTAAGAAAAGAAAGGATAGACTTCCAAGTCAATAATGTTTCACGCAATTTATGATTTATTCACCCAATTTACTCCTGTAGTTCCATTCACCCCCAAAATAATTTCTTTCAAGCTTTGCAGAATCATTCATCACCTGATTTACAGCATTGTGTCCATCACAAAACCAGCAAACCCATAAGTTCTTTTTCATCCAAACTGATTATATACATTGAGAGTCTTACGTCAAAATTCGATCAAGTTTAAATGAAAATAGATTATCACAAACCAAAAGATTGGCCCTCAAACCGAGAACCATTTAACATACACAGGAAACTATCATGGTTAGCATCACATAAAAAAAACACATGACAGCACATTATGTCAGAAAATAAACATGGGTAAAAAGATATAAGAATATTTGATAAGTTATGCTGCAAGAATGTCAAACAATCACTAAACATAACAATTTGCAAATTAGAACACAATAAATCATATGTGAAACTGTGGCAAAAATAATCAGATAGCGTGATAAACTAGGCAAGTCTACGATTTCCATGGTAGAGAGGATTAGTTAATTTTGGAGAGACCAATGTCCAACAACAGAGGCTGCTGATGCTGACGATGGTAAGGATGGTGATGAAGATATGATCCATGTGTATGTGAATAGTGGCACGACTTACAACATTTAAAAAAAAAAGTATATTTCGTGCTTGCGATCTCTAAGACTTTGGTTTCTTCAGAGAATTGTCAGTTTTGTTAAAAAAGTTATTGTTTGGATATTTCAGAGTTGGGATTCTATCTACAATGTAACTAGAATCCTGACCTGGAACCTTGATTTAGTACAGCTCATATGAATTGTCAGGATTTTTTTTCCTTGGATTCACTCATTTAATCATTTTTTTAAAGTCTCGTTTCACTAAGAACATATTTATTGAAGTGAAGTGATTAGAAAACGTGGCTTCAAAATGAAAAAAAAAACAACTTGCTTCTGCGAACGACGTTTTAAAACCTTTGGGTTAAGATTTGTTTTTTCATTATGCAGTTCTAGAAAGAAATGTTCTTCTTTCAATTTTACTTTAGACTGTTTTGAAGGAGGAATATGTTTGGTTTTTTGAATCGATATACAAGCTGCGTTGGACAAAATGCTTGGCTCGAAACTTCTTCTGACTCTAATATCTGTGTGTTCTTGGTGAATATGTTTTTAGAATGGCAAATAAAAGAACAAGCTGTGTTAATCGTATTGAAACGCACCGTCCATCTAATAACATTATACCGGAATCGATAACATACAGCGTATTAAGATTTATGAAAGATGTCTCATTCTTCAACATGACAAAACAGAAAATGTTCAGAAGGAAGCATAAAGATTTTTGTCTATAACTTTGAGGAGAGTCATTAACATACAAGCTTTTGTTCGAACAAGCTATTTTCTTCTCCTCATATTTGATGTTGATACAATCGGTCAAAACATTGTGTCAACGTCAAAGATGAGAGTTTTAGATTAAATTGTCCATACTAAATTTGGTATATAACGGTTTTTATTTGAAGTATTCGATTTTTGTGTCGTTATGACTCACTTGCGGTCAATTGGTTGGCTTCGTTGATTTATCACAATCTTTATTCATTTGTATGTTTGGTTACTTCACACAATCCATTTGCAGGGTGTTCATCTAGTTTGAATATCTCGAGAACCAGCTCCGTGGCTTTGACAAAAGTTGGCAACCAATCAAAAATG